>VXBN01003152.1:347149-409202 GCA_013397395.1 Sinosuthora webbiana | reverse complement strand
TGAGGAGAACCTAATACCCTCCCTAAAACTCCAAGAGAACAGCATGTGAAAAGAAGGCACTGACAAAGCTGAGAAGGAAAATGGATGAGAACACTCTGTGTCCATGCGTCAGCCTCAAAAAGTCAAGATGTAAAGATGCCGGAAAAAGGATGATCCGGGGAAGTACGTGAGGAGAGTGCGCCCAGAATGATGCCGATAAAGCATTGAGATGTAACGGAGGCCTATGACGCAGAAGACTAGGGACTAGGGTAACTACATAACATAGATGCAGACAACATAAGAGACGCAACTTGAAACTGCCTGGCAATATCACATGATGGACCAAAGTTGCCTAGTGCAAGATGAGCCAGAGGCCAATGATGCCAAAGGAAGGAAAGCTTTAAGACAACAGCACAGGATGATGAAACAGAACTGCCTACAAGAATCAGTGCCTAAGCTGTAAACATAAACAAAAAACATCTTTCAGATCTAACTGTGTCAGCAAAAGATGCATCCAATAGCAATCTCTCAATTATTTTTTGCAAGAACTACTGGCAAAACTTTTAGAGTGAGAGCCCTAGTTGCTCATCAAGACCCTGCCTGTGAAGATTTACTATTTCAGCTCTTTCAGCTAATGCAGTTTTGTTTGTGTATTTGTTTTTCTTTTTATTTAATAAATTGGCTGACCAAAAGGGTGGTACTCTATGGTAGGTATGTCAGCTGAGAAGTTGAGCAGAGAGGCATAGCTTCCTCCTCCAGTAAGAACAATGTGCAGGGGATTCTACTAATTGATAGCTTGGGTTAATGGATGATGCACAGAGAAGCTAAGAGTTATCTGCTGTCCACAGCTGCAGTGTTATCTTGGAGCACTGCAGCAACTGAATTCATGCTGTGCTTGCCCTACATGCCTGGGAGCATGGCATCCAGAAATGCAGCAGGGACAGCAACCCTCTACACACAAAATGCTAAATGAATTGGTGTTGGCCTTCTTGCCTTCAGAGAAAGTAGGCATGGGAGAGAAGCAAAAACTATGTCTGCTTTTCTGTTCACCTATGATTAAACTACAGAAGTAGAGAATTAATTACTGTAGGGTTTTTATTAGGTTTTTTTTGTCGTAGTATTTTTAACAAGCAATGGCAAAAATGGTATAAGAAATATTTAATCCATTACAAAAACTATCTTAAATCTCTTAAAGTATCTCTCTGCACAAAGCCTGCATAGATTTTATCATAAAATCACACAATAGCAGCATAGCTATGCCTATTCATATTTTCATGATGATATCCTAACAATCCATTGCATAAAGTCAATCATAATACTTTAACAGGAAGGATCTAATACAAACTTTTGCCTTTCCAGGAGAGGCAGGAAAGCATACAAGCCATTTGTTTCAATTGCTCTGGATTTGCTTATGGTATATAAATGCTGCTATTCCTTTATTATCCTGATGGACTGATTTTTTTATCTTAATATTAGCAATAGGTACACTAATTATTAGTACACTAATAATACTAGTAAGTATCTTAGTTGACTGATTCTACATTTTGAGGTATTTTGAGGTATTTATACATATAAAGAGATTTTGTCCAAAAGGTGGAGCTAATGACCCTCCAAGGTCTTAGCTTGCTTTGCCCAACAGAAAGCATTGACTGACGCGGTTTTGTTTTGGAGTGTATTTGGTTCTAAGCCTGTCTCAACTTTAAGGGGTTGCTAGACACTCAAACTTCCACATAAAAATGAGGTAAAAAAACCCATGTGCTTTTGGAGTCTTACTATGCCCTTTCTGTTTCAACTACTTTGTGTGTTTCTGTTCCAGCTTGTGATTTGTCTTGTGATTCCAAGTCTGACTGCAAATTAATTAAGCCTGTCAATATGCTTTTGACTTCTTATTAATCAAGGGGTTCAACTTCCACATCTATCTCCCCCACTGCCTTTCCAGTTGATCATCAGACTCCCACAGGGACATACCTCAGAATATCTCAAGGGATGCAGCTCCGTAACTACCTGTTTCCCCAAGGTAGCATTTTCTGAGCCAGCAACAAATGGCAATTTCAAGCAGGCAAAAATGTTGCTACAGGCTATTTTTTCTCCTCCACATAGGCAACTGCTTCTCTTGCCAGGTGAGTAGGAAAAAACTCTCTTTTAATCATCTTTCTTTTTTGCCTTGTGGGAGTAAGGAAGCAGAGCTAAGTACATTAGCAGTGACTTCCAAGAAGATTCAGATGATATATCAGCAGAACCTCACACTAGTCCTCTGCTTTTGCAAAGCTGCTGCTGGCTGCTTGTTGTAAATATTAGCAAGTGATACATATCAAGATTTGTTTAGGATGCTCAGGAATAAAGTTGAATTTTTGTATCCCATTCAAATTCATAACATAAATACTATTTTAATTAAGGTTCTGATTTTGTTCGAAAGTTTAGACTGACAACACAGTTTTACTGAGTAGATGCACTGATCCTGCACATTCCATCAAGATACCTCCCTTCTTTGCAGTAATACCAAGTGACAGAAGTTTTGCCAGGTGGTAATATAAAAAGACCTCCTGCATAATACATGAGGATAGATAAACCTGAGAATGCTAAACATATTTGAGATCATACTGTACAGCAAGCTGTCAAGTTCACCAAAACTAAATGCTGACTAAATGTGTGTTAATAAATTGTCCTCCTTCCTGGTACACACATTAGAATTAGCTTCAAGGAGCAGCATATGTCAAAACTAGTCTCCAGACAGCATCCTTCTACGGTTAGATGATTTTACCATCTATCTTTCACTTGATGCTCTTGAAGAGAAGGTGATTCTGCAGGCTGTAACTACACAGTCCCTCTTATGGAAGCCATTTCAACTTGCAAAGAGTACTATTAACAGTTTATTGAAGGAGTCTGCTCGTTTTTGAACACAGATGTAAGGGAAAGGCTTGCATTTTAGTCTTAACCAGTTCTTTATTAGCATAAAAATCTACAATGTACAAAAAGCAGGGACTGGATCCCAGGCCCATCCTATCTCTTGTAATGTAGAATTTTAAAAAAAATCTACACTTACCTTTCACTGAAACCTAACAGGGTTTTAGCTCAATTTCAATAAAATGTCTGTGAACTTTCTGAAGTCTCATCCAAAAATTACGTCTGGATGTAGCCCAGTAACATGTGATACATTGTTGCTTAAAATTTATTTACTGCCAGATAAATTTGCCTACTATTTAATATAAGTAAATTTTATATGCAAAAGTTATTCTAAGAAATATTCTTACAAACCTCTATCTGTGGCTATTAAAGAGAGTTTTTCTAAAATCTAATTGATAAATAAGAATTGGGATTTGTTTGTTTAAATTTATCTGACTTTTAAGACAGAATAAATTGGAATTTGCCACTGCTTTTCAAGTTACAATAGGAGACAAATAATATATGTATATATATCAAAAGCTGTTAGGAACTTAGATATATATGACAAGGGATGTTTCATCTTCTAGAGAATGTTGATTAAATGGACTGCATGCTCACATTTTGTACATGTGAAATTCCAAACTTCATTCAGGATTGATAGTAGATGATAGCATAAACACAATGAATACTGGAACAGGTTTCCTGGAGAGGTAGGCAATGCCCCATTCCTATCATACCTTTGGACAATGCTCTTAATAATATCCTTTAACCTTGTCCTTTATCCTCGTCAACCCTGAAGTGGTCAGGCAGTTGGACTCAACGGTCATTGTAGATCCATGCAGCTATTCTATTTTCTGTTCTGTTTTATTCTATTCTAGTCTATGTAGGTTGATTCATTTTTCACTTTTCAGTCTAGCAAAGAAAAGTCACACAGCTATTGAAAGCTGCAGCAGGAATACAAGCAGGTCCTGTTTCCTGAACAGCAGGAAATTGAAGAATTAAGACAGCTACCACTCACATACCAAATAAGAAGGAGAAGGTTTTCTGCAATCTAAATTCAAAAGACCTGATCATGAGCTTCATATATTTGATGGCAGAAAAACATGAAGGGTGGAGTCTAAAAGATGTGTAAATGAGATTTTCACCCATTTGTAGCCTTCTTGAGTCTAGCTCCAGTCACCACCAGCAGATTCAACCTCCACCACTTGGCTGGGCAATGAACAGGCTGTGTGGGTGGACTCTGAACATGAAGCTGCTTGTGTCAGTCCAATGCCTTTCACAATGGGTTTCTGTTTCCTAGGAAAGAAAATATCCACATAATTGGATCTTCCATTCGTTAATTTTCAAAGGAAAAAGTGCCAAATCAGTCCAGACATTTTAAAAGCTACAACAGATAAAACTGGTTGGTCAATGATTTGGTTGGTCAATGCAATACAATTTGTTGCACTGCTGTCTCTGGGGATATGCCTTATTCTTCAGGAGTGTGAATGAAAATTGCTGAATTTTTTAACAAACTCAGTATTAATAGAAATGGAAGGTTGTTGCTGATCTGCCCCAGTTGTGGAAAATTCTGAGTGGTGTGGGATGTGGGAGGAGATAGGCCAAACCCTGAAGGAATTCTCTGCCCCAATACCTTGGAACTTTTTCCCTGAACAACTTCAGAATCCAGCTGAGGTGGGGAAATACTTGAAAGAAAATTGCAATGACAACTCTAGGAAGAAGAAACTCATTGCAATATGCTGGGCCCTGGCTACTGCTTACCACAGGCTGCTAGATACTGTAGGACAGCAGATATAGCCAGAGGGGCAGGAGGATGAATCAGCAGACACCCTAGTCACTCCAGCTGCAGCTGAACCAGATGGGGAGCCTAAGCCAATAGCAATTTACCTAATTGTCCAGAGAAGGAAACATAAAACCAAATCCATTCACCCAGTGGATGGGGAGCCAGGATTCTCACAGCCAGCAGAGGAATCTGAACCAGAAATCATTATTGAGTCTCTGTCCCTAGAAAGCCTTTGCTTTCTAAGAAAAGATTTTACCCAATGGCATGATAAGTCTATTAAGTTGGATGGTCCAAATCTGGGACACCTCAGGTGATTTTGGATGGTACTGAAGTGAGGCATCTCTATCATGTAATGTGGGTATTGACCAAGGGGTGACAAGGAGGCCCAAAGCTGTCAGCCTCTGAACACAGCACTTAAAAAGTGTGAAGGAAAGATATTTGTGCCAAGAAGATATCCAGCTGCAACAAAGCTCTTGGAAGACCATGGAACAAGGAATTCAATGCTTGAGAGAACTGGCGGTGATAGAGATTATTTTCTCAGACAACCAAACAAATTAAGAGTCTAGACATGGTAAAATGTCCATCAGTGATGTGGCTAAAACTTGCATGACTTGGGTGACAAGAATATGCCCCTGCCCTAGAGATGATGCAGTGGAATGAGGGGGACAAGACAGTGGGTACTATGATAAAGAGGCTCCAGGTGTATGTGTGCACTGTGCACTGCCCAACACAAGCAAGAATCTCAGCTGTAGAAACAAGTCTGTCAGAGTATATGCAGAGAATGGAAGTCAGATTGAAGAGA
Source organism: Sinosuthora webbiana (assembly GCA_013397395.1). NCBI lineage: Eukaryota > Metazoa > Chordata > Aves > Passeriformes > Sylviidae > Sinosuthora > Sinosuthora webbiana. Next base: position 403,755 of record VXBN01003152.1, on the reverse strand, counting down.
CTCATTAGAAACTCAGGAAGGAGCTTAAACAGGACCTTCTCCAAGTCCTGTCAGTACAGACCGGAGGCCCTATTATCAGAAACACACATCCCCCAGCTAGGGACAGAGGGTACACCCCACAGGCTGACCTGTAGTTCCTCCTGTGTTGACCATGGGAGAGATATGTAAAGATGGGATGGAAAACCCACTTCTGTCCTGGCAGTACAGTGTTGGAAACTTGGATTTTGGGATTTTAGTAATACATGTGAGTCAAGATGGAGGATTTTGGGTGTTGTCTAAGTCCTTCTTCTTCACCTTCCTTCTTCCTTCTTCTTCATGGGTTTAGGTGGTTTTCTGTAATTGGGTGAAAAAAGTCCGCATTGGGGTTCTTAGTTGGTCATTATTGGGTCAGAAATATAAATAATAAAGCTGTCACATCGTTATTGGGTAATTATCATTTAAATAATCTTGGAAAGAGTCAGAGGTACTCCATTTTACCTCGTTTCTCTAACTTGCTAGTTAGAGCTCATCCTTCTTGAGTCTGTAAATAGATAAGAAATAATAAACATCCAAGTCCAAACTTGAAATCTGCGTTTCCCATGTATTATTCATCCTGACCTTGGCAGAGAAAAAGAAGCCAGAACCATCACAGTATGGGTGTGTGAACTGAAGGACAACAATAATTATGGATGGAGTTCCACCAGAAGGGATGTAGCTCCAGTTTCCTGTAGCCTAGCTGCCAGGCATAATAGAAGGGAGGATGACATGTCAGATCCCCTTGAAGGGACCTCCAGAATGTATGCCCGGGGGGAATGATAGCCAGGCCTAGAAGGGCCCTGCCTCTAGCCAGATAGAGACATGGGAGAATGATGTCTTCTGGACAGTGTGGATCTGATGGCCTGGCACATCAGAACTACAAAAATACAGGGCCTTTTACCTTGCACACTGGTGCACACTGCATGTTAATCCCACTAGGACATGTGGGGGCAGAAACTGTTTTCATTGTTGGGGTGACAGGGGGATCACAGTGGTTGACTATTGGAAGCTGAGGCGAGCTTGACGGGGAAGGACTGGAAGAAATACCCTACTGTTACTGGTCCAGATGCTAGAGCTCTCCTCTTTGTCAATCAGATGAAAAAGGTGTGAGTTAAAAGTGTATATTCAAAGCTCTCAGTACAAAAAGTGGAAAGTGAATACATTTATAGCTCAGCTGAAAAAGCCAGTATTACAGTATCTTTTTTTTCTCCCCTCTTCTCTAGCACATATCTTGAAAGGTCCTGGGACCTTTGACCTTGACCGCAGCAGGTTTTCATTCTTGATGCTGTTTTGGAAAATAAAGTTGTACATTCATTTGAGTTTTCTGAGAAATTAGGCTACTGTATATTTTTTAAGGTGTAAATAGTGAATTTCACTGTCAATAATGTAGCTGAATAATGTTTTTCTTTGAAGGCTTATTACTTATATTTACTTTCCATTCATATGGAAAAAAGCAGCAGTTAAAGTTATATTTTGAGGTAGAAGTGTTGAGATATTTTTTATGGACTGTATGAAGAATTCTCCTAGGTGTGTTATATATTCATTCTCATGAATGAATATATAACACACCCTTGTAAGTCCTGCTAACAATAAGCTTGAATTTGGTGAAAATAATTTTTTTGTGTGCCTTTAAAATAATCCAGACGTGTTGTAGCCAATCTGATTTTAGTATTGAAATACATGAGAATCTCATAGGATATTTGCCATATTAGTGTTTAAAGTTAGTTTAACACACTAACATAAGCCTTTCTTTCTTTATTCTTGAGAAAAATCAGGTGTGTATTACCATTTATCAGTGTGGTATATCTTGGGGCAAAACTTGGTTACAATATCATTTCACTAGCAAAGAGAGAGTGCTGAACTAATACACTTGTCCCATTCAGCAAATGAACAGTCTTATCAAAGCTAGTTTGTCATGTGAGGTTTGAAGCAATATTTTCTTTATATATTATGTGAATAATATCATTGTAATAATAAAAGAAACATAAAAATGGCCCATGGGACCCAAAATAGCAAACAATAATTTGTAACAGGAGAAGATAGGAAAAAGAACCAAACATATTTTTTGTTGTTGTAGAGGACTGAGCACATCTGTTATCATTATTTTACAAAATGATGATGAGTTTCATGAATAAATATTATTTTTAATCACAACCACACTAATCCTTCTGTAGGCTAGCATGCAGACTTGTTCTGAGATACTCTGTGGGGATTGAGACATGGACTCTGCTATGCCAGCAAAGCAAAGCTGTTTATTACACTAGTTTACTAGTATTTATAGGTCTCAACGTTCCGTAAAAAATTTTCCACTTGGACCCCTCTGCCCTGGTCTCTTTAGAAACACAATCTTCCCGATTATCCTTCTTACGCTAGTAATGTCCTTGTATACTCTTCTCGTCAGAGCGGTCAGTGTCACCAGACATGATGTCTTCACTTCTGTTCTTGCCTTGAGTTTATCTCTCTTGAGTTTATCTCAGGGCAAAAGAGGTTGTGGTGCTACCCAGTTCAGCTTTCTGCAGCTGTCTGGTCTTCCACAATACTCCATTAATTTATTTAAACTAAATAATTTCCCTGCTTTTCTAAGTGCTACTTCGTAAATGGAAACTCGAAATAGTTGATACAATGAAAGATGCTTTTGGAGGCATTATGCCACACAAGACAAAATATGTGGATTCAAAAGCACATGGGCTGTGTTTCCTCAGAGAAGCTGTGGCTTTTTTCAGGACCCTTCCCTGAATGCCTGCCTGTCCCCACTTGAAGGCTGGCATGTGATGAATGATGAAATTTCTTTTTAGAAGTAATATCTCCTTGCAGGAGCTCAGGACTTCTGGACGACCGACCAACATAATTAGGCAGAAGCCATTTATTATTTACATTAAGCTATATTTATGCATTCTAAAACTATCATTCACACAATCACACATTATTTGATTGATGCCTCTATCTTGTCCATGTGTTCAGCAGGCACCTTTCAGGAAATATGATTGGTTACAGTCCATTGCTTCATGGTTCTCCTTTATCTGGTCCTTGCAGTCTTGGTATTCTGTTTCTCAGCCTCTTCTTTCTTATTTTAGTACTCTTTATGTCTTAGTAGCCCTGATGAATTTCAGAGAGTTCTGATAAGAATGACTAAAGATGGTTTATAACATCTTGTGGTAATTTCTTGATTTGTTTACTTCAGCTGTGTGCTTAAGAAAGCAGGAGCTGGAGTCTACTGTATACTTTGATACTGTCACTGCAATTGCTGTGGCTAGTTACAAGTGTAAACTCAGTATCAGTAACTGAACTGCAGCCTTGCTGCAATGATACATATTGTGAGAAAGAAAACTCTACTAATGCATGAGAATAAATGAATGAAACTTCGTCTTTCAGCTTAATACTGAATTTACAAGGCTTGGCACTGCTAAAGGGTTCTTAGTTATGTACATGAAGGATGAAAATCACCATTCTAGTCACAAAGGTGACTGGGAATGTTTATGACATGACAACATTTTATTTACCTTTTGAAGTTCAATTGTACCTTTAAGGAATCTCAAATTCTAGCATGCACCATATTGTCTCTGATGTAGCTTTCTAAGACTTCTGTGCCCTTCTATTTCAAGATACATGCGTTTTGCATTGTTGCAGCTCTTATCACTTGAGCAGTTTACTTATTCACTGTGTCAGGCTTATTTAATTTTAGGACAAAGGAAGTGTTCTTGAAAATCATAACTTACATGTAATAATGTACATATCATACTATTCTAAATGTGTATATTGGATCTGGCATTCACATTGTGTACCTATCTAGCTGCTTCCTGTTGGGTTTTACAAGTACCTGAAATTTAACTAGCTTATTATGAGCCAACAAGCTATTTAACAAGCTTGTTATGTGTTGGTTTGGCCTAGATCAGTGGGAGGGAGTATGGCTAAGACCCCAGTGTTACTTGATATTTACCACCTTATGCCATTGCTAGGGACAGCAAAAAGGGACACTTTCTTGCTTCTAAGAAGTGCATTCCTTTCCAGTCATGAGAGAGTGTGTCGGGCAGAAGGAAGCTGTCTGCCTTTGTTTTTCATTCTCTTGGCCTTGGTGAGCATTTTGCATGTTGTCCTAGTTTTGCTCATGGGTGCTGAGAAGTGGGTGGATTCTAAAACACTGTGGGCATGGCCAGGTTGCCATTCTGTATTGCACATATCATTGTGTGGCTTTGGAGGAACTAAAATGAATGCATCCTATGAGTGGCACCATTTTGTTGCATTTCTTCCTCAGGGTAGCTGCTGGGACTAGCATTGTGGACTCTTGGACTCTGCCTTTCTTGCTGCTGCCCATACCTTTCCCATCCCTTCCCGTCACTTGATGAAAGCAGCCCCAGGTGGCAAACACAGTTGAACTGCAGCTCTGAAAGCACCGGCAAGACAATATTTGTGCCAAGTGCCAGCTGAGTCCAGCAGAGTGGTCCAAAGCTGTGGTATCATGTGGAATTGAACCAGTGGAGTGGTCCAGAAGCTGGTGACATGGTTCAAAACAGATGGTCTAGATTTTTGGGGGTTTGTCCCTCATTGTTTTCATAGCCTCAGGCCTAGGGACAAGGAACACCAGTTTTAAGGCACCTGCCATCTTGTCTTTGTCTTGGGAGGCCACGTTGGAGACTGAAACATTATGGTTTATGGCTTAAACATCTTTATGAAGGACTTTTGCCTATTATAGCACAACTGTACATCAAAAGCTGCATGCAAGACCACTGCAACCTGAATGAGCCTCCTGACTGAGGCCCTGGACTGCAAGTTGATGGAGATAAAATAAAGTGATTCAGGTCTGAGCTGGAGGAGAAGAATACATTCACAGGTGACTATAGCCCCAGGGTTATCTCCTACCAGGCCTGTATATACTCCCCCAACCCAGGGGGAAAGAGGTTTTAGGTGTGTAGTGAAAAAGCCTGTGGTCAGAGGAAATTAATACCCATCCTCTGCTGTGCACACCAGCTCAGCTGTGGGGCTCCCACCCCAGGAAAGCTGCACCCACTGGACATCCACATGAAGGACAGCAGAGGGCATGTCATGGCCCATCAAATGGCACCCCCAAGAGGTCCCCAGACCCTGCACCAAAAAGCACTGCATGTAATACAAATGATTGAGTCTTCCAAGAACAGTGTCAAACCTTGCCCCCTCAGGGGAAGTACCTAGGTGTTCCCACTTGGCCCAAAATTACATTAATCCATTGGATTCTATACATTTCAATGTGGGAGTCTCTCACCATGAAGAAGACCAGATGGAGAGGATCAACGAGATGATGTTGAGACCCATGGAAGGGTGATATGTTTCTTCCTAATCCCTGTCACACTCCCTGTCCCTTCTCCCCAGTCATTATCTCCAGACTAAGCCCCCAGGTCCCTCAGCTGTTGCTTATAAGACTTGTGCTCTGGCACTTCACCAGCTCTGTTCCCCTTCTCTGGAGATGTTCCAGTACCCCAGTGTCTTTCCTGTAGCCATAAGCGTAGAACCGGACATTATTACTTGAGGTATGGCCCCTACAGGAGGCAAATCATTGTGCTAATCCTGCTGGCCACACTATCTCTGAAACAACCCAGGATGCCTTTGGCCTTCTTGATCACCTGGGCACACTGTCAGTTCATTTTCAGCCAGCTGCTGACCAAGTAATTTTCCACCAGGCAGCTTTCCAACTACTTATCCTCAATGCTGTAGCGTTGCATTTGGTTGTTATGACCCACATGCAGGATTCAGTGCTTCACCTTACTGAACCTCATATGGTTGGCCTCGACCCATTGATTCAGCCAGTACAGTTCCCTCTGAAGAATTCTCCAAGCAGATCAACACTCCTACCCTACTTGATATTGTCTGCAAACTGACCAGGGGAGCATTTGATTCCCTTTGTCCAGATCATGGCTAAACATATTAAACAGGACTGATCCCAATACCGAGCCCTGGAGAACATCACTTGTGACTGACCACCAGCTGTATTTAACTCCATTTACCACCACCCTGTGGACTTAGGCATCCAGATTTTTACCCAGCAAAGAGTACATTTGTTCAAGCCATGAGCAATGTCTCCAAAAGAATGCTATGTGGTGCAGGGGGGAAATGGGCCACTGAATAACAGAATCAATATGATTCCAAAAGAAGCCGTTTATTGTTTGCATTACATGGCAGATATAGATTCTAGGTCTACTGTCCACATGGGCACGCATCTCTGTGTTGGCTAAGCTGCTTCATGAGGCAGGAACACATTCTTCAGGACATCCAATTGGTCAAAGGTCCATCCTCATGTTGTGCTTTCCCTATCCAGGGTTTACATTTTTTTGCAGATATTTTCTCAGGCCTCTTCTTATTTTTGATCCTGTTGTTTTCTCAGTAACCTTGATGAATTCCTGAGAGCTCTACCAATGAAACTGCAGGTGGTTTGATAATATTACTCACAACCAGTTTGGCTGGTGCATCAGAATGGCCTGTAATACAGATACATTGCTACAATGTGGAACAGTGTCAAAGGCTTTACTGAAGTCTGGCTAGACAACATCCTTTTCCCTTATACACTCCTTGAGTGGACTTCATCCAGCTCTGTAGACTTGTATGTGTCTAAGGAGTGTAGGAGGTCACTGATCATTTTCCCTTGGATTACTGAGGCTTTTTTCTGTTCCCCATCCCTATCTTCCAGCTCAGGGGACTGGGTGCCTGGAGAACAACTGGTCTTGCTATTATATCAGTACCACATATAAAATAGTCTTTCATTCAGTCTTTGAGAGAGAGAAGTCTCTCCTGTTTTGTTCTGGTAACTTTCCACAAGAGAAACAGTCTGCTTGTGGCTTTCAACCCTCACAAAAGCAGCCCACCCGTGAGCTTCTGCAGTTGTGGACCTCCCATATCACAAAGCCTTTCCCGTGACTACATATGGGTTGTGAACTCGCACATGTTGGGGTGTCACCTTTTAAAGACGAGTGACTTCAAAGGGAAAGAATTCTTCATCCCAGGTGTAAGAAATAAAATACGAGTTTCTAAACTCAGTTAAATATTTCTACTGTAAAGTGCCTTCTCTCAGTTAAATACTGGTTATCTTGTTATCTTGTACCTATTGAAAGGTCTCCTTTTTTAAATAGCGTTTACCCCATAGCTGCCTTCTCTCGGTTAAATGCTTATCTCATTATCTCGTACCTATTGAAAGGTCTGCTTTGTTAAATACTGTTAACCCATTGTTATTGTAATGCTTTCCCTGTTAAATGCTACTTACCTCAAAATCTCTTCCTTTAGAATTTTATTCTTCCCAGTCGAGTACCCGCCCCTGCCCTGCCGCTTCCGGCTTCCCGAGCCCTGCCGCTTCCCGCCCCTGCCGCTTCCCGCATGGCAACCGATGACATCACCCGGCATGGAAATGAAGAAAACTCCCATGGACCTCAGCACCCAGAAGGAGTGGAATGGATATAAAAACCCCTAAAAACAACGAGCCAACACAAAACCAAGGGCTAAGAAAAACCACTCTGGGTCGGCAGAACCACAGAGAACGTCAGACTAATCAGCCCTGGATTCCACCTCATCACCATAACTTAACAGCACTCGACCAGACAGGCACCCTTAGACCTTGAGGCCAGTAGGGTGTGCTCGGGGTTTTCCCAAGGGACTTTCACAAGTACGTCGCAAGGAAGTTGAACACCTCCTCCCTTGCATCGTTCATCGGGAGCAGGAACTCCTCCAGCCCCCACCTAGAGCTGATCTTAATGAAGGCATTACAAAGGGCCTAGTCTCCTTGCCCTATTTTTATACAGGGAATGGAGATGTCCTCTCTCTCCTTCACTGGCACAGAGAGCTTTTTCTCATCTCTCTCAGTTCAAATATCTTACGGGATCACCAAATCACAACTTGTAATTCAATATTCACTCAATAAATCACAGGTACCTTTGCTTAAAAATCCACAAATCATCTCCCTAATTTGTATTGTCCACGATTTAAAGGAATACTGTAGCATATTCGTATCACAGTCTGTTACCACAACTCATACGAGATTTTTCAGCCTAGGACCAAGGCTGCTTGTCATCTCTCCCACTTAAGAAGTCACTCTTCCTTTACTGACTTTGATATCTCCATATTGTCCTTTTACATATCTCTAATTTAGCCTTTCCTCTCTCTCTGAGAAGGTTAGTTTCAAAAAAGTCTCAATCTCTGTCAGGAAACAGTTAAAATTTGTGCCCAGGCCTGAAGATGGTCACGTGGTCTCTGCCAGGCAGCAGCTGCTAGGATTTTCAAAAGCCCCACGGGGATGGGAGAAGAGAGTTTCAGCCCAGAAAATTCAGAGCAGCTTGGCTGATGAATGTCTTCTGCTTCCACCCCGGGGTCTCATCCAAGGTGACCCAGCTCAGAGCTGCTACCAGAGTCTGCATGCTCCCTTTCTTCACTTCCAGCTGCCTTCGGGCCCGGCCATGGCCTGGCCCCCTTTGCCGCAGCCCCTGGCACGTGGCCAGCACTGCCGAGCTGCAGCCTCCCCTCTCCCCGGCTGGCAGCCAGGGGAAAAGGGGACTTATCCGGCTGGGCCACTCCCCCCATGGGCAGCGACTCCCGGAGGCCCGGCCGGGCCCAACCCGGCCACCCAGGGGGCAGGGGGCCTAAGCCAGCCCCCTTTGCTGCCCATGATGTTACCTGGTTCATTTATTAAAAGCCCTTGCCCTGTTACATTAGCCAGGAGTGAAAATACAACTGGAACTTACAGCCCTTTTGTTACTTGGCTGCCTCCCAGGCCGGGAGACTGTTTTAGGAGCAATCTGTTTGTTCTTTCCATAAGAAATTCTAAGATGCGATTTCTGGCAGCCTATGTTTTCCAGGTCAAGCTCATATTGCTTTCTATACATTTACATAAAATGGAGGCATACATATGAAGATTGTACCAAAGCACTGTTGTTTGGCTGAGCTGACATAACTGACTTCACTTAGCATTTGTCACTGATGAAAAAGGAAGCAAACACTTCAACCTCAGTGTCCAGAGGGCTAAAAGCTCACTTATAGGTGCACTTTTCTGCCAATGGTAAATCAATAAGCTGGGATATATTGTTTAATAAAGATTAAAACCCCAAACCATTTACTGAAAACAAGAAACTGGTTGATTCATAGAAGCAGTGAAGGTAACAAAAATATCTAATTTTTAGATGTAATTTTGCTGTGTAAACCCTGGATGAATAGCTGAGCCTAAAGAGTGGTGGTGAATAGAGTTACATTCAGCTGATGATCAGTCACAGTTGGTGTTCCACAGGGCTCAGTATTGGCACCAGTCTTGTTTAATATTGACAGTGAGTTATATCTTAGTTAGCCAGGACAGTGGCAAGTGGCAAATAAATTCCTAATATGTTCCCAATTTTGACTCAAATTTGTTATTAGGAATGTTAGTTTAACAGCTTTTTTTTCCTGTAGGATTTAAAACTTTTTGTTTCAATATCTTTGTCAGTGATCTGGAGCAGGGGATCAAGTGCACCATCAGCTCATTTTCAGATGATACCTAGTAGGATGGGAGTGTTGATCTGTTTGAGGTACAGGTGGAGTCGAAGGGCCAAGACCAGCTGTGTGTGCCTAGTAGTTTTCTCATTAAAGAAGATTCAACGAGAATATCTTTTTTAAAGCAGGCTTGTCTTACCCCTCTGCCCCAACCCCCAGAATTAAAAAAAAGGCGTCCAAAACAAGCTTCCAGATGCACAGAGGTATGTTTTCCCAGCATGACAGGGTTTTGTTTGCTGTGACAAATTCTGATACAGTATTGCCTGTCAGAACATTGGTTCTGTTCTCCTTATATAGAAGAAAGCCTTTCATTCATTTCCTGTGACCATAGTCCCTCGACTTCCACTAAAGCCATAGGATGCTGTATTTTTCCATCTTTAACTTCTCTACAGTAAAGCAGTGGATGTACATCTTCTTCCTTCCCTATTTTCCTCTAACTTCCACACCTTATCCCAGCTTGGACTGCAGAGGATGCCCAGAAGGATGTTCACCTGAATGGTCTAACATTCAGGTGGCAATTTGGCACATCTTGTTCCCACTGACAGAGAATCCTATGGATTTTCCACTTAGGAGAGGAAAGATTGATGATTTCACTTAGAAAAAATAATATTCAAATGTGAGGAGAAAGGCAAGAACAGACATTGCTGTTGAACCTTCTCTACTTCTTAACTTGCTTAGGACATTAAAAAGTCTTTACAGTTTCCTGCAAATAAAGAACAGCTGCTTATAAACATAAGGGCCTGTCCTAGTCTGAACTCCCTTTGTACAAGTTGTTTAAAAATCAGCAATGAATTTTCAAATAGTTTAATAACCATAGCTCTTACACACATTGTTTCTGTTACAATACATACTATTGCTTACTTTGAGATGTGGTTTTGAAGAGAATTTATACAGATAAACACCAGTATGTCATTTATTGTTAAAACTTTCTATGGTTAAGATTGAAGCAGTTGGGATATCTAAAAAGGCAAAAGTGTACTAAATAGGGAAAAGTGACAACTTCAGTTTTGCCTGAAGAATCCAACAAAATTCTGGTTCTTTTGTTCGGCTTCAAGGTATTCTTGCAGAAGTGCATTGTTGCTATTGTATTAGGGATGGCTGAATAAAAACACAGACTCCAAGGTCCTCAGAAGGCAAATCTCAGAGTTTATTAGAAATCGCATCTTTCATAGGCTGTTCCGAGAAAGCTAGAACTTGGTCTTTCAACCAACACCACTCACCATTATTGGCTAATTAGAAACAACACCCCTTCGTAAACATCTTCCAAGTCAACAACAAGTGCAAAACAACAGGTACAGGATGGTGTGGATACCTTAATGAATTTTCTCACAGCTTCCCAGATCAGGATATGGGAAAGTTATGTGCCTTTCTCTCTCACAGACTCTGCTTCTTTCTGACACTTCGTCTCTGACCTGGCTGTCAGCATCCAAGGTGCATCGTTCTTTTGTGAATTATTATAGTTTCATTTGTTTTTCCTCTCTGAATTAATTGCAATATTTCACCACATGAACTCTTTATAACTTGGTTTTGTTCATTCTGAATCTGGAAGCAAGAACGGAAGTCTCTCTGGTGGTACTGCATGTCGGTCTTGAGCACATGCTGTACATCTTAGTTATTTTGGTAAAAACAAAAGGTCTGTGAGTAAATTTTGTTGATGATAGTATTGCCATAGATCCCGCATGGATGTGAATCGGAAAAACAAGATTCTTCCTTGACCTCCTGGGAACTGTATTCCAGCAGAAGACCTGGTAACATGGTGATTTTTATAAACCAGAAGGTCTCACATCTTATATAGGTGTATTTCAAGTGTTGGCAGGTAGGCTCTTTAAATCTCTCCTGTCTGCTTTTTATCTTTTGCATTGTAACTAATTGTTGGGGGTTAGGTTTGTTCCTTCTTTTCTCTAAAGAATTTTTTCACCCATAAGTTACCAAGGAGACCAAGTATTGGATACTTAAAAATACTTAACCGAAAACAAAGGTAAAGACAGAGCTTCAAGACTGTGTGTGTGTGTGGAGGAGGTGCCTTGTCTTCTTCAGCGTTCGGAGAAAGAGAGCTGCTGGGCTGCAGTTTCGCTGGAGGAGTTTTTTTTTTCGGTGTGGCCGAAGGAATCCAGTCCTGGGATATCTACTACCATCGGTTCGGCCTGAATCCGGAGCCTTCTCAGTCACCCGCGGGAGCTGGGCCAGCCCTACCTCGCCTTCGGCTTCTTCCAGCGCTGCTCCTCTTGCTACAGTGTGACCCTGCACCCCCCTGCCTGCTAAGACATTTCTGCCTCTGCCTGCTGGACACCCCTGTCATCTCAGCTACCAGCCCGGGACTTTCCACCGTTCCAGCTCGGTGCCCTGCGGATCTTGCAGGAGCACTGAGACCGAACTGCCCTGGGTTTTGTGAAGCAAAACCCCTCAAGGTTCTTGGTACTGTTGTCTTTGGTTATTAATGCTGTAGTTGGTTGAGTTTGTTTTTTGTTGTTGTTGTTGTTTGTTTGTTTGTTTGTTTTTGTCTGGTTGCTTTGTAATACATACTAGTAAAGAACTGCTATTTCCTATTCCCAAAAATCTTTGCCTAAGAGCCTCTGATTGTAAATTTATAATTGAAAAAAGAGGGAAGGGGGGGCGTAGCTTACACTTCCCATTCCAAAGCAAACTCCAGCTTTTATCTGGCAGATACCTGTCTTCCCAAACCAAGACACTAATCTATCCTCAGCTGAAGACACAGCAGGAGAGGACTTATTATTATGCATTACAGTACAGACAAAAGCCAAAATTGCTATTGTATGGCCTCCAAGAAAATGTTTATTTTTGTACAGATATGGTGGTGGCTTTTCACAGGTAGTCAAATGTCTTGTCCTAGCTTCTTCAGCACACACACAACATAGGTCTAAGAACAAAGTGGATAGGAAGGAAAGAGAAGATCATGCAAGTAATTTTCTCTTCTTTTGGGTTGTTCTCTTCCTGGTTGCCTCTCCTACCCTAAGGTGCTGTATCATTCTTTATTTACTTAGTTGCCCCAAAGTGCCCAATGTATTGTTCAATTCTACTTTATCTACAGACCTTCTGTACTGATGAGTCAAAACTTGTTTTTCTGGTTCTAAAGCCACCAAGAAAGAGGAGTACATTGAATGCTAAATATTATTCAGAGTAGATTGTGAGACAGGTGATGAGATTAAAAGATCATGGGTAATATATTACTTTTCCAGTGGAGTAAAATTCAGGTTCACATACTCTAATAGAAGCATGTAAATATTTTTTCTAAAGGACATTCACCTTCTGCTTTTTGGTTGAATAGTTTGAGGTGAGGGTTAAGTGGAATGTTTAGCTAAACTACACCATAAACAATCTCTACATAATGAATGATGCCCAACCTGTCTTATGGTGACTTAGGAAATGTTCACAGTCTAATGGCATGTCTCAAGCTTACATGTTATGGAGAACAAAATTGTCTTTTTTTGTCCAGATCCAAAGTGGGAGAGCTGGATATGATCTCCTTACAAAGACAAGAATAATTCTGTGGGGAGAATATATCTATATATATCTAGATATGTATCTATGTCTGTATATCTCCCATTTTTCTAGTACTCCCTGAAAGAATATTCTGTGGAACCTGCAGTATAAAATAATGTGGTAAAGACTAAGCTCCTCTCTGTAGGTCAACATCTGTCTCCAAGCAGATCTCTAAGACCTATGTCCTGCTTCTGGCAGATGTTGATATGATGTGCTTCTAAAGACTTCCAGTAGACTCCAGCCTCTCTTTGCTTGCCAATCTAGTCCAGTCTAGGGTATCTTTATCAGTAGAAAATTTTTCCTGAAAACTGACATCAAGTACACTGCCACTGTTTAAACTCATTTAATCCTTGTTGTCATGCACTAGGGATATACAAAATGCATTATCCTTCTCCTTTGTCATCAGCTGTGTATGTGCTTAGAAACAAATGTTCCCTCCGCAGCCAAATGGAAATTGCAGACCTAGAAAATGGCAAAGGCAGTGTTTTTCAGCCTCCTAAGGTGTGAACCATGCAGACTAGAATCCTCTTTACACTGCTGAGCAGTATGCTAGCTAGCATCCGCCTCTGTTTGATGTGTTCACAGAAGTTACTTAATTCATAAGTATGTACATTAATGCTTACACATATTAATGGTAGGACTGAGGTCTTAAGGAATAAAAAAACTACGAAAAAAGATACCCTTTGAACCTTCTGCCACTCGTCTCCTCTCCACCTCAGTTGAGCCACAGAGATTCAAAAACTACTTTCAGATCCAAAAGGATACATCTTGATGGATTTGCAAGAGTAACGAATCCTTATTTTTACAGACTTCTTTTTTCATTTGAAATTTTCCAAGTGTTGCAGAAACACTGATTAATTCAACTTAACTGCATATACTGTGTGAACGATACTGCAGTGTTATGCCAACTTACAAAAAAGGAAATGAGACTACAGGTTCAACCCCAAATTGGGCGTAATTAAAACTAGACATCTTAACTAGTGGTCAAATTTTCAGAAGGTCAAGCCTTCCTTAGTAGTGCAATTTTTCCAAGTGCCTACTTAGGGCTACTAGTAAAACTGAATTGGTCAACTCTTGAAAAGGAAACAGAATACTCAAATGCTTTTCCTTAATCTTTCACAATTAATGTTTTTGTTTACTGCTGTTGTTATACTACTTTCCAAAGACATTTCCAGAAGATACTTTGAGAAGAGATGCAGCAAGGCTATTTTCTGCAGAGGCTTCATAACCTTTAATTCTTTTTTTACTTTATTTAAATACGGGCATGCAGGAAAAGACATTATCAATATTAACCATTGAAATGAACATAAATCTCGGGTGGTTGACCCCAATCTATCTTTGATGACAACTGAACACAAACTCCCTGCCATATGTTGCTCAGTGTTTGCACTCTCAGTTACCTAAACATTTTGAGAATCTGGACATTCAGCATTGCAGGAAAATTTCAGTGAGCTTTTGGGGTAACAAAGGGATGCAGGATGAAACTCCCTAATGTGAAGCTTGCCAGACTAAAATTAGATGCATTAAGAAATTTGTATGAACACTTGCAACTAACTATTTCTGCTCAGATTGCAGTAGCATTCAGCAAAATTAATCGACCAGCTGGGAAAAATGAAACTTAAGTCTTACAAAACCTTAATTATTTTGCCTAAAATTTAACTTCCCTATAATGAATGATTTTCAGTCAGCCTTTTTACCCTGAAAACTTTAACACAAAATATTTTATTCAACATTAGAAACTAAAATTTGGACAAAGTTCTGTTGTGTGAGGACACATTGTTACATCTGTTTAAACGTTTCAAAAAATCGGGTAATTTTCTTTGGGTTTATGATTTGAGAACTACAGTTTTGACTTTAGACTTTTTAGTTCAGATTTTTAACTTTTGTTTGTTTGTTTGTTTGTTTGTTTGTTTGGAGAGGCTTTTCATTCTCATTGACTTTACCACTGGATATTGAAAAATCAAAAAGAAAAGACAGTGTTTCTTTCCACTGAAAAAAAACCCCTCTGTATTTTGAGACTCATCTCCAAGATGTATCTATAAAAACATGTGAGTTTTAATGGAGATTGTTGAGCATGGTAGGGTTTTATTTGGAGGTCAGGTGAATTTAGAAATTATGAACAGCCTGTATGAGATAGAAAACTCATTCTTCACATAGCCTGATTGGTTATTCATATATTTTTAATGTGTACAAAAGGCCTAAACATTTTGCTGTTTGTCAGTGTCCAAGTAGAGGAAATAATGACTTCATTTTTATCAAGTGGAAATTTGAATATGGTCTAGAAACTGCAATATGACAGTTGGAAATAAAGTGGCTAAAGACATGTTGACATGATGTAAATGTTCCAGGCTGCAGTTACACAGTCAGATCAGCTCTGAGACTTTTGCAGTACTAACTAGAATTATGGGGGAATGAGGTTGGGGAGCTTGCTTGTATGACTTCAAAGCATATTCCCATTTATTTTCCTAATTTTTCTGAAGATTTTGTTTTTAACATATTACCTTCACTAGGAATTTATTAAAGTTGAAGCAATTAAAATATACAGTTTGCTTTCAGTTCAGCATATGCATCTTTAATCTAGCCAGCTACAGTCTCTCCTTTTGTCAAATTATTTTGAGTTGTGTCTGCAGTGGAAGTTTTTGGACCTTGTGTTTAACAAGCAAACAATTTAGGAGAATTTGGGAGCATATGGATAATAGGAACAGTCAATACAACCACATTGGTTTTCATTAGTTGAAGAGACTTAGATTCAAAACTACAAAGATGGAAATGACAAGTGCAAAATTGGAGGGGATAGTTGTATCACTTGAACCAGCACACATGCATTCACATATAAAGTAGTTATTTTTCACTGATAGTGTTGTGTGGCTCATGTCCCCAAAACTAGCTGACCAAGGTGATGAGTGTATACCCTTTGGTGTGGCAGAGATCAAGCTGTCTTTTCTCAGTCTCTTTTTCAAGGAAGTGAAATACAGATGTGAAAACTTGGCTTCAGGCTGGGATTCACTTGAACATGGAAGGCAAGTGCTCTCCTAGCCTCTTTAATTGTCACTCTGGAGAAGGGATTGGTGTCAGAGAAGACTAACACAGAGTAACACTTGCTGTATGTTAGGGAATCTAAAATTTTAGATAAAGATTTTTAAAAATTTAGGTTTAGAGTATCTAGCCTTTTCAAACATTAAGGTTGTAGCCCTCATGGATAATCACACCCCTTTTTTTGGCAGCTTTTCTACTGTCCACATCAAAGAGCCTCCTGTCAGCTTTGCAAAAGACACATGAATACACACACAAATTAAAATACCAGATGGCTCACACTAGAACCTAATTCCAAGAGGAGCATTATACACACATGTAAACATTTGCAGTTTGAGACCTACAGTATAGTTAATATACTTTGGACCCCAAACTGCATTACAACTCCAAAACCCACTTTTTTTTTACTTTGAAATCTCACTTTTCTATCTACCCTCCTGTCATTTTAACTTTGTTTGCTTTTCAGTGTTTGCATTTTGTTCTTACGCAGCTTCAAGAAAACAATGTATATTTTTAGAACATTTTGTTTACATATTTCTTCTCTGGGAGGAGAAAAGTGACTGATAGTAGTCTTCACCAACGAGGTCAAAGAAGTGGCAACCTATGTAGCCAATCTTGTGCCTTCTGAAAGAATTGTGTATAAGATGGAGTTAGAAAATTAAATATAGAACTTTCCTGCTCACCTTCCTGCTGCCTGCTTCATTCTTTTGTGTCCCAAAGTGCAACATCCTCCTTTTATGCATTTATGCTCATTGTGCAAGATGCAATTACCTGTACTGATTAGCTGTATCTGCATATTTCATCAACTGTTCAACAACCTGTGTTCAACCATTAAAGCTAAACAGCTTTGAGTAGAACAAAATGGTTTTCTTCAAAAATAACAGGATAAACATATCAAAATGTATTTTCATTTTCTTTTGGTATAAGTAAGCAAATGTCTTTGGAAAGGGTTGGTGTTTTGGGGGTTTTTTATTATTTTTTATTATTATTTTTATTACAGGCTTAGAAGAAAGGGTGGTTTTGATAATATGTTTAAGAGTGCAAAGACAGCCTTACAAGGGAAATTTTATTGGATACTTGGAGGAAGCACCCTGTATAAACTGTCCTCAGTTCTGTAAAGCTACTCTTTGCATGTTCTGTTGTTTGGTTNTTTTTTTTTTTTTTTTTGTTTTGTTTTTTTTTTTTTTTTTTTTTTTTTTTTTTTTTTTTTTTTTTTTTTTTTTTTTCTTTTTCTGAAGGCACCCTTTAGAGGCTCGAATCACCTGCCTGCTCCTGGAATGACCAAAGAATCAGAAGGCTGGGGTAGAGGGGATGTGGAATAGTTCAAAAGCTCAGACACTGGACAAATGAAAACATTACTGCAGCTGAGGATCATTTCCTGGTATTTCACTGCTATTTTTCGCAAGCGGAGATGAGAGGGGGATGGGTCTGGAACATATTAAATTGGCCCCAGACAGCATTCAAAAAAAAGTGGAATTTTGCAGGCATTAACTGTCTGTTGTCTGGCTGTGTGTTTGGAATTCCAGCACAGTTACGTAGCATGTTTGAGGTTTTTTTTAAACTTCCTTTTCTTTACAAGGTGCCACCAGAGTTTTGGCTAGTGTCTTCATCACTATAACAAAGTGAGTTTTAAGGACATGTTCCCGTTTTTCGTCAATAGCTAAGCTGATATAAGAACAAACACAAAACCTGAACAGTTTTCATTCAGATCTGCATTTATGCAGAAGTTTGCCTTTCCCTTTCTACTGTGGTAGCTTTTGACAAAAGATGATGCTCTTAGCTTATTTACTTTCAGGGTGAAGTTTAATTGCAGTGAGAGAGTTAAGGACATAACTATATGGGAGCAATTTCAATTGTTTAGCCTAACCTCCTTTTCTCTCTAATCTTTTCAGGCACATATACTAGGATTATACACACATCTTTTCATTAGGTTTCCCAGACACAGTGAAGCTGTTAAGTCTGCCACATGTGTCTATCCTTTCTTGACATCCCACTTTTTTGGCTTGGGGTGAAAGAGCAATGTTTTCCCCATAATTGGATGGCAGAGCTGGAAATTGGGTGTTCCTGCAGCTTAAGGCAGAGCTGAAGTCTTTTATCATTGTCCTCTTTGAGAGGAAATTATTTTGGTTAGGCTTTATTGTGAGGCTATTTAAAAGGAGAAGTTAATGGAGGGGATGGATAGAGATAAGAGAATAGCCAGAGTGGATTTTTTGATATGTGAACTTTTTTCAGTTTTTGATATGTGAATTTTGCTCAGTTCTTTCTCCAAAACAATCTACATGAGTTAGTTTATTTGTATATGCTGGTCTCAGATTGTGAGCCAGGGCAGTTACGTATCTTGGGTCATGGAGATTCAGTTCTTAGTTCTTGATGGGAATTATGTTCACACAGGTTTTCTCAAGACAAAGTTCAGAGCAGTATTTAAAAGTATCTCAACAATAATTATACTTATTAGAGGAACAGAGGAATTAGAGGAATTTTGACAGTGTAAGAGCCATATTTTTCTTAGGGAACTTTCAATTTCTGAATCTAATGTTGTGGTTTAGCCCCAGCCTTTAACTAAGCAGCACACAGCCACTTGCTCACTCCTTCACAAGCGGAATGGGGAAAAGAATCAGAAGGGTAAAAGTGAGAAAACTTTCGGGTGTGGATTGAGATAAAGACAGTTTAACAGGAAAAGTAAAAGCCATGTGCACAATGAAAGCAAAACAAGGAATTCATTCACTGCTACACACAGACAGGCAGGTGTTTAGCCATCTCCAGGATATCTGGGCTCCATCACACCTAATGGTTACTTAGAAAGACAAACACCATCACATTCCATTCCCCCTTCCTTCTTCTTCTTCCCCCAGATTTTTATGCTGAGCATGACATCGTATGGCATTAAATATCCCTTTGGTCAGTTGAGGTCAGCTATCTCAGCTGTGTCCTCTCCCAGCTTCTGGTGCTTTCCCAGCCCACCCAACTGCTAAGGCAGAAAAAGCCTTGAATACTGCCCAAGCATTGCTCAGAAATGAGAAAAACATCTCTACATTATCAACCCTGCTTTTAGCACACATCCAAAACATAGTTCCATACTACCTACTATGAACAAATTACCCCTACCCCAGCCAAAAATAGCACAAATATACACGTCATCCCTATGCCTCAAGACAAGATTCAGGCTTATTTTATTTCACCTCTCTCATCCTTATGCTATATTCAGATCTAGAACTGATTAGGTTAGCCAGGGTATCAGCCATTTCAGAACTCATTACTGCTATTGGTATAAAGTGTTACTGGTACCACAGAAAATGAGTGTAATGTATAGTAACTTTTGTTAAGATAAGAGATAAATGCATGGGCCCTGGGGGAAAACACCCAAGTGCTAATGTAGCTGGCAGAGAGCAAGGTACTCTCAATTATCTTTGCTCAATTACATAATCTGGGAGAAGTGGTCAAAACTGTAGGGGAGAAAATGTCATACCTATCTTCAAAACAGGCAAGAAGGAGGAGCAGGGGACTACAGGCCAGTTAGCCTCACTTTGATCCCTAGGAAAGTGATACTGGAAAACATTTTCATCCTGGCAACCATTTAAAGGTGCATGAAAGACAAGAATATCCTCAGCAGTAGTCAGCATGTTTCACTACAGGGAAGTCCCCAGCCTGGTAAGATACTACAATGAACTGATGTGTCTGGTAAATGAGGGGAGAGCAGTAGCTACTGTCTGCCAGGCCTCAGTAAGGTCTCTGACACTGTCTCATGTAACAGCCTCATAGACCCTCAGGTAGGTGCTTTAGAGGCTGGATGGGGAGGTGGATTGAAAACTGGCTGAATGGCCAGGCCCTGAGGGTGGTGATGAACAATGCAAAGTCTAGTTGGAGGCTGGAAAATATCAGTGTGAATACCAAGAATCAATTCTAGGTGAATCCTGTTCAACATCTTTGATAGTGATCTTCATGATGGGACAGAATGATTTTACTGATGACACAAAGTTGGGAAGAATGGCTATTGGGCCAGATGGGCATGCTATCATCCAGCACAAGCTTCATAGGCTGAAGAAACGGGCAGACAAAAACCTTGGGAAATTCAGAAAAGAGAAGTTCAAAGCCCTGTTCCTGGTGAGGAACAATTCCACACATTACTATATGCTGAGGGTGACCCAGCTGGAAAGCAACTTGTCAGAAAAGGATCTGGCACTCCTGATGGACACCAAGTTGGATATGAGCAAATGATGTGCACCTTGTGGCAAAGAAGGCTACCAGTATCCTGGTTTGCATTAAGCAAAGTATTGTCAGCAGGCTGACAGAGGTGCACCTTTTCCTCTATCCAGCAATGGTGATGCCACACTTGAAATTCTTGAACTAGTTCTGGGCTACCTGTTCCAGGGGAGCTGTGGAGCTACTCAAAAGAGTCCAGCAAGGGGCCTCTAAGATGATTAAGGGACCAAAGCATATTTCCTATGATGAAAGGCTGAAAGAGCTGGGACTATGAAGTCTGGAGAAGAAAAGCTTAGGAAGGATCTCATCAATGTATAGAAGTATCTGAAGGGTGACTGCAAAAACAACAGAGCCTCTTTTCAGAGGTTCATACTGACAGGACCAGAGGCAATGGCAGAAAGAGAAACACAGGAGGATCCCTCTGAATATCAGGAAGCACTATTTTACTGGGAAGGTGACCAAGAACTGTCACAGATCACCCAGAGAGGTCTGGACTCTCCATTCTTGCATATACTCAAACGTTTTCTGGATTTCAATTGGTTCTAGGCAGTCCTGCTTGATAAATAGTTTGGACCAGATGGCCTCCAGAGGTTCCTTTCAATCTCAGTTACTCTGTGATTTGTGATGTTAGTATTTATTGATTATTATACTGAGTCTGGAATTCAATCTGGAAATATTAAACCTGACACAATTATTTTCCCCTCAACTCTGCATGCTCATATTCCTTCTCAGGAAAAAATGTTTTGTATAAGTTATTAACAGCAGTGCTGCTTTTGTACAGGTATCAGACTCAGAGCTTGTGATTGATATCAGTGTATCACACCAGTGTCAGAGGGTGTGCGTACTGTACTGCACTGCACAGCTGAGGTACTATTTCACTTCCCCTGGAAGACAGTACTTTAGTTTCTTTGGTCTTTGGAACTGGACATTACCTCTAAACTCCTTACCAAAAGCAGTACTGTTTGTGCAGACTAAAAAATGTGAAGTGTTACAGAAGAGCATATTCCTTTTGGTTTTGCATGTCTCTTAAATTGGGCTGTTTAAAGCAAAATGCATGAAATGCAATGTATTATTTCTCTCACAAAGCATTGACCTCTGTTCAAAATTAGCTTTCATGGTTTAACCCCAGTGTCTCAGTTTAGGGACAAATTGAGGAGAAGACACTCTGAAATGAGACATCTCCTCTAAAAAGGTTCCAAAAAGTCCCATTCCACCAATAGGAAATGAATACTAATGGATGAAAGTGAAGGAAAAAATGCCCAACCGTATATTATTGCCCACAAGACAAGGAAAAAATGGTAAATAAATGCTAGGTATTAAACTGTCAAACCTTTACCCCACAGTACACTGGAACAAAACCCCAAAATGTTTGGGAAAATATCGACTTGTGACATGTGGTACAAGATGGTGTTGAGGTCTCTCTCAGGGAGAAAAAAAACAAAACCCAAACAAACAGGAGCCTCATGCAGCAATTTGGGCAACAGATGAAAATCTGGTGACTCCCTGGTGTTGATCTCCTCTCCACAGCAGAAGCAGCAGCTGGGCTGAAGCCTCGTGGTGTGCTTTCTCTCCCTGGCTCATCTTTCCTGACGTTTGGGGCTGAAACAGAATGGCCCCTCTCCTGCTGATCCTAAGCAACCCTTCTCCTGCAGCCCACATTTCTCTGGTCTTAGACTAACAGACTTTCCAGATCATCTGCAAAGGTTGCTGAAGGATTGCTGCTGCAGCTTCTCTGCAGCCAGGGAAAGGAAAAAATTTCTTTTCTGGGCTAACAAAAACCAAGCAAAAGCAGACCGCATGGCACCTGCATGCCTGGGGTGTGAGGCTTTGAGAAAGCCCGCCAAAGAGCCCATAGCCCCCACCCCCACCTTAAAGATACAGCAAACATTTTTGGGCATAAAGCAGAGGTTCATGGAACAGGTTATCATCATAAATCACCCTAAGACACCCAGCCAGCAACTAAGTACCATACAACTGGTTAACAATTCTCTTCTCCCTGCCCCAGAAGGATGGGGGATGAAAATCAGAAAAAAGTAGATCTTGTGCATTGAGTGAAGAAGGATTTAATGATTGAAATAATGTAAAATATGCTACTACTGCTACTAGTATTAATTGTAATGAAAAGGGAGATAACAATATGAGAGGAGTAAAACTAAAACCAAAACCTACTCTAAGTGATGCACTATACTATTGCTCAACATCTGTTGACTGATGCCCAGTCAGTCCCCAAGCAGCAATCAATCCATACTGGCCAACTGCCTCCAGTTTATATACTGAGCATGGCATTCATAGTCTGGGATATCCCTTTGGCCACTCTGGGTGAGCTGTCATGGCTGTCCTCACAACTGCTTGTGCAACAGCTCACTGACAGAGCATGAGACACTGAGAAGTCCTTGGCTCAGGGTAAGCACTACTGAACGACAACTAAAACAGCAGAGTTATCAACATTTTTCTCATAAATTCATAACATAGTACTGTAACAGCTACTGAGAAGAAAACCAACTCTATCCCAGACAAAACCTGAACACCAGTGTAGATTGATTTACCTAATTTAAAACTTCATTTTGTCAGTCCAAGTAGAACTATCATTTTTCTACTAGAAATGTAATTTTTGTTACATCCAGATAATCTGAATAATAAAAAATAGCCTGTTAACATATACTACTAAGGCTACTGGGAGTCTTTTGGCAGTCATACTGGAAAACCAAAACTTTCAAACAAAACAAAGCTTAAGTATTTGAAGAACAGAAGGCTAGCAAATAGAACCTGGCAATATGTGCAAAATTTAGGGGCTGGTCCTCTTCCCTCTGCAACAATGCTAAAAATTCCTGGAACTTTGAAAGGATGTCAGATAACTTCTGTCATCTTTCTCTGCAGATGTTCAAATACAGATGCAGCATCGTGAAATCAATATAATTTTTCTTCTGCTCAGTAAAAACAATGGCACCACAAGGAAAATGTCCTTCTTTCCTGACTAATTTCTCTCCCACCAAATAACTGGCTATAATTTCAATAATGACTTCACACTGATACATTTCCTGGAAAGCTAATGGCAGTCTTGATGCTGATATACCTTTGGCTGTGTTTGTGGTCATGTTCTGGATAACCCAAAATGTTTCTGGATTCCACATATATCTGTGCCCCAAATTGCTACTATCTCTACCCAGCACCACACCTGAAAACAGAACTGCAAGAGCCAGCAGACTGCCAGAGTCCCTTGAAAAATTCAGAGCTGCCCAAGCAGATCTTTTTTGCTTTGTGGTTTTTGCAGAAGGCAGTTTTTTTGTTTGTTTGGGTTTTCTGCGGTTTTTTTGTTTGTTTGTTTTTGGTTTTTTTTGTGGTGGTTTTTTTTTGTTTGTTTTTGTTTTTTGTTTTTTGATTGGTTGATTGGGGTTTTTTTGTTCTTCCCTGTCCTCCAGAGGCGGTTGTTTCCAGTGGGTTTCTGCGCTTGCGACAGTAGCAACTTGAGAAGCTGTGTTTTCAATCAGACACTGTTTCGGAGTGAATTTTGCACCACCTGTCCGCAGTGAGAAGACTGAGAAGACCGAGTCAGTGCGGGGGATCGGGTCACAGTGTATCAATGCTGAGGTCCCCAACTCCCGCCCCTGCCACTGGAGTGGGGACCTGAGAATCAGCTCCACCAACACTGGCGGAGTCCAGCGGGTGGCAGGAGGTGGCAACACTGACCCCACACACTCTTGGCAATTCCTATCTGCCACTAAAAAGGCTCCTACACGCCTTTTTTGTTTGTTTGTTTGTTTGTTTGTTTGTTTGTTTGTTTGTTTGTTCTACGGGGAAGGTAGAGCTAAGTAGGATTTGTCAACCATTTCCCTTTTGTCTCCTGGACCACACAGTCACCTGCAGAGAGCCCCGTACTGGGGTGAGGGTTCGTCTGCCATTTTACCTTTGTCTTCCCACACGTGGTTGTCCGTGGTGGGCATCATCCTGCGGAAGTAGCATACTTCTCAATTTTGCTCCTCTTTGTTCCTGGAGAGTTCCAGAGACTTAACATTTTTGTATCTAGTGATTATTTACTGTTATTTTTTGCCTGTTGCTGTTTAGCTTCTTACTAAATAGTTATTTTTACCACTTTTATCTAGACATATTTGTTTCTCCTTACTGGTGCAAAGCGAATGGCTAAAAATATAAGGCAGGGGGGAGGGGGGGAAGTACTTTTAGGTTGTCCACCTCTGAAATTGTCTTAAACCAAGACAAGTCAATAGCCTCTAGAAGTGATCTATGTCATGAATGCTAAGAAACCAACTCCTTAGCTTTCAGCTTTATTGGGAATAGTCTGGGAAGGGGACCCATAGGGTGTGTGCACACCACTGCTGGTCCTGATATGGCGTGGAGGAGGAGAATGTCAGCTTGGTCACCTGGCAGATCACCAGGCACTCCTTCCTTTGTCAGAGGAGTCCCCAATGAGATGCCTGCTGTTTTCAGGTTCAGGGTCCCCATGTCACTCCTGGCTCACTTTGGTTAGGGTGACTAAGGTGAGAGATCCTGACTAGAGTTTTGATGTTGTCTGATGTTTCTTCTGGTTAGAAGTGTTACTTCAGCTCTTTACCTGCATGGTGGCTCATGGCTCATTGTTTTTAGGGGTCTCCACTAGGCGAATTCCCTCTCCACTAAGTCCCATGGGAATCTGACATTTGCATACTAGGTGATGTCATCCTCCTCCTCATGGTCTCAGGTGGTTCACTATCTTGGAGGAGAGAGGAGCAGCAGGGGCCATACCCAATGGTAAGGGAATTTACACAACAACTTGTTCAGCCAACAACTCATTATCCTCATTAACTTATAACATTGGAACTTTGTATCAACTTTCTAACAATTTATTCTCTACAATCTATGTTGTAATTTCAAACTGTCAGGAAAATTAATCAACAAACACCAGAGGTTTATGTCCAAAAAGGAGATAGAGGACACCCATAACTTTATTTGAATAAAGGGAGAGGCCATGGGGCATTTCCTCTGGGGCCTCTCAAATTTCTGGAGGACACAGCTTGCTTTTTATCCTAATTTCCTGACAGCATGTCACTCTCTCTTTCTGCATTGGCTGAGGTACTTGAGAGATACAGACTCCCTGAAACACCTAATATCTAAGACCCCCTTCTAACACATAATCCTCTGCCTTTGTCTTTTCCTTGTATCAATTAGTGGAATTCCTTATAGAATTCATGGGTCTTCCCATTGTTTCATTTGATGCCTATATAACTTAGGTCAAAGTTACAAGGTGCTTATATAGCTTGAGTTACAAGATATCAGTATAACCTGATATATCTCTATAACCTGATATCAATATTACCTGAATCATAGCTTTTTATATATATAAATATATACATATATAACCTGATACCTATATAACCTGAATCATAACTTTTATACCTGTATAACCTCATATAAATAATTTTTTCTTACAATGTAATGGCTAGTATATGGTTAACTAGTTGCTTAATGCTGAATAGACAAAAAAATAAGAAAAAACTTGCCAGGTGCATAGCTTTAGATATAGATAAGTATAGTACTAATGAAAAATTGGCAAGTGCAAAGCCAATTAGCCACAATAAGGAATTTAGGCCGGTTAAGACCAGGCAGACCAAGGAACACCATAACTGCACATGCTCTGAAGACAAAGTTGAAAAGTTCAAATGCAAAGAAGACTTTGGAAGCCTTCATCAAAGACCCCTGATGACTCCCAAACTGGGGAGATGCAAGCGCAGTGCAAAACAACTATCTAATAACCATGACATCATACTATGTAAATTAGTTCCAGCATGTATGTGATGATGTTGTAGTGACATAGTGATACTAAGCAATACTTTGTGTATAAATATACCACAGCACTTGACAAAGGCAGGTGAGTTAGGTGGAGATATCCCACTCACCACCAGTACTGCAATAAACAAATACCTGCTCTATAGACATCGGGTCTGTGGGGATTTATTTACAGCCTATCTTTCAGGCATCAGTTTCATCTCTCAGTATTCAATTGTATTTATCAGCAGACCTACAGTTTGTTTGTAAAGACAAACTGTCATTCCATTTATCAGTCAGTGGAATCCTTCCCATTGTTTCTTTTGTCTCTCAGTATCTAGTTTTATTTATCAGCAGAATCACAGTTTGTTTGTAAAGGCAAATCCATCATTCCTTTCAAAATCATTACAAGTCTATGCATTTTTGTTACTTCTTTCCCCGTACTCCTTTGTCCTCCCCAACGTCCCTCTGGTTTTATTATGACAAAACTAAACCCCATATTTACTAAATGCTAACAATAGAGGAGTAAGGGGTGGGGGGACTGAATATTTAAGTAAATTCTTGCATTCCTGCTTACTTAAATAATGATGAGTCAATGCTTGAAATATACCCTTTTCATTGCAGGTACTGCACTAGATCAGGTTTGTTGTAATGAGTTCCCTGAATTAGCAGTTAATGGAAGTTGAGAGTGTTTGACCTGTCAAGGATGGGATCTCCATCTTCTGGAACTCACAGATAAAATTCCAGTCTAATTATGAGCAAAATAGATATTCTTGCATAGCTGACAAGCTGCCCATCTGCATTTGAAGAATTGATACACAAGGGGTTAACACACACACACACAAAAAAAAAACAAAAACCAAAAAACAACCAAAAAAACAAAAAAAAAACCAAAACAAAAAACAAACAAACAAACAAAAAAAAAAAAGGCAGCTCTAACCTTAGTTATTTACCAGTAGTATGACCCTCTGTCCTCTTTTAATTCTTGATTCCACTTTGGTTTTGAGAAAACAAATACTGATTGTTTATTTTTTAAATACCAGGAAAAGCAGCAGAGTCATTTGAAACATTGGCTTGTTTAGTTAAGCTTTGCAAACCCTTTCATATATACTAAATCATATTTAGAAGATGACAGTAATTAAAAGTAGAGTCAAAGCACTAAAGCAATGGAAATGGTCAACCCATTAAGAGAGGATTGTAAAAAGTCTTTCAGAAGGTGTTGACATTTCCACATTTATACTATTTAATTTCAGATATTTCAAACATGTCAATAACCATCCTATAATGTCAAAGTAACAATCCTGACTTAAGTTCTCCCTTCCTCCTGCCTTTTATTTGTGCATCAGCCAACAAGGACCAGAGGAACTTCTCTTAAAGTGGATGAGTTTCTGCAGCATTAGTTGGTAATGTTGCTTTTGACTAGCTCATAAAAGTCACCTTCATATACATATTTACATATTGTGATAAACATATATTATAGTTTTGGCTTCCACAAATATTAAAGTGGATGCTGTGTGTTGTGCATTATAATATCATGCTATCTTTTGCAGATATAGTTGTAGCTATAGTTGTGAAATAATAACTAATGCTTTTATTTTTGTAGCTAACTGGCAATAATTAAAATAACTCAGACATTGTGAAGTAGCTGATGTTGATTTAGGGTTAACTTGTAATAACTGAAATAACTAAACCGTCTCAGATAACATTTGAGGAATGAGCGTGATGAGGATCCCTGCTACTGACACTTTGACTATCAACAACTGTCACCTGCTGAAACCACAGAACAGGGGCCATTGTGGGGGGTGACACACGACCCCAAAGCCAGAACCAAGATTCATGCACATGCTCTAAAAAGGTGGATTAGAGGACAGCCATGCTAAAAAGTTCCTGGAATATGTAAATTAGTTCAAAGAAATGTTTGAATATGTATAATCATTTGTGAAGATATATATCTAATCAATGTAATAGAAAGGGTATATAAGAAAAGTTTCTATAGTTAGCTGGGGTATGTCTGGCTATGGCTATGCACCCAGCATTGTTACTTTTGTTTAATCAATTTTGTCACCTATTGTCTGTTATTTAATTTTTAAAAATTTAACTGAGGAATGGGCTTCATTTCTCACATGTATCATGACTCCAGTCAGTTTGGGATATTTCAAATACAGTTCATCACTCATAATTTGTAATTTCTCAAGGAAAAGCGTGCGTGACAATATCAGAGCTTCAGACTATCTAACACTATCTTTTCCTGTACAAGGACCCTTTCTCCCTTAATCTATTTCTCACCCTAAAGAAATAACTTACTTGTGCATTCAGACTCTTTGAACACAGGGTTCAGGCAATGGAGGGCAGAGGGAAAAGCACAGGAAGATTTATGCAGTGCAATTAAATTGGTAGTCCAGAAATTACCCCTTGTATGCTACTTGGTGTATACCTGAACTCCTTCATGAACAAAATCAACTCATTTTATGAAGTAAAATAACTTCAGGCGCTTGAAGTTGAGTGCCTGGCATAATGGCAGCCAAGTACTCAGTTAGGACACCCAAATGGTAAAAATAAATAGTTGTAGTGTTAAACCCCATTCCTTAATTTTTTTTTCTGTAAAAAAGACATATTTTTTACCTAAATCATAGCATGTCAGATGCTATCTTAACACAAAGGTTTAGAAATTATTTCTCATTTCTTGTATTACTTGAGGAAAACCAAAACAGATTGATCCAGTTCCTCTAAATCTATTTTAAAATGCCTCTGCTTGAACACTGAAATTCAAATGTTTGGAAATAGGTGATGAACTCTCTGCTGTTCAGACACATTTTACAGCATGACAGGCAAATAAATGTGTCTTGAACTTCTCAGGAAGCATCAGAGGCAGGGTAGCACTGGTTTATACCTTTTCCTTTGTTGAACTGGAGGAAACTGTAACCCAAAGAGAAGCCAGCTGAAAGGTTTTGCTCACAATCCCCTAATTATAGTACCAAGAGTTAACCAGAGTAATGGCCTTAGATTCTGGTGGCAATTACAGATTCTCAGTACTGTGGGTAAAGCAGCTGTGCCTTTCCTAAAGCTGGAGATCTAAGAATTAAAACATGTAAAATTATAGCACATTTCTGCTAACTTATGTTGCACAGGGCAGGAAACACTTTTTGACAAAGAAAGAAACATAGTCTCTGTCACTAAGCTTACAGTGCCATGCATCTATCACATGGTTATCCTTTTTGCTTCTTAGCAGTATGCATCCTTTCACAGGCAGGAAGTCTCTTAAAAACTAAATTGAAATAATTAATCTACACAGGCAGGCAGGTTACACAAAAGAGCAGGAAATTCCTGTAGGTTCTCCCCTTCTGAAACTGTTTTCAAAGTCATTCTTGGTGTCAACATTACCCGGTTTTCAGTCTCAAGTTACTCGGGTACTATCAGCTTACTTTAGTGGCAGACTGCTGGGAAGTTTGCTTTTCTTCTGCACTAAAGCATCACACCCTCCGAAGCAGACCGTTTGCGTCTTACTACTTTCGTTGTTATTGAATCCATACTACTCAGTGATCCAAAAGCCCTCCCACCAGGGTAGGGAAGGCTGAATTTGTCCAGCTGTCCAGAGACAGATTTCCGCAGCGTCTCCCTGATTTGTCGTCCTGGCCACGGAGGGGGCAGGTTGTGGTCAGCTCTAGAGCCTGGTAATAAAAAGGCAAAGCGAAGAGGGAAGGGGCTTGCAGAGCGGTCGAGCTGGTAACGGCGAGGGGAGCTCACAACGGCCGGGGAAGCCCCGCACCAGCCGCGCAGGGGCGGAGGGTTCGTGACTTGACGATATTGGGTGAGAAGGGGACAAAGGACAGAGTCGCGGGGCCGCGCTGGAGGCGGGGAGTGGTCGGGGCTGCCCCATGGGCGGCCGGGCGAATCTGGCGTGCCGCGGGAAGAAGCTGCATCCCGTGCCCCGTCGCCGCGCGGCGCAAGAAGAGGCCACGACAATGATTCAGGTACGGGGGCGCGGAGTGGGCGGCGGCGCGGTTTTGACTGCCGAGTCCGCTGCCACTCCCTGCCGGGCGGCCGCTCCGCTCCGGTCCTCATCTCTCGGGGCGGTGCGAATTGTACGTGGCAGCGGCAACACGCCCCTGTCTCGGCGGTGGCGAGGAAAGCCAAGGCGGGGGTTTGCGGAACGGCGTCTTAGCCGCCTCCTCAAGTCCTACTGGGGGCTTCCTGGCGCCCAGTTTGAGCCCGGCCGAGCCCAGAGCTCCGCTCGGTTCCGTGGCGTCTACACGGAAGTTCGCGGTTGTCGCTACTCCGGTGACGGGTGCTGAGCCCGCGGAGCTGGAACAGCAGCGTGCTGCTTTCCTTTAACACCGACCGCAGCTGGCCACAGCATGTGTTCGCCTGCCTAGTCTTGGAAATGCTCCTGGTTGCCTTTTAATATGAATCTAAAGCTCTTTTTTGGGGGCTTTGTCTCTTTTTTGTGGTCCAAAAATGAGAATGGGTTGACAGTCCTGAAGTACATATACTGGCTTTTAATGGGTATGAAAGTCTGATCAACATTAAATAATTCTGGTTTGAGTGATGGATTCCCTTTGATTTTATGACAATGGACAAAAACAGAGAAACCGACAAAATAGCAGATTCAAGGCACAACTGGAAATAGGAGCTTACCAGAAATCTGTAGAGCATTATTCCGAGAGTCTCAAGCCACACAATTCATTCCAGAGGCTCATTCAATCATCTCTGGGTTTGGTTTGCTAAACAAAGTTCTGGACCTTTGAAGTTTCATGCATCTCCTTCTGGGTTGCTTCTGAAAGTCGGATTCAACAACAGATTTAAATTAATTTTAAGCACACATTTAAATATTTTTGCTGACTTGGGTTCAGCTTAGCAGTCTTTCTCTCCTTTTTCATATTTAAGGAAGCAACCTCTTTCATTTCAAATTCTTTCTGAAAACATGCCATTTCTATTGTACCCTTTTAGAGTTAGTTTCCCAGAAATTAATGGACAATATATCACACAGGTATATAGTACGCACTCAGTAATCTTTACTGGTTTCAAGCTTCCTTTGACCATCTCATGTGTGCACTCTATCTGTGAAAATATCTCCATCACTCTTGTGTCTAACATTTCAACCAAGTAGCTTCAAATAGCCATTTTATTACAAAAAATTGCCAAGGAAATTGCTGAGTGTATGTTTTTCTGCCAGAGTTGCTTTCCTCTGAGGCTACTCACAATAGACAAGTGAGTCCTTTAAAGGGCTGAATTTTTGCCATCTCTCAGAATTAGAAGAATGAATGTGATTTCATTTGAAAGCATATACAATGATCTCCAGTGGTCTCTTGATAAGCATCAGCACAATATTAAATCTGAAAATCATAATTCTACATTTGAAAGAAAAGTCAATGCAACGAACTTTTTTCAGGGATTATTAAATATCAACTTTCAAGTAACTCTTAGCTCCAGCACTGTGAGTCTGATTTTAGAATCTTAATGAAAGTAGAGGGAAGACTACTCTTAGTCATGTGCAGTGACTTAGTTGGCACCAGGGTCCCAATTTTGTTGGATGGTCTTGAAACACATTGAGAGAAGGCACCTCTCTATGTGACTTTGGGAGCAAAGATCTTGTTCTCTTTTTCATACCAGCACTTATATTACTAGAACTTAGTTAGGGGTACCTGTTCACCATGACAGTTTTGCCCCACTGTATTTAGCTGCTTTTCTTTGTGGATGCCTGGGGATGCTAATTGAGAATCTCCTGCTCAGATGGCTCTCCAGGTATTAATGTTACTCCTTTTAAGCTAGGTTTTGCTTTCATGTTTGTTCTTGATTCTTCACAGAATCACAGAATGCGTAGGTTGGAAGAGACCTTCAAGATCATCGAGTCCAACCCAGCCCTAACACCTCAACTAGATCATGGCATCAAGGGCCACATCCAGTCTCTTTAAACACATCCAGAGATGGTGACTCCACCACCTCCCCAGGCAGACTAGTCCAGTATTTAATCACTCATTTAGTGAAAAACTTCTTCCTAATATTCAACCTATATTTCCCTTGACACATATTTTCCTTTCCTTTTTTAAGATATCCTGAAGGGTCAAATGAACCTAGTTGCAAGAGAACAAGTTCTTTTTATGTGACATTTAAAAGGACAGGGGGAAGTAACATCAAAAAAGAAGATAATGAAATCTCATCGTTTCCTTTGCACCAGTCTATAGGGATGTAGCAGGGGCTGGCTGGGGTTAAGCTGAGTTTACTATAAACTGGGGTAAGCTGAGCTCACCACCCTCATACAAGGTTTACATGAAACGGGTGGTCTGCATTCTTCTCTTATTACATGTCATTATAAATCAAGAGTTTCTTCTTTGAAAGAACCAGTTGCATTTCATCAGTTTTAAATTAGCATGAGTGATGAAGCAGAGCTAGTAATTCTCAAATTATTAGTTATAAAATAAGTTCAGATGGTGGAATAGTCTAAAAAGCTGGCATAGACTCCAATTTATGCTGCTATTATAGGATGGAAAACATGTGGGCAAGATGTATTAATATCAGTGGCTTTATTTTACCTCTGCAACATGAAAAAAGAGGCAACAAGCAATAGCTTAAAAATTAGCTTTCTATACTGCTCTTGATCTTTCTTTTCCAGCAGGAAGATATATAATTATGCAATAGGCCATCTGAATTTCTATCACTGGGTGTTTGAAATGATTGTAACATTAGACATTCTGCCTCACAATATGCTAAAAGGTCTCAACATATATTTGAAGGGAAAATAGCATGATTTTGACTCTAGAAAAATGTTCTAAAGACTTAGGTTGTTTTCGTTTATGTTTTCAAGGGGAGTGGTAGATTTTTCCAGTATTTTTCCAGTATTAGACAAGTATTTTTCTCTTGGAAAAAATGGAATTAAATTGACTTAAAATTACCACTAATGCCAGAGCTTTGCAGTTATGATATTTTGTTAGGCCTCATCCTTGGGTGTTTTATCAGCTTTCTGTGAGAGGCCTGAATGCAAGGACCAGCCATGACTCAATTTCTGTAGTTAATTCTTCCTCAGCACATCCTAATGTTACCTGAAAACTCATTGTTTTAATATTTACCTTTTAACCTCCTTTTAAACAAAGAAATTGTAATTTCTTTGGTTGTAATATTGTAAGGGAGGTCAAACTCTGTGAACAACCTTTTGTGAGGTTGTGAGGTCAGACTTTCTTGAGAATCCATTTTTGTGATGTTTTTGGTTTGGGTTGTTTTTTTTTTTTTTCCCCTTGGAAGCTGACTGTAGGAGACAGGAATTGTTCACATATGATTTCTGATAACTTCAGTTCAATGTCCGGTGTTTTTATAGCTCACAACATTTTATGATAATAAACACCTGCATTTTGTATTGCTGAAAGAAGAAAAAGGTGTATCAGTCCTGCTGTCTTACATTAGCAAAAAAACAGAGTGAAAACTGAAGTGCAAAGTAAAGCAAATAAAGCAACTTTTTCAGAGTTGCTTAGCAAATACATAAAAGACTTTAGGTTTTCTGATCCTTATTGTAATGCTTTTCCACTGAAGCACATTACTTTTTAAGTAAGGAGTTATCACTTGTGCAAAGCAAAGGAAGAGTCCAAGTGTATCTCTGTAGCATTTTCCCTTGTACAGTAGGCTTCTGTCTTGTAATTTAGTATCTCTGACTGTAAGAAAATGTGCAAATGTGAATACTATACAATAGAGTGCAGTCACCAATATTGTGGAGTCCATAATCTCCCTGAAGCAATATTCTGACTTCTGGTATGGATAACCTTTTTGTACATGTAGAAAGAATAGGAAGAAAAGTAGTTCTTCCAGGAAAAAAATTAGAGGGTTTATGGATTGAATAACAAGCAAATAGCTGCTCTGGCTCAAAATGTTCACACGTGCATAAGTCTTTGCATGGTGTGGTGTTTTGCAACGGAGAAGTCAGAATAAAATAGCAAGAATTCATAATAATTTTTTTTGCCTGTGCTAACTCCTCTTCACAGATTGCAGGCCAACATGACAACTGTAGAAGACTGAGCCAGTGGGGTCATTATTAGTCATATTCTATTCAAGATGTTGATGAATCCTGCCGCTAATCACCATTTTGTTATTAAATGTGTTCTTTCATCTAATGAATACATTCTGGAGGAAAGTGCCATAAGTTTTGTTATTTTATGTAGACAGGAAATACCTGAGACTGTGTGTTTTGTTCCATCTTCATTATTATTATTTAACAAGTCAGGTTAATAAATGTAAGGGTGTCCCTGTTACTAATGTTATTGAGTACATGACAATCTTGGGGAAAATGGGAGTTAGACTAATACAGATTACAAAGAAGTATGTACCTGGAATTCTTTTCAAGGTCCTCAGCATAATGCCTGGTTCCTTAAATGCAAGTTGTCTATCATGTTTTTAATGACCAAGAAGGGGGAAAAGCTTTTTAAAACTTCAAGCAATTTTAGCTGCTTTCTGTTAAGTTTCCAAGTGGTCTCAGACAGGTGAAGTACAATGAAACATGTGATGGCTGTTACTTGAAAGAATTACATACATTTTCAGTATCCATCTTTCTGTCTGACAGCTACAATATGTCCTGTGGAAAATAGTGTTGTTTAGTTTTCAATCAGTATAATCCAGTTTAATAGCGGTTTTCAGCAAGAAGGAAACATTTTTTATTTTAGGAAATAAAAAGCAGCCTCAAAACTTGACAAAAAAATCTTAGAGGAGCTGATAAGAGGGATTTAAAAGACTTTACTTCCAGAAGAACATTAGGTGAACAGTAGTGTCTTAGGTTACAATGTAAGATGTAACCAAAAGTATGTATTCTATTACCATCTGTTAAAACCAGGTGAGGCAGTGTTCTTTATCTCTTCCATGAACCATCCTCCCTCCAGGGGATATCTTCTGTTAATGGGCCATTGAGTCTTGCTGTGGGACTGATAAAATTACATCATTCCAGTGAGATGTTCCACCCAGGGGGAGGAGCCAAGCATTTTTACCTTGACATATAATCTGAGGTTTGGAACACCACAAGCAGCCTTATCCACTGAATTCCTAGAGGAAAAGAGCTCCATAACCACCACTGGACTTTCAGAGGAAGATCAAACCTTTCTACAGGATCACTGCTTCAACATCTGTCACTCCAAGAGGACTGCAGCCACCATTTAATTGGACTGCTACCAACACTTTGACCAACAGGATGTCGAGTTGTATTCTGACTCTGTCAGTGTTTCTGTATTATTGCAGTTATTTTAATTTTCCTATCAAATTGTTTTCCTAATTTGGGATCTCCCACTGGTTTGCTTTCAAACTAGTACAAGTAGGAAAAAGAAAGCATCCCCAATGACTGGGCTACTGCTCACAAGAGATATTTGGTAAGATGCAAAACTTTCCTATGAAACTTACATACAAAATACTTTTTTGTTTTAGAGTTTGTGGTTTACTTTGAGCATTGCTGTTGCTTTATAATTCCAGATTTTTTCTTTCCAGAAACTTTACTTCTGTACAATAAATTATATTATTCTAAAAAATGCTTCATTGTTGGTTCTCTCTATTTTTTTTTAAAGTTTAAATATGGGTGTTTCCTGAATCTTTGATGGCCTTTGGTTATACAGAAAACTGATAGAATAAAGGTGTCTTGGAGAAGAGTGAGGGAGAAATGAATGTATTGAATCTAAGAATATAAGTATGTACAGTCTGCTTCAAATCCATCTGCTTAAAAGCAAGGAAGTTACTTTTGGTCACCGCACCATTTTATAAAGCTATTTCTTTGAATCAGTGGCTCAGAATGCAGATAGATCACTGAGGCACAGTGTTTAATCATCCAAATCAATTAATAAATTATCATAATTGTTAGTAAAAACATGTGAGGTTCTATGATATGTGGGATGAGAATCCTTTTCCTATTTCTCCTTTATTTTAGCTGGTCCTTCCTCCTGACTTTAAGGTTGATGCAAATCCCTTGACCCTTCAAATGCAGAGAGAGTTCCTGCTGATTGAGTAAAACTGGTGCCTGAGCAGTCCTGGCTTCTCTCTCAAAAAAAAAAAAAAAAAAAAAAAAAAAAAAAAAAAAAAAAAAAAAAAAAAAAAAAAAAAAAAATTAGTTTGCAGCTTTTCCCTTCCCCCTTCACTCAGCTCTACTTATGTAAAAGATAATAATGAATCTGCCATGGTTGGATGTTTATGTAGATCCAGCAACATTGGGTTCTTAATTCAACAAAACACTTGGACACTAAAAAATTTCTTAAGCCTGTTCCTATACAATAAAACACAGGCTTATGTGATCTTGACATCTCTAGAAAATGAAAATGAATTTTAAAGATAACTTAAGATGAATTAAATTTAGGAGTGTTTAATCCCCTAGTGACATATGTATGGTGCTAGTCATGATAAATGCCTCCTTTCTACCCAAACATAACAACACTTATCATTGTGCTCTCTCTTCCTCCAAAGAAATACCCACTTGATATTTTCTTTTGCTTTGTCGTGCCCTCTCAGATAGGCTCACAAAACCAGCTTTCTTGCCCACTGCCTTTCTTTTTCCTCTAATGTGTGTACATAGATCACATGATTTTGCTAGCACTGCCAGTAATAGACCTTATGAGTTCACTTTATCTTTGCTTCAACTATCAGGCAATATTGCTTTCTGCACTAAAGGATTCCTGGCTTTTTAAAAATTATTTTTTATTCTTCAGAGTTCTTTGCAATTAAATCAAAATACCTGTTCCTTGTAGGTTTTCCTTTCTTGAGTTATCCCAAATAATGTAGATGTGAAATGCGGGAGAACAGACTGTAAAAGAATATAAATAGTACTGCAGGCAATCTCACCCTGATAAGTTGCTGAATAAGACAGGTGAAGAGCATTGAAGAAGTACAGAATGCTGATGTATATTGACCAATCACAAAAGAATAAAAGGGTATGCAGGTGTCATGCATGGAAGAACAAAGCTATAGAAGGCTCTACTGGGGAATAATAAAATGCTGATTCTTGTTGGTGTCAGTTGTGTGTCCTCCGTCAAATGGTGAGCCTGTCGTGATTTGGGTAGAGAACTGCAGACTAGAGAGTACTGCCGGAGGAGCCTAGTCTAGCAAAGGAGGTGGACCAGAGAGCCTGAATGACGGAACGACTTATGACAATAGAGACACCAACCCTAGGTGAGCGACTGGGAAACATAATAATGGGGGCTCAAATTCAGCAGAAGAGGAAGGAATCTATTCTGGACATTCTGCTGTGAATTTTACAGAGGAAAGGTGTTAATTGTGAGGAGCAGGCACTACATACCTTGCTCGTTTGGTGTAAAAACAATGGCATGAGAGCAAACGCACAGACTGCCTTAGCTGTTGAGACATAGGAAGAAGCAGGGTACGCGTTGTGGGAGGCAGCTATGAGGGGGACGAAATAGCAACAGGGTTGCTTACGATGTGGCGCTTAGTTTGGGACTCATTGCTACAGATACTAGCTGATAGAGAAGCGGCAGCTGCAGGCCCCGCCTCTGCTGCTTCCCCAGTCCCGGCCGCAGCCACCGTTCCAGCAGCCGACCCCTCGCTGTGGCCGTGTCTCCTTTGTCTCCTTCTCCCTCCGTGACAGCTCCTTCTGTGAAGAATCCTATCCTGACGGTATTGCCCGAGAATTGCCCTCTTCCCGGATGCCGATGACGAAATTCCAAGGTGTCAGGAAGTGGTACTGCCCCAGAGCTGCTGTGACCCCTTCGCCTACACGAGCGAGGCGGCCCGCAGAGATTTGGGGTGGTGGCCGGGAGCCTGCGCGGGTTGCTGGGGAGGCTCTGCTGGCTGCTGTAGCTTCGCTTGGGAGATAGCCACCTCTGCCTATGTGGGGGTGGCGTGGGGCTAACCGAGGGCTGTTCCCGGGCGCTGCCTCTGCAGATGGAGCTGGCGCTACCAGGCCTCAGGGTGACCTGGCGGGGTTGTGCCAGCATCATCAGGCAGACCCTGGCTCCGCTCTGCAGCCCGCAGGGCACTGTGGTGAAGGCTGCGTGGAGACTACTGACTAATGAATGGACTCCCTACAGTCAGAAGCTGCTGGCGAATCTCGTCCACTATTTGAGCTTGTTTCGACACAATATCACATAGACCAGCTTGTGGGGCAGGTCACTGAACTTGTGCAGGTTTCCAAGAGTTGTTTTCGGTGTGCTCGGGGAAGACATTTCAGAGGGGGCTGTCCTGACCAGCCTTGCAGCTGTTCAGCGCCGGGGAACGGCAGGCTGCGCACTTTGCTTATTTAGAATAAAAGAAATAGAGTGAGGCTACGCACCCTCTTTATTTGGTATAAAGAACAGAGGGTTAAGCCGCACACTTTGCTTATTGGTATAAAGAAGGTGGCTTGGGAGCAAACATACAAGCTGCCTTTTTTATTTAAACGTGGGAGAGTGCTGGCTGCGCTTTCGCTCATGCCGCTGCCTGCTGCTCCCTGTAGGCGTGGTGGAGCGAGCCCTGCGTCCCCCTGCCCAGGTACAGCCGCAGTCCGGCGGGGTCCACGGGCAGTGCCAGGTTCCTCTGGACTACCAGTGTGCACACCGGCGCCGCGGTGGCACGACAAGACACGGAGGAGGCGGCTGGCGCGGATGGAGCAGCAGTAGTGCAGATGGAGAGGTTGCTAGGGGAGGAGCGAGACTCTGCCGAGAGCTGTGGGAGCGGTGGTGGCTCGGGGCGCCAGGAGAGCCTTCATGGTGCAGCACAGCCCGGGGAGAGTGCGGGAGTAAGTTTGCTGAGTTAGTGCTGCACGAGCACTGGAACAAAAGCAACGCACAGCTCCAAGAGGTGGAGTCGGAGCTGCACAAAAGGCACTTAAGAGAAGCTTGGAATAACCAACTAATGCAACAAAACAAAGAAGAGGTGACTGAACTCAAAGAGCAGAAACGTTATGAAAACGAGTATGAAACTGCATGAGGGGAAGCGTTGAAAAGAATAAGACAAGAGGGAGAGAAACAGCAAGCAGAGATGTTGCTTCAGCAGATAGAAGAACTGAAATTGCAGAAGACAAAAGCTGAAAAAAGGAACAAGAGAATTTATTAAAGTAGCAGTGGGAGCTGGAGACAGAGTAGCTCTATTATTCAGTACAATGTGTTTATTTGCTGGTGAAACATATATATTGTATTTATGAATTGCAACTATTAATCTTTCTTAATATTCCATAGGTATAAAGGTTTATATTCTGTAAGTGTAAAGGTTAATATTCCATAGGCGTAGGTATAAAGACTTTGATGATATGTGTTTGTTAATATCTCATAGACATAAGTGTGAAGATGGGGATGATGTGTGCTGTGTGAATTTAGGAAATAAATCAAGGCTGCACAAGAGATGCTTGTACTGTGTTTACCATCTTCTGCAAAAGGCCCTGCAGAGAATGGTAAACATGGCATTTAGAGATATGTGGGAAGAAGATGTCTGAGCAGCTGGATTGGTTCAGCCACGTTATTTGGAATGGTTTATGAAGGGCCTATCATTGATGTTCTATATTGTTAAAAGCAAAATTAAACCAAAACAAACAAACAAAGAGGGTTAACAATTAATGAGAAAGGAATGCAGAATGAATTGGAAAAGGTTGTTATGCTACTGTAAACTTTCCCTCTGAGTCTACATTTTGAATAACACAGGTAGCCCATCTGAAGGAAGATACAGAGTACATGGCAACCAAGAGAGTTTTAACATACAGAATAGTTTCATATGTGAAGAAAAACTTAAGTAGTGAAATAAGACTCTTGGCTCTAAAGAAAGGTGAATATCCAATTAATTCAAATGAGCTCTATGATGTTCTTATTGTGATGTGTTGCCTAAAGATTTGTATAACTATTAGTTCTACGTGAAATATGCGAATGTGTCATAATGTCACTTTACTTGAACATGTCTTTCTGGAGATACTGGAACCTTGTAATTAAAAGAAAAGTGGGGGAGTTGTGGGAGAATGGATTGTAAAAGAATAGAGATAGTGCTGCAGGCAATCTTGCCCCTGAAAAGTTGCAGCTGTATAAGACAGGTGAAGCATTGAAGGATAAGAAGCATGGAATGCTGATGTGTATTTACCAATCACAAAAGAGTAAAAGGACACACAGGTGTTATGTGTGAGATATGGTATAAAAAATTGTATTGGGGAATAATAAAGTGCTGATGCTTGAAGCAATTCTTGGTGTCAGTTGTTTGTCCTCAGTCAGTGAAATGCTTTAGAGAGTCAACTGCCACTATGGTTTATCAGAGCTGTTTAAAATCTGGGGAGAAAAAGCTGGATAATGCCAGAGCTAACTAAATTTAGCTAACTGACGTTAATAGGCAGTCTTGTTCTTTCCTGGCTTGTTTAATTTCCTAGCATATACATAAAACTAAGCAAAGAAATTTTTATGGTGATAGAGTAAAGTGAGGTTTATATCAAAGTCTTTGAGATTTCTACTTATTCTTAGCCAAAAAGTACATTTTCTTGTAAGGACTCCTTCAGACATCAGGAGTTTGCTGTGACAAGGATGACCACCTTAAATCATGATCACCAGGACATGGTTGTCTGATGTGTCTGAACTGGTTTTTGAAAGCAGAGTTCATTGCCAAACCCTGTGTGATGACCAGCCTCGAGTATGACTTGTTCCCTGAGAATGCTGCTGTTAATCCAAGTATTTGTTGGGCTGCTGTACTTGGTTTTTAGATTTTCCCATTAACCCTCATACATGGATCCCCTTTCTGAGGAAGGGTTAACACTTATTTGACCCCACTTTTCTTGATTCCAACTTCAGCCATCTGGTAATACAAGGAGCAGTGATTATATAAAAGTGATCTTGAGATAAGTTTCTGTTTTTTAAACCACTTTTCAACCCTGTGGTCTTCAAGAAAAAGTACTTATGTCCTAGATCCCTTTCAAAGTCACCAAAGCTAGGATTTCTCTGTTACTTCTTGGGCACTTAGATTATGATAGTAATCTTAATTGTACCTTTACTGCCTGTGTGTGAATATAAGCAGTTTCAGAAGAAAGAGTTTATGTTTTGAAAAAAAATCAATGCATATGTTTTCACAAAATGCAGCATATAATCTATATGTGAGAGTACATGTATGAATGTATTCACATTGGTTGTTATTCATATCTCAAGTTATTTCTGAACCCCAGAATGCATTTTAACACATGGCTAAACTGGTGGTGTATTAATTTTAAATAATACAGTATTAAGTATTAAATCATGATGATGGTGGATCTAGGGCATACCACAGAGCTGCTCCTTTCCTTAGATCATGATATTTAAGAGTTTAATTATGCTATTAGATATGCTGCCTTACACACAGACTGAAGTCAGTAATTCTTTCAGGAGTTGTCACATATAGAGCAAGATGTATCTTTTTAGTTCCCATATGGATTTTGGGATGAAGGCTGATCATGACTCACTGTGGGACAATTAAAAGCAATGTATTAAAGTGATAATTCCAATTCTCACAGCTAGTTGGCTTTGGCTGTTTGATACGTTCCAAATAGCATGGTGTATAATATCTATACACCAGAATATCAGACTTACTAACCAAAAACCTCAGGATCAACATCCAGCATCATGATGTTGGACTTTGTATCTTATTCTTCAACGAAACTACAGGAAAATGCTATTCTGACTCTTTCTCTGTGTTTTGGTGTTGAAGACATAATGGTTTAGAAATGTAAATATATTTTACCTGATAAGTTGTTCTTGCTGCTATGCTTGATAATACCAGTAATTTTGAAATCCAACTATTCATCTTCTGGTCCAACCAGGTAAAAAAACCCTTTTATCTCTGTGTGTGATCTGCAGATTAAAATGCTAGTTGGAACAACAGTTACCACTTCTGTCCATCTTGCTTGGCTTACAGCCTACTCTTTAGGAGAAACTTCAAATAACTTTTGAACTTCAGGTATATATCTTAAGGAGCTAGGATGTCAACATACATGTTCCTAAAAAGCCTTGCTAAAAGGCTGCTTTACAGCTGAAGAGGGCTGGACTCACTGAGTGCTTCCTTCAAAGTTTTCCAGTATATCCATTCTTAGTAGTGGCTAGATCAAATGGATCTGGTATGGTCCATATCATTACTGGAATGACTCCTGGGTAGAGTTTTTGCTTACATGGGCAAGAAATTTGTACAAGACATTTTTGCCTAAGAGAGGGCTTTCTCCCTTTGGCTGTATATTCTTCAAAGGCAGTCAGAGACTGGGGGTTTGAGAAAAAATATTGTACCCAGTGTAACTGCTTCCTGGCCATGGTATTATGGTGACTGCAAAAGCACCTCCAAGTGTTGTTTATAAAGCCATCTCATGGGCTGCTGGGCTATATTTTGAGACACACTTATTCTGACTTTCGTTGACTGACCTCTTTTTATCAACTGGAAAGATTTCATGCAGAGACCTACACAAGAAACAAGTTACTTTACGACAAGGTACAGAACAACATATGGGATCATAACTTGTTTTGTTTTTAATCACACATATAAATGTTTAACTGGGACACAACACCATGAACTGTGGAATATGTGTGAACCTAGTTTTCACAGCTGAATACCATGTAGAGTGTGGGAAAACCAGGAAGTTTGCTATAGAAAGAGGCCTCTTCTGAGCCAAATGGATGACATCTGAGATACCAGAATAATGTGCAAGAGGAGGAAAGAGTTGATGATTACAATGTCAGATATATACAGCTCTCAGGACATAGCAGAAATCATAGGTTGCAAATGTAATTGGCAGAGTGCACCCAAAAGTAAGTTCACAGGGACGTATTTTCATTCTGTGCAAACAACATGAGGCTAACTGCTTTAGTTGCAGTACTAATCAGGAGTAGACTTCAGGCTTTCAAGATTATATGGTGCTGTCAATTGCAAAAACCGCAAAAAGTAGCATCATGTCATGTTTTCAGACAGATTGGAGCTGAATAATCAATATCAGCAAAGAAATACTCTGGCTTTTCTCCTCTGACTTTTCCTGCCTTAGTGCATATTGCATACATTCTTCTAGTGTTGTGACCATCTGAAAGGATAGGTGTATAAAAATAAATTTCAAGGAGAAGACAATTTTTAAAAATTTTTTAGCCTCTTCCAAAACTAGCTAGAAGATAAATACAAAGATCAAAGGCAGAAAATCCTGACTCCTCCCCAGAGCTGCACATCTCTGCTTGGGTTGCTAGACCCAGAACATCAACCCTAGACCTTTCATTAGGAAAAAAAAACCCTGTAATTTGTCTTCTCTCTTCTGATTGTTGCCACTGTTACTGATCTGGTTATATAGTTGTGGTACCTGTTTGCAACATGCATCGTTGGTAGTGAAAGTGTCGCATTGCTAGGAAGGAGATATAGATTGAGAAAGTTGTTTTCCTTGGGAAACTGGAAGGGTGTGGTATTTGCAGCAGCCAGCAATTTTAACCAGCATGGGTCCAGCACTAGGGCTAAAGTTGGAAGCCCCACAACTAAATATAGCCACATGGAACTATTTGGAATTGCCATGCATTCTTGCATCTGGGACACTTTTATGTATGATATGGCCTCTTACTACATGATGCAGAAATTATATTTTTAATATATTTGCTCCCATTTCTCCATTAGATTCCAGATAGATGTAGCAGGGAGTTGGTGGGTTAAGAGCCAATTCCATGACCATCCATCTAGAAGCACGTGGTACTAGAAAACACCAGGTAAAAACAGCAAATTAATTCTAAGACCTGCTCCTTACAAGTGGATGAAAGCAGGTAAATCCTAACAAGAATATGTTTTCCAACATTTCAGCTCATGATTAAGACATTGTAATTAAGATGAAGTATCAAAAGAAGAAAAGTGAACAGCAGAGTTATGGTTAAATAGGGCCACTGAAGACTGTACCATTTTCCCAGCATTTGGGGGATAAAGTCTGCTCTAACCAAACCCTATTAAATGGTAGATGAAGGGAAATAACCATACATAATAAAAATATTAAAGTCTTCTGGGGTTTTAATTACCTCTAATACATGGCCATGACAGTTTGGTCAGTGAAAACAAAGGAAAACTAGTCCCATTGGTGCCTTCTTCCTACAGTTCAGCCTTTCTCCCATCCCTTGCAATGCATGCATCGTTGTTACGGGATACATGGTTGTGATGGACAAATGAGTTGCTATGGGAAGTTAAAAGATATCCCTGTGAAACTGATTTTGGAATAATGAGAAAACTTTCACTGAAGCTGTGATAATTTACAAAAAGGTAGCCTGTTTCTGTATTAAGAGAGGGAAGGAGAACAAACCCCACAATGTATTAATAAACCAGGACGAATAAAGAAGTTACTCTGTTTCTAACTAGTTTTTATTATAGCCTTTTCTTTCTTTACGTCCTGTTCCAGCAGACTTGAAGATTTTGTAAAAACCCCTTTTAATAATTTCCTTCCTTTTCAGTTGTTGTACTGCAGGAAGGGTATTTTATTTCTGACTTCCTCAACAGCCTACAAGCAGATCTGGTGTAATCTGATGCCCTCCTGAAAGGCACAATTTTGGTTGCTGGTCCACCCAGCCATGCTTAATTTATATAAACAAGTTTTATATATCTAGAGATGCCAGAGAAGCAGATGTTTTATGTTTACTGATGTCTTTTGTCATCAGGCACTGGAGAACACATCCAAAGCCACATACCTTTCAAAATTATACCTTTATTAGACTTGGTTAAGAATCATCCTTCTGTCAAGCAAGAAATTTTACTGATTAAATCACTGATCGGTAGCTGTGCAAGCTGGCTCAGTCCTCATAGTCTTTTCAGCTCTTTACAGAAGGAGAAACTGATCTTTTCCCTCGGTTCCCTCTGTCTTCTTCCTACCCCTGTGTGTAATGAAACTTCTTGATTACTCTCTTGACTTTAAACCTTCAGTGACTGGGAGAGAGTATGGAAGAGAGGATAGAGTAGTGGGGACTCAGAAGTAGGAGGCATGTTTGTATGTGGAAATTCAAAGAGGAAGGCAGAGAGCAAAGGAGACCTTGAACAATGTTGCAGTGTGTAATTTTGTGTTTAATATGCTATGGTTTATTCCTTCCCCCCCACCCC
The DNA here is from genome assembly GCA_013397395.1 of Sinosuthora webbiana. NCBI lineage: Eukaryota > Metazoa > Chordata > Aves > Passeriformes > Sylviidae > Sinosuthora > Sinosuthora webbiana. Next base: position 358,818 of record VXBN01003152.1, on the reverse strand, counting down.
GGGGTGGTGGTTTAGCCTGGGTTGTCTGTCTTCTCTGATACTTACTCCTATTCCCAAATGTTCCCTGCCAGTCCTCCCTGGTACCAGCCCCTGTCGGGACTGCCTCTTGGGGGAATCCCCTATTCCTCAAGGCCCCATTGGTCTGTTTATTCAAATTTCATCACATAAGCCTTCCCATTGCGATTTATGTTTTGTAAACTTCACTTTGTGCCCCTCCCTGGTCTTCTCCGTATTGGCCCCTTGACCCCAAACTGCACCCTGATTCTGTCCCTTAAAACCTGTGGTCTAGCCTTTGTTCCCCGTCTTCATCTCTGCACGGTATTCAAGTTAATAAAAAAATCTCGGACTGCATGTGAAGCCCACTTCTCTTATTAAGCTGACCAGCACCCACCGCTTAGGATTCTAGGACCCTGGGGGTTCTGTGGTCTAAGTGCCGTATCTCCAGGCACGAGGCTACAGAACAGGAAGGACCAAAAGTTGGATATGAAGGCAAGAGCTGCAAAAAAAAGTGTCAGAGAAGTGAAACAAAAATAGCTGAGGAAATTAAAGATGTGGTGAGAAAGAGACAGGGAGATTGAGCAAAAGATGAAAACCCAAGAAAAGATAACTTACCACAAACTGCATAAATTTCTGTAATATGTATGTGTTGGCTTAAACTGATGTTTATCTAGAAGTTATGCATCTAGGCTTCCAACTTAAGTATTCCAGAAGATAATGTATTCAACGCATTTTATAATTGGCTACTGCTGTTTGCTGACTACTGAGGGAGCTCAGTTTAAACTTGAAAGACCACTTTAAGCTGGCTCATATTTGGCAGAATTATTTCTACATAGTGTATTAGAGCTGGGATTTTTTTAAGAGTAAAAGATGTGACTTTCTTAGAAATAACTTGGTATTCTTATAGGATCGGGATGGAACTTGAATCAAACTTACTTGGTCAGCAACCTATTTGGGAAGAAAAACTGTTTGTGTCAAAATAATTTAGCTTGACACTTCTTTTTTTTTCTTCACCCATGTGTAAGGACTATAACAGCGTTTGGTTTGTGTTTTGCTTTGTATATCACTACAGAATGAACTCTATTAGCATTTTAGAGATCTTGCCAAGTTGTGAAGGTGTAAATATAAGTATATGAAAAGTGTCTGGGCACAGCACCGTAGAATGGAGAAAAAAAAAAAATTGTGATTATATAAAAAACTTAATTCTCTTAATAAGCTGTCCCAGTCTTCACACTTGTAATTATGATCTCCTAAAATTTCACTTGCCATAAATGAGAATAGAATCCTGAGTTATTCAATGTGAATTAAAGGATCTAAATATATTTCTTTGTCTTCTGATTTCTTATCTAGCAGCACTGAAAGCTATGGGCTTGTTTTCCAATTGAGAAGGGGAAAGCATTGCTGTGAATTCAGTTGTCTTAATCCTGAATACTTGTGGAAAAAAAACCCCACTGCTAATTGTTTTTGAGGGGAGAAATGAAGAATTTTTCACATGCAAACACTTTTCCCATGTTTAAATGTCTGTCTCTAAGGACAAGCGTTTCTCAGTCCTCCTGTTTCAAAGTGGAGTATTATGAACTTTTCTTTTTGCTTCCTTGAAAAAGTCTTGAGTAGGGACCCACTAGAAAATGAATATAAATAATTTTGCTAAAATATGGCAAATAGTCTTGGGCACTTAGGACCATACAGGATTTAGGTTCAGTTGTATACCTTCTTACTTGCAAAGTCAGAAATATATGTTAATGTTTACCTCAGCTAAGCGAAGGCAAAAAAAGCAATGTGGTTATTTGGCATATGTAAAAGATTAAAATACATAAAAATAAGCAGCATGTAGAATATTTCCATGGGAAATGAATGGATTAAGTAGGCAAGCAAAGTTTCACATTGGAAAGAACTACTCACTGAAATAAATGGCCTTGGGATTAAATGTTTTGTCTTCCTCCCTACGTCTCTGAAGACTGAAATGTGCAAATGAAATTTGCACAGTACATCCTGACACAGATAGCGAAATGTAATTTCTGTGTTTTCTGCATGACTCCACATCCGTGTTAAGTGATTTTTATTATGAAATCTGTAAAAAGTGAAATGTGTGAATTTGTGCTTGATCCTCCAAATTGAAGCTTTGTGTAGCCATTTTTCTGGACACTGCTTCAGCATGCTCCAGTACTCCTGGTTACGTGTGTCCTGTTTGAGCAGCGAGCATCCTCATGCTGACTGAAGCTGTGGCAGAGTTTTCTGTCACTCAGAAGAGCATCAAATTTTGTACGAACATATGTCAGGTGCTGATGCACTGACCTAATCCTGGAGGGAATAAAAATTTATAGTAGTTATTAATCAGTTAATTATATTTAGTTATACAAAATGATTAATTAATAATTAATAATAATTATCAATATTATAATTATAATATAACATTATTATTAATAATTAATAATTAATTATTAATAATATTCTAATTAGCTATCAATAATTAGGAACTCTGTCTAACATGTGTGTTAAGAAGAGAGCACATGGTTTTTTCAGGGTTAGTGTACCATCTGTCATCTGCTGTTGCAGGGGAGAAATGTAGTAGAAGGGTGGTCCCTGGCTGCAAGCCGGCTGCGAGTGGGTGCTTGCCACCACAAAAGGACACTGCAATCCTCTCGCTGCATCAGCACTCCCGAGGCAGGGCCACATTTCTGGGAAACATTTTAAAGTTTCAGGAAAAAGCTTGGAATTTTTACTTTTTTTTAAACATCAAAAAGCTATCTCCTCATTCTAGGACTAATAAAGTAATCTCTCATTTTAATTGTATTCCAGCATGTACATGTTTAAAATGTTTCATAGCAGTTACCCAAGAACAGTTTGTGGCTTGATCATCTTTCACTATTACTCCATCCTTTTCACTCTCCTTAATTAACTATCAGTGCCTCTTGTTTCCCTGTGTATACTTATACACTCCCCTTTATCCTTACTTTTCAGGGTGACTGTGCATTATTTTATTTATTGTGACCAAAATAGAAGAGCAAAACCATAGCACAATCCTATACAAACCACCCATATGTAAGATAATATTTACGTAAGTCAAGAAAAGGCAATAGTAAGAACGCCCATGCAAAGAACCCAAAGGAAAGCAAAACCAAACTAAACTTACCACCAAGAACAGATGCAAATTTTTTTCTTAGGCCTAAAAATAACCATTTTGTAATCTGTAGTTACCCTAAATAAATTTCTAACTTGAAAAGTAAATATCTATTTAACTTGAAGATTTCCCTGGAGAAAATGGAAATACTGAGAAGAGAAAGTCTGGAATCTCTTAGACCACAACATGAAAAGAAATCTTATCAATGTTTCCAGAAACAGAAATTTTTGTGATAATTTTTGTTCTTGTAATATACTTCACTTTTGGTTATACCAAATGTTCTTTTCTTTACATGTGCGAAGAGCTGTCTGCACCAGAGAGAGACATCTCCCTGGATTAAATCCATCATGCCAAAGAGCCTGACTGATTTTTTTTCAAACTTGGAGCCATTTAAAACAGCACAGATGGAAGTCAGGAGAAGTGACTCTGGTTTGCAAGCATAGAGCTAATCAGCATCACATGCCTTCTTTATTACTCTTTCCAGATTGATATTCCTACTAATTTTTAACTAGTAAGCAAGCTACCTCCACAAAATGTGTCCTCTGACAGCCTGACTGTTATATATAGTGTGACATTTCTAAGGTTTGACTCTGCAGTCTGAAGAGGTGAACACTATGAATAATCCCAGGGCTCCTTCTAATCTCTCTCCTTGGGCTACTATGGCCACTGCTTAACCTGAAAGTTAGTCTCTATCTGGTGGTTTCTGTACATCCCTACATTTTGTATCTGTCTGTGAGTTTGACTGGCTCTTGATTCCCCTGACACTAGAAAAGGAGCAGCAATACATTAGAGGTTGCATGTTCATACTGATGGAGAGAATCTTGTCTCAAATGTCACAATATTTTTGCTATCTAAATGAATGAGAGACAGAAAAGCTTATTTTTTCAAGAGTGCTTGTAATTTGATGCTGCCCTTGGTCCACACAACACACAAACGTAGGTTGTGAAGATTTCCTTCAGAAGCTCTTGCTTAATGGTAACTTCTGCTTAGAATATGAAGAAAAAGAGAAGAGGAAAACTTTCAGTAATGCAGGATTCACTTAGAGGACTTCAGCTGTCTTAAAGATACTGTCCCAGGCTTTCACCCAGTTTATCATCATGCCTCCAGAGGGAGAGGTAAGGAGGAAGAATTCACCAGGAATGGGGTGATTAAAAAGCAGTTGATAAGAGGAAAGAGGAAGGAAGAGGCCAAATATATGGCTGATTTGTGAAAGAAAGAACCTTTTTATTGATACCTTTCCTTCTTATTGTCTATGGACGAAGTTAATGATTGAATTCAGTTGAATTCAGCTGTGGCTAACACTGTTTTTCTCTTTTGTACTCCAGATGCTGAAGCTGGTGTTTCTGTACTGTGGTTTGGACTGTGGAGAGTCAATTAAGTGAATGCCCTTTGGTTTGGGAAAGAAAGAAAGAGAAGTAAGTGCATTTAAAACAAAGATAAACAACAAAGTTAACTAGGTCTGTTTACCTGAGCTTTAGTGTCTTGAGGTCAGTCTCTCGAGTGGACTTGATGTACAAGGATGTACTCTCAGGATTGTATTGATGGAGGTGTGCCATCCTGCTGAAAAAGGGGGATTTTACAAATTGGGAGGATTCTTTTTGATAGATTTCTCGGACTCAAATGAAGTGCAAATGCAACAAAATTATATCTGAAAACTGTTTGTTGATAAAGAAGGGTTCAGTTCTTACTGAAGGGGATAGAAAAGAGAGCAGAGATGGAAAAAGAGAGACATAGAGAGAAACAGAAGACAGGAATAACCTTACTGCAAGAACCAATGCACGCTGTTGGCATCAGCTTGGCAAATGGAGTGTGTGTGCTCAAAGCTGTGTGACTCTCGTGAGTGGTTGGGCATGATTTCCAAGTGGCTGCAGCAGTGTGTTTCAAACATCAGCAGCAAGCTGTGGCGAGTCTGTGTGGCTCTTGTGAGTGACTGCTGGGTTGGCCACCACAGCCTGATACTGTAGCAGGCTGGTGCAGCAGGCAACACTGGAAACATGGTGGCATCTGAGGCCTCTGCGGCTGGATGCAGGTGGTGTCTGCTCCGTCACTGGGAAAGCAGCGGAGCCCCCAGTCATCGTGGTGATGAGCTGCCTCAGGGAAGTGGCAAAGCAGGGCAGGGCCACAGGTAGGAAAAGGTGAGAGGGGGAGGAGGGCCAAGCTGATCCGCCAAGCGAACCCCAGATCCCTCCAAGAAAACCAAAGAAAATGGCCCACATTTGTGCCGTACTTAACTGCTTTTATGTTCCAAGGTTCCTCCCACAGCCTGACTTTTCAGGCATTTTTCCCAGGGCATTTTCCCTGGGCATTTTTCCGGGGCATTGTCTTGGTTTGGAAGGACAGGTGTTGGCCAGGGAAAGCCGGAGCCCTCCTTGGAATGGAGAGTGTAAACCCCCTCCCTCCAAATTAATATAATTTTGAAATTAAGGTGCTTCCAGGCAAAGATATGGGAATAAGAATAACCATTCTTTACTAGAATATGCAAAATAAAAATGCAGTAGTACAAAAAAAAAAAAAAAAACAACCAAAAAAACCCTAACAAAAAAACCCCAAAACACTGACAGAGTCAGAATACAGCCTGATGCCCTGTTGGTCAGGGTGTTGGTAGCAGTCCAAATAAGTCCTCCTGGAGTGATAGATGTGGTTGTGTTGGAGCAGAGATGATCCTATAGAAGGGTGAACTTTCCTTCTGAAAGTCCTGTGGTGATGAGATGGGTCCGGTCATCCTCTGGGAAATCCAGTGGAAACAGGCTGTCCTGCTGTTCTGAATCTCAGGTTTTATCTGTGTAGGAATGCTTGGCTCCTCCCACTGGGTGGAGCATCTCACAATGGGATGATGTAATTTTATCAGTCATGTGGTGAGCCTTAATGGCCCATTAACAGAAGATATCCCCCGGAGGGAGGATGGGTCATGGAAGAGATAAAGAACACTGTCCCATCTGGTTTTAACAGCTGACCCATTAACAGAAGGTACCTGCCCCCTCCCCCTCCAGAGTTATGAGGAATAGGTCAGAGAAGAGATTAAAAAAAGACCTCCCCAACCGGTTTCAACAGATGGGAATAGAATACATCTTGCATTGCAACCCAAGACAAGCATCCAGGCATCTGCCCCACTGGCCAGAGGGGGGTCGCTTGCAGCCCAGTCGTGGAATCTTCTCTCCCAGTTGATTGCCAGGCAAAGTCTCCCCTGTGACATGGCTGCCAGCACACGTACAGCCTTATAGGAATCCTTCCAGTCACGTATAACATATGTTGAGGCATAAATAAAAATCGGATTGGTCCCACTCAGGAGGCATTATCTGTCTTAGGTTGCAATGCAAGATGTAACCAAAAGTATGTATTCTATTACCATCTGTTAAAACCAGGTGGGGCAGTATTCTTTATCTCTTCCATAACGAATCCCTCATAACTCCTGCGGGATATCTTCTATTAATCAGCCACTGAGTCTCACTGCATGACTGATAAAAATTACATAATCCAATTGTGAGATGCTCCATACAGGGGGAGGAGCCAAGCATTCCCACACAGATAAAAATCTGAGATTTGGAACACCACAGCACCCTGTTGCCACTGGATTCCCAGAGGAAAACTGGACCCATCTACAACACCATTGGACCTTCAGAAGGAAACTACACCCTTCTATAGGATCATTGCTTCAACAGAACCACATTTATCACTCCAGGAGGACTGCAGTCATGATTTAATTGGACTGCTACCAACACTCTGACCAAGAAAGTGTCAGGTTGTATTCTGACTCTGTCAGTGGTTTTTTCATCCTACTGCATTTTAATTTTAATTTTCCTAGTAAAGGACTGTTATTCCTATTCCCATATCTTTGACTGAGAGCCTCTTAATTTCTAAATTATAATAATTCAGAGGGAGAGGGTTTACATTTTTCATTTCAAGGGAGGCTCCTGCCTTCCTTAGCAGACACCTGTCTTTTCAAACCGAGACATTAGCATAGTTTTCATCCTTCAGCTACCTCCTGTTTTCAGGAAATCTGAACAAACTATCCAGGACTGAAGTTGTTGGGTTTGAAAACTACTAGAAAAAATTATTAAGACCAAGATCTTAAAACAGGGTAATTTTTGTACTCACAAATAATAGTTATAAAATCAAGATAAAAATAAAAGTAAAAGAGACAAATGCACTGTGCGAGGCCACCACAGCCTAATTCCTGGTTAGATCTGCTGCCTCACACTACACCTAGCTGAGAATTTTCAACTTGTCAAGAATTAAACAAGAACAGGTTTTATAGTGATTACTATATTTCTATTACTGAAAGGCTTCTGGAAATACATGAACATCTCCAGTCAGAGCTGAGTCAGAAAAATCTAGCAAATTTTCATGAGAGTGGCTCTGTAATAGCTATGTTTAAAAACCTCAGGCACTTCTGATGTCACTGAGAGGTACTTTTTAAGGGGGGTAAATATAAATTCAACACATTTGCATTGTTTAACCCCAGCCAAACATCATGCATCACTCGTTCACTCCCTCACCAGGTGGACTGGGGAGAGAGTTGGAAAGGTAATAGCTGGAAAACTCGTGGTTTGAGATTAAGACAGTTTAATAAGGAAAGCAAAAGCCATGCACACAAGCAAAGCAAAAGAAGGAATTAATTCACTGCTTCCCATGGGCAGGCAGATGGGAAAAGCAGAGCCCCACCATGCATAACAGTTACTTGGGAAGTCAAACACCATCACTCCAAATGTCCCTTCCATTCTTCTTCTTCCACTTTATATACTGAGCATGATGTCATATGGTCTGGAATATCCCTTTGGTCAGTTTGGGTCACCTGTCCTGGCTGTGTCTCTTCCCAACTATCCCCAGCGTTCATGCCAGTATGGCAGAACAAAAGGCAGAAAAGGCCTTGGCTTTGCACAAGCACTGCTCAGCAAAAACAAAAACATCTCTTTTTATTTATTTATTTATATCTGTCATCTCTGCGTTCAGCACAAATCTAGAGCATAGCCCCATACCAGCCACTATGAAGAAAGTTAACTCTACCCAGCCAAAACCAGCACACATGAGCCAAGGAATGATGTTTTCTTAGTTACATTCACTCAGATAAGCTAGCCAAATGTGAAAGAAGAGTCCTCTTGATGTCTGTTGAGGTGCTAACTAACATACTTTGAAGACATGTTTGCTGCTCATATTGTGCCTTAGCTCTAGAATGCATCATGGTAGTATCCCAGGTGACCAAAAAAACGTGTACTGTATTCCATATTTCCTCTACATCCATCTGCACAGTTTGTGTTACTGTCGCTAAGAGCTGACAACCTGGAAAATGGAACCTATGTGTTTTACCTTGATTCACAGAAAAGGAGAGGTCTGGGGTCCCTTTGAAAGACAGCCAACAGACACACAGAGACCTCTCTTGTCACTCTCTGGACTCCCAAGGAAGTTGCTTTGGGCAGGTCTCTGATTATAAACCAGAGAAGCTGAATTTTGCAATCCTGAACTCTTTCAGAGTGAATACCTTCCTGCAGCTGCCGTACCAAGATGGGACTGGTAGGGGCTGAGGCCACCATTCTTCAGTGCTTCATTGGTCTGCTTTCTTCTCCCCGTTCCTTCACTTTGGGACAGGGATCTGTGACAGCAGCAGCGACACTGGTTGAGTGTAGCAGGTGGCAGGAGGAGGCAGTGAGCAGCTGCTCTGTCCTAACATCCAGACACACCATCATGGTCATTAAAAGGAAGCAGGGGAGATGACACCCCAGGGCCAGAGACCCTCTGGCAGTTCCAACAGAGCCCATCTGCCACCAGAACTGCTTCCTGTTTTTTGTTCCAGGGGTAAGGCTGAGCTGTGTGGGGCTTCTCCACCATATTGTCTTTGCCTTCTTGTCCATCCAGTCTGTTAATGGTGGATGCCATCATTGGGGGAGGGTTTTTCCACCATATTGTCTTTGTCTTCTGGTCCATGCAGCATACTACAGTGGTCACCATCTAGGGAGGAGGGGCAGCCCCCCTGTCCTGGGTAAACCAAAATGTATTCCATGTCTACCTGTACCCAAAATTATTACTATCTCTTTTTAAGACAGGGTGCCAGGTTTGGGGGATTGCTGGGATTCCCAGACCCTCTTTTGCCTTGTGGTCTTTGCTCAAGGCAAAAGCTCTTCTTTGGGTTTTTTTTAACTCCTCTTTTGTTCCTCTCTTGCACCTTGGTCAGCCTCAAGATGAGTTCTGAAAGTGCTTGACTCCCAGGACAGTGGCCAGGACATTGTGTCAAGAGGAGTGGAACACCCCCGCTCTGTGCAGTCCCCAGCCCACAAACAGTGATCAGCCAAGACAAGAGGGGAGTCACTCCAGCCCAGCTGGCCTTGCCTTGCTTTGCTGTCTCCTGCCTGCCAAGAGGATGGCAAAGTCTCTTCACGAGTTCTAGCCCGTGACTGAGTACCAGCTGCTGGAGTGTGCCAGCTGCCTTTGTTGATGGAATTTCCATTGCTGGGAGAGATAAGGGTTAGGGTGGAAGAGCTGCTGCCATTTTTCCCGTTGTCTTTGAGCCACACACTTGGCTGTGGAGCAGCCATCTTGGTGAGAGGTGTCACTGCCATTTTAAGTTTCTCTTTGCTCCCAGGGAAGTTGGGCAGATTTAGCAATTTTGTATCTAATTTTATTTACTATTTATTTACTGTTATTTTTTGCCTGTTGCTGTTCTGCTTGTCAGTAAACTTATTTTTTCACTTATATCTACTTGTATTTCTCCTTATGGTTGGCAAGGGATTGGTTAAAACTAAGGGGAGGTAACTCATATTAGTGTCTCCCTTAAATGATCTCAAACCAAGATATCTGGCATCTTGTTTTCTTTGTTCCTGGGGAGTCCAAGGGTCTCAGCACCTTTGTGTCTAGTGGCTATTGCTGTTACCTTGGCTGTTGTAGTTTGTTTTCTAGTAAACCATTATTTTTTCACTTATATCTTTGTCCATTCATGTCTCCTTATTGGTGAAAGGGGAATGGTTAAAACTAAGAGGAGGTAGCTCATTTTGGTGTCTCCACTCCATATAATTATCTTAAACTAAGGTGGCCTGATTACCTGTCTTCAGACGTTCTGTGACTGTATAAACACAACCATGGTTAGAGTATGGTGCTGCTAACACCAAAGTTGCAGGTCCAATCTCTGTATGGACCAGTCACTTAAGAGCTGGACTTGATGAACCTTGTGGGTCTCTCCCAAATCAGAATGTTCTGTGATTATCTGAACAACACTGTGATCTCAAGATACAGCCTTTAGTGTATTTAGAGTTGTTTGAAATTTTGTTGTACCTTTTCTATGTGGGCTGTTTAAAATAGAACCTTAGAAGTCTACCAAGTTTCTTTTTCTATACTCTCTCTCATCCACTTAATGTATTTTTTCAGTAAGTGTTGGAAAAGAAAGGAAAAACAGTCACAAAAAAGTGAGTCATGCAGTTAGGCTACTACCACTGTAGCCTATAACAATATCCTTTTGATATTGGAGTAGGCATAGGAATGATCCAAAATAACTATAAACTTGATCAAATTTGAAAGAGAAATTCCCTTATTGTGAAAGAAATTTGAATGAGGGAAAACATTCCTTATTTTAGATTTAGTTCTGTTTTCTACACTGAAGAGAGAAAAACATTGTACTTAGTTCATTTCAAAGGTGCTGCTTTTGGAATAATGTGAGATCAGAAAGATCTGTCAGTCTGTAAATTTGATCTACATCAGCAATTCTGGTGACATAGGTAAATAGATAGATATGTCTTGGCCATAGCAAGTTTCTGTAGCTCTAGGCAACATCTTCTTCTGCTTGTAGATTTGAGAAAGTGGATATTTTTGCCTGTACTGTTAATTTTATCTTGAATCTTGCAATAATTTGGTGTATTTATAATATTCTGAAAGTAAGTAAATAATACATTAATCTTGGTTTTCTTTATTATAAGGAAAGTTCCTGGTTTGGGATAAAGGCTTGAAAATGTAAACTCTCTAGGCTGACAAAACAGATAGCAAAGAAAGGGAATTAAAATGAAGATTATCATGGATAAAGGGGAATTCATCTCAGAATTTTGTCTTGCTATACATTTTAAAGTTGCAAAGTTGGACTGGCATGGCCATGTCAAATGGGAGTCCTTTTAGGGAAAATACCTTTTTCTAAATTGATGGAGCACTGGTGACAAAGCCTCAGCAGAGATGGAGGCCTCCCAGCAGAAGGGAATTCTCTGTGTGTGGTACAGGTTGTTTGAACAGGTGAGATGGCTGTAGTGGCAAAAGACATCCTGTAGACCAGTGCAAAGTAAGTCTGTGGCACAAAGCTATGTCAACATAAATGGGCAAAAAGTGTGTGACAACACCAATAAGTGGTTCCTAAGCTCTGCTCAAGCAGTTAAGGGCTTTTACAGGTGGCTGAGTGAACCTAGAAAGAGCTCATGCTAGTGCTTCCTGCCACTTGTCATAAATAACTTACCAGTATCCCTACATGTGTAAGACTGGCATAATCTAACAGGTAGGCAGAAAGCAACTTTTCAGAATCTTCTACAGGAAATCACAAATTGTAAGAAGGTTTCTGTGTTTTTGTTGTTGTTGTTGTTTTTTTTTT
>VXBN01003152.1:309796-338825 GCA_013397395.1 Sinosuthora webbiana | reverse complement strand
TTTTGTGTGTGTGTGTAACTAAATCGATTATTTCTAGCACCTAATGTTTATTGGAAGGTTTAATTGGTGATGTAATTTATTGGAAGTAAATGTACTCATGAATCAGGGCTGCATTGCTGAGCATTTTCTATGATTCAAGTTAAAACATGACATGATCCAGCTTAGACTGTGTGTGTCCCAGGGAATTATTATTTAGAGAAGGCAGTGGCAACAAGTAGATTAATCAGTGTTCCTTGCAATCTCTGATGTAATCCAAAGTATCTTTCTGCAGGTCACACTTTGTTTTACTAAAACAGCTGTGATATTTTGATATATCATCACCATTGACATTACCTTCTTTGGCCTGCTCTTGTTTTCTGGTCATTCAGAAAATATTTATAGCTGGAACACAGAATCCACAAAAGGGATCTTCTTCTTTCTCTTTCTGGGCTGCTTTCAGGGTGGCATGTGAGTCCACTCCTCAGGCTTATCTGCCTCTGACTATAAGCTCTATGGCTAGCTGATCAGAAGATACCACTGAGATAGAGATATAATAATCCAGAATATTGGAAAAATACAGCAATTTCTTTTGCATTAGACAAAGTTGATGGGGAGTCTCTTAATCTGTTTTGGCTGACTCTCCTTCTCTGGAAGTGACCATAATGGCAGAGAATGAGTTGGTATTTGTGAGAGATGGGTGGCACTTATTTGGGTAAAACCTTGTTAGTATAATTGCCTATGTGTCTCCTAAAATATACTCTTTAACAAAAAGAGAGATGGTAACTAAAATAGAGCAGTTCTGAAATTGCAGAACAGGTGTAATGAAGGAAAACCAATATAAGGAAATTATTTTAGAAGTCAATAAAAATACTATAGAAACTTAATAATTGGTTAGCATTTAATTTTAGGGCTTACAGTTCAGTTTTATTCTTGGTGATAATGTCTAGTGGTGTTTTCCTGGTTGCCAGTTGAAGAACAGGATTGTTAACTCATTTGCTTTTGGAAGTATTTTCTGATCCTTACTGAGTACCTATTGAGAATATACAATTTCTCCTGTAGTAATCAGCAGTGAATGTGCCTTATGTATCAGCTTCACAAAACTTGTCAGAAATTTACAGCTTTATTTATTTGCCACAGTTTTGCCCTTTCAGTGCAACTTAAAATATTGCATGGTTCAGTTTGTCCTAATTCTGGCACTGGCATTGACATCTGGTGTTGAGCAAAATTAGGAAGACCGCAATGGAAGTGTTTATTTGTTAAGTAAGGTACTCATGTTGATGATTTGAGAGTGAAAATGTATTGTTTGAGTGAAATGGCACTGTGGAGCAAATCTTGTTGTTTACCATCTGGAAATGTATGACATTTTTAGCACTAAGTGTGGATCTATAGGCTAAACCTGACCAGCAACAAGGAAGTAAAGCCTAGAATAGAAGAACCTTTGCAGGTCAAGTTAACCTTAGTTCCTGTGCCTCCCTGCAGAGGGCTCAAACACAGGACTGAAAGTAACCAGAAGTTACCATATCGTAATGACAGTCTATGTATCAGCTATACCTGAGCTGTTGCTGAAGAGTTTCTTGGAGAATATCTCTTGATTGACTCTCCAGCTGAGAAGGAATATGTATGATAGGTGAGGTGGGAGACAGAGAATAAGTGGTTCAGTTGTTTTTTTTTGTTGTTGTTGTTTTGTTTTTTTTAAGTTTTGTTTTGGTTTTTTGGACTGGGTTTTGGATTTTTTGTTTTGTTTTTTCTCCTGGTCTTAGTAGTACCTTTGTCGGTAGAAGGTGAGAAGTAAACCTGGTGACTGGATAGCGTCTTCGGAAGTTTGGTTCCTGCTTAGTTATTTCTTACACAGCAGGCCTGTAACAGGGATTCCTGTGTAAGTACTTGCAGGTGTTTGTCAGCAAATTATTTTAGTTAGGGGTAGGGAAAGCAAGCATCTGGGAAATGTCAAAGCTATAAAAGGTTTTGGCAGGTAAATGTCCCCGAAGTGAAGCCTGCCATTTGGTGATGAATAAAAACTGAGTTTCAGAAATACAACCTGCAATATCATATTTTACTCCTAGGGATAGAGCAGGCTGCTGTTTCTGATAAATGGGAGTCTGAGGTTTTCTTGTGTTTATGGTAGTGTGAGGGAGTCTGCAGTGATAATGGTAATACACTTAATGCATGTAGTGCCCCCTCAGCCTTTCATCCCACTTGATTTGGTAGTCTTCTGTATTGATGCATTTCACAGTGTAACTGTGCTTTTAAAGTTGCTATTTTTTCGCAGTTTAGGAATGTAACTGGATTTGCATAGGACTTGTTAACTTCTGGAAAAGAGTATAGCTTTTCTGTGCTTCATATATTAAGCCAGAATTTTCACAGTTTGCAGGGTCTCTTGTAGTGATCTGCCAGTGATAGGAAATTAACATTGGCTTCACAGGGATTAGGTGTCCACCTTTCTTTTTTCTTTTGCTCATTACTCCCTCTCTCATCTTGCCTACGCCACCATGCTACTATTTAATTACCCTGCAGGTACAGACCTGTGTGATAACAGAATTGAAATAATTAATTTCTTGAGGCATAAGGTGGCAGATTGATATGCAGCAATCTAATGAACAGATGTGTTGATGCGGGCTGCTTTCAGTGTACATCCACTGAAAAGGATCTGAGGAAATTAAGCAGCCTCAGAGAAAGGGAAGATGCTGTTATGTCTTTGTAGTTCTGTGAGCTGCACAGACACTGTCTTAGCTTTGGGGATGGCAGAAAGAGGATGTGAATCCAGTTTGGGATGTATTTATTTGTGATTTGGGGAATAAGAAAAAGAATGGTGGTTTTTGGAGAACAGTCTATTAGGTTTTATATGTTCAGGAGAAACTTCTAGAGCTTAGCTTTTTAAATTTAACTTTGTGTCTTGCATTAATTTACTGAAAAAACCAAAACTTTGGTGATGATATCTTTCAAACCTTAACCACTGAAACAAACAAAAAAAAGGCAGAGTAGAGGCCATCTTTTTTCCTCCCCATTTGGTCAAATCTATATGCTTGCAGACAGAGTGAAAAGGTGATTGTAGACACATGATTTTAGTTTCAGTTAAAATGCTGTATTATGGTTTTTCTTGAAGGAGATTGTTTTAGTTGGGGAAACTAGAATCCTGTGATGTGAGTTTGAGCTCTTTTCAATACAAGGAAGAATATACATTAGACTATATATAAAATTTTCAATGTACCATACTTCCTTGTGTACCTTGCATACCATTTCTGAGACTCTATGCTTTGTAAGCACATTATTATTGATCAGTAGAAGTGTATTTACAGCTGTCTTTTTAGTTGAAGTAAAATTGGTGGCCTTCCTTCTTCTGTAGGTCTTTCTGTAATTATTCTTTTTCTGCAGCTAGTACTACTAAAATTGTTTTGAGAAGATAAGGTAAAAAGATCACTAGTGTGTAATTTGATGAGGGATATTTTTATTTGTGTAGTATTGCCTTGTTGGATACCAGGGTCTCTGCTGAAATATTTTCTCTATCAGTGTTTGGGCCATATAAAGCATGTTGCACCTTTTATTTTTTGGCAGACAAAAACTTCAGGTTTTTGCAAGGCTTCTTGCAAAAGATCCAAAATAGGACATTTTTGTGTCCTAATCATCCTTATTAATTTTGATTAGTGCATTTTGAGCCTTTTTCTGTGCATTTAGGTTTCCATATCTCTTATTTTAGTGATTCAGCAAGTTGTTGCAGTTGAAAGTGACCCAGAGGAGACTTTCATCTGGCTTGCCACCTGTTCCCTGGAGGGGATGAGGAGGGCCCAGAGAACTGTGATCTGCATTCTGCTTCTTTCATGCTGCTGGTCAGAATGCTTCTGTTGCTTCTTGTTTAGCAGAAATGGCTATATCCTCCTTCTCCATTCCTCTGGCAGCAGTAGTGTCGGTAGCTCAATCCTCTAATATACCAAGTTTTTTTCCTTTTTTTGGGATGTGGTTGTGTTTGTAGTGGTTAGCAGAGATAGCTTGCTGCTGTTAGACAGCTAAGTTGGTATTTTAGTAGCATAGGGGGAATTGAGGGCAACCCACTGTGAAGAAGTGGGGGTAAAACCAGTGTTGGAATCTGAGACTAGACCACTGTGGTAAATAATCCAGTATTCAGACAGCCAAGAAGAGACAGATACCACAGCACTGTATTTGGGGTGCTCATCTGTAGTCTGGAAGAAAAGGTGAGAAGGAGCTTGAAGATGAGCCTTCCACATGAGAGAACAGTGTACTGGTTTAGAGGTCTTCCAGTCTTGCCTCTTTGTATGCTGTACATGCAGATTATCCCCTTCCTGCTTCAGTGCTTTAGTATGAAGTGCAATTGCTGTCACAGGACAGACTGAGATGTGCTCAGGTCAGGCTTTCCTGGCTGTTTTATACCTACCACAAGCTAGTGAATTACTCCATTAGAGGTTTCTTTCAGAGCTGGGTTTGTAATGCCTTGCTTTAGCAGTGTTCAGTGTTAAGTATCGTGAGCATCCTTGTTTTCTGCCTCTCATGGAGCTAGTGAAGAGGGAGACGTGATCTGTGTGACTTTTCCCCTAATTGTAAATGAGTTAGTCATGGAAATACAGCCTTTGTGCATGAAAGCTTTTGAAGAATGGGTGATAGTGACTTTTTACGGAATACTTTTCTAACAGTGTCCTGGAAATGGTAGCTATAAAGAATATCTTTGTGGGTATTGTGTACTTCTGGGAACATCTGATTTTCTAAAATATGTGCTAGGTTTTGTTTACCTGGTGGATCTGAACTTTTCTGTAGTGTTTGCAATTGAAATGTAATTTTTAGCAAATTGTTGATATTGTACATCTGCCAGCTTATGGGTGATTTGCCATTTTTTAATTTATTGTATATACATGAAGAAACTTTAGCTGCTTGGATTTTGGTAACAAACTTCCCTCTGGCTTTGATGAATGAGTTGTTACCTGATTATAGCTAATAAGCACATAGACTGTTGTAGTGGTCAAGAAATGAGAACCTAGGTGTGTGGTTTAATTAATTGCTGTAGATTTTAATATGTAATCAGTTTAATTTGTGTTTGAAAAACCTCTGAAAACACTTCATTTAAGAACACAAAGTATTTCACTAAGTTAGAAATAAGTCATTCTTGAGGCATGCTATCTTTTTTTTTCAGTCATTCAATTATTCTTGTAGTTGTCAGCCACACTCAGTCTTTAGGATTATTTTTATTTTCAATTGAGATGGATTTGATTTGGAAGTCAAGTACAACATGTTACTGCAGGTTCTGGGAAACCTGGCATTTCCAGTGGCGAATTCAGTATGTTAGGGTGTTAAAGATCAAACTCTGGGGGAAAATGTAGGTATTTTTTTGTAGTAGACTGGATTTTAAGTGTTAAATGTTTAGATTAGTAGATTTCAATAGAACCACTGAGATTGTTATTAGCCTGTTTCCTAAAATCTCTCTCTGTTTTGTCTGGTCTAACCCCACTATTGGATTTTTTTTTACCTACAAGGTTATAAGCATCAAAAAAAATCCTGCTATTCTATTATTTTAGCTGCTCTTGCTCTTTGAGTATGGTTTGTTGAAATAAAAACTCTTTTAAATATCAGCAATATGCATGTTTTAGAAGTGCATCTTCAATCCATAAGTAAAATACAGCACATAAATATGGACAAGTCTTGCATACTTTATGACTAGAAAGAAATGACTGACAATTCTGTAGTTGTTTTCAAAGGAGTTGCATGTTTTGTGCTTTTTGAAATCTTGCAGATGTTCCCTTTCAGCAGGTATTCAGCAGTGGCCTTGCTGCAGTTGATTCCAGCTGTTCTGTGTTATTTTGAGAGCTTTTTGTGTTCTGCAGTATTTTATGGATGCTAGTATTCTTTTACTTGTCTAATTTCTTTCTGTCTTATATACTGTGGTTATGTAAAATATTTTGGTGCTGCCCTACTGTTTCTTTGCTGCCTACCTTCCAAAAGTATATTTGAATGTGTTAGCTTGAATCTTATGTTAAGATTTGTCTGTCTGTATTAAATTACCTATGTGTTTAAAGACACTTAATGATGGGGTAGAGGAGGAAATAGGTTTAGTTCTGGCTTGACACTTAATATTCTTCCATAGAGTTCTTGCCTTTTGTAGCTTAAAAATTCTGCATTTTTGGTATAATATTTATTTTGCTTTTACTTCTGTGCTGCTTTCTGGAATGTGCTTAATTTGTGATATTTTCTCCCCTCTTCCCCCACCGCCAGCTTTGATAAGCACTGGACTTTGCTCCAAGCAGTAGCTTTGCTGAAGCACAATAGTTCTATTGTTAGCATTGATAAAGTGCATCATGGGATTTATAGTTCCATCTAGGAAATGAACCTCTAGAGGAGTTATGCCAGAAGCCGGTTAAAACTCCATTCCCCAGGAAGTGCAAGTGTAGCACGTTAAAATCTTTTAGCTTTTGCTGGGAGTATCCTTTTGTTTAATACCTGCTCTCTCTGCTGTGCAAAGGTACTTTACAGAAACTGAATTTTAAAAAATGCGGTTTTAACTTTTGAATTCTGTGTCACTGAAACACTGACTGTTCCCTGTGTGTATACATGCTGTTACTCTATTTTGTTTTGAAATGCAGATGCTCATTCTGCCTTGAAAAGAGAATAGCTGTTCTCTTTGTATGTTAGGGTCATAAAGTGTGTCGACAAACTGACCTTTCCTGAAGGCTGGGGACTAGTTAATGAGGTGCTCTGGCTTTCATTACGGCCTGCAGGAGATGATATATCACTTACCAAGAAAGAGGATTTGGGGGCTAATTGGGAAAGAGTGGCTGTGTTCAGCTGTCACATCTTGAATCCACAAGTACAGAGCAGTACTTTCGTGGAAAACCAGGAGTGAAACATTGTTTCTCAGTCTAGTTTAAGACAATAGATTCAAAATGGTCAACGATCATGTGGTACAAGATCACGTGTTGCTAGAAGGAACTGATAAATAATCAGAAGAATCTTTGAGAATTGTTTTCTGATGGCTTGTGCTCAATTGTGAAGAAGGGAGCCCCTAGTTCAGTAAATTAACACTTGATATAAAGACTGAGTTGTCCTGGTTAGTGCCTTTATCTGTGTGCTTTTAAGTGAGACTATGTCCCCTGCGGGTATGAGATTTTGTGAAAACATAGTTATTCTGCTTAATGCAGAAAATTTGGTTAGGCTGAGCTGGACGGAAATGTGAATAGAGTTGTGTTGGTTGTGCATGGCTTGGTTTTTGGTAGCAGGGAATCACCCAGGTGCCTTCTATGAGAAGCTGCTAGAAGTTTCCACCATGTCCACCAGAGGCAATCCCTGATGGGTCTGAAGATAGATATGCCACTGGCCAAAGCTGGGCCAATTAGAGATGATGGTAATGCCTCTGTGATAACATATTTAAGAGGACTGTTTGCCTGTGGGAGGAACTCACGTTGCAGTGATTTTGGGAATACTGCTGCCCATGAGATTGGAACCATGAGATTGGAGAAGTTTACAGAGAACTATTTCCTGTGGGAAGGGACCCCAAGGTCTTACAGGGGGAGGACTTCTCTTCCTGAGCAGTGGAAGAAGGTCTGGGGTGACAAATTGACCAAAACCTCCGCCCCTCTTGTACCTCTAAGTTGAGCCATTTTGCCCTTGGAGTGTCTTCTTCCGGTCCTTATGTCGGCTCATGAACCCTTTGCTAATTTTTTTTCTCTCCTCTGCCCAGCTGTAGCAGAGGAGGGTGAGTGAATGGCTTTCATGGATGCCTGGCATTTGGCCAGTGTTAAACCACAACAGTATTCTGGGTAATCATTCTAATTTCAAAGACTTTGACATTTTGCTCTGGGAGGGACTGGAGGGATATAGTATGTGTGGATGGGAGGTGGTGAACATTCCTGGAGGGGATTAATTTTGAGGTGACTTAGATGCTTTGATCCTTTCCATCTGCAGGTTGGCTTGTTGTAGCTTGCTAATATAGGGATAGCAAGTTCCCGCCCCCCTTTTATGTTTGGAAAATTGCTTATAGCCCACACATGACTCTGTAATTGGGGAGAGATTGTTCATTCTTGCCTGCAGGAAGGCATTTCTCTGTCTGCTGACATGGAGTTCCAGACTAGATAGAGGGAATGCAAGAAGAATGTAGATGGAAAGCAGGGCTGCACAACTCCTAAGCCACAACTCTTGAAGGAATTTGCAGTAATTGTCCAGAACAACATCATGTGTTCTGCAGGATGAGGGAAGTAAAATTGCTCAGTAGCACTCTGAGCCTCTTCCGTGTCTCAGTGTATGATGTTGTGGTTGTCTGTACTACTTGGTTCTGCGTAGAAACTTTAGTGAGTTTAGGAAAATTTTATTTATTGACAGTCTGCAATAGTTCACTCTCATGAACATGTTTTTCTTGTTTATTTCAACTTCAGACCTCTTAAATATGGGTAGAAGAGATCATATACATTTAGGTGACCTGAAAATAGACAAGGGGCTGGTGATAGCAAATTTTATGCTCTGCTTCTCAACCAAACATCTTAAAGACTGTTAAGCTTGTTCTCTGTTGAACTTGTGTTGCCCTGCCTCCTCTCCAGTTGCTCTTTTAAGTCAAGATTTTCCAAAAGAATGAGGATTTTCTTTGCATTGTATTTTTTCAGAATTCTGCTTGGGTGCCTATCCTGCAGATAAGATAGCACTGCTAGGGTTATAGAGAGATTTAATCCCCTACCTCTTCTGCACCCCAGAAAACATTTTGAAAAGTTTTGTATGTGCATGGGTGTCATTTGGAACTTTTTGTCTCTCTGAGGGTATTTATTTCTTATTAAGATAGAAACTAGCAGTACCTAAATCAGAGTCCTGGTGATGCTGTTGTACACCACAACGACACAACACTCCGACTTCAGAAGGCTGAAAATGACTCCTTTATTTTTGGGATGTGTCTCCCTTATAAACTATTCTACACAGACCAATTTGATTGGTGAAACAAACGCAAACCTCTTCAATCACATTGGTCAGACCAGAGGGACATCAAGAAGAAGTCCCTCCTAGGGAAAGAATGTAAACAAAGTACAGTTACAGAAACTTCTGTAAACTTCTTTGTTTACAGAAAATTCCCTGGGAAAAGAATTTTAGAAAACCAAAACATCTCAGGCGTGAACCAGGGCTGCAGATCTGGCATAAGCTTATAATCTTTTCTTTAGTGGAATTTCCCTCGGTGTTGCTTCTACATTTAAAGATTTTAGGAGTTTGCTTTGGATTGGGATCACTCTGATTATTTTAAGATCTCACAGAATTCTGTTCAGAAATGTGTTTGATAAATGCTGTGTTCTAGGATGAATAAATGTAGTCTGTCCAGCTTTGATTAGGTGACTTACCTTGATGCTTTCATAGTTTGTGGCTCATTCTAGGTGCATTGAGGTCCTAAGGAAAGAATATTAAGCACTCTTCTCACCCACCTCACAGAGTTCTTTTTAAAAGAAACCAGGGGATGCTGAAACCTCCTGAACTCACAGTGACTGTCACTTGCTGGTAGCTGGGCCTCTGCTAACAGGAGATTGTGTATTTGAGGTTAAATTTGAGTAAACCGAATAAAGCATGGGGGTTTTTTTTGTGTTTGAGAGATCTAGGGTGATATGATATTGAAAAAAAAAATGAATTGGCAATTCTGCCATTTGCAACCATTTTTCAGGGGCAGTAAGCGGCTTCTAGTAATTTAATTGCTTTCTTAACAAATGTCTCTTTTAAAAAGAAGCTGATGATTAAAGCAAGTTGAGTGAGTCAATGAAAATGAATTGTACAATACCATAATTTTTTTTTTTTTTTTTGAGGACTGTGGTAGGTATTGGGACCTATTATATGAGGACCTTTGTGGGACCTTGGAAGCTAATTGTTTGTTGCTGTCTCTGTGGAAGTATTTGCTTCTATATTTAGATACGTCAGTCAGTGGTGAAGAGGAAGTCTTAGCATAGGTCATAATGCAAGTGAGCATTGCAGTACATTATAAGCTATATAAGCTTATGATGACTGGAATGCTTTGAAATGATGACATGAGTTGGACAACTAGAAGTCTAAATTCCAGGTCATCTGATTCTGCTAGAAATTTTCACTTAGATGACCTTGTAGGATCACCTTGCTTTCCTGAGACTGAGCTCACTGGAACACTGAGTTACATGAATGAAATCTTAATCTCAGTTCAGGCAGCCTGATGTTTGGAGGATACTTCACATAAACCAAGAAGTCTTTAAGGGGTTCTCTATTTTCCACAAAGCTCATTCAGTCACAAAGAGACAGGTAAACACAACCACCCTTCAAGAGGCAGAGTAATAGAAAGATAATATATTTTCTGCAAAATGTTACTATGACAAGACATATCATTTAGTCTGAAGACATCTGTCTGTACTTGCAGCACCTGCAAGCAGTAAGAGCAAAAAGGGCATCTGTATGTTGTGGTACAGGAATTATACAATTAATAGGTTTTGTATATGTACATGTCTTGCATGGAAAAGATTAATTTGTCACAGTTGAGTGAATAGAATACAGTACAGGTTACTAAACTGCAGAATTTGATTTGGTTTAACTTTAAAGAATTTTATCACTTGTTCTAAGAAAAATACTGCATTTTTTATTTGCTTGCAAAATGGTATTTCTTTGTTAAAAAATATCTGCGCTGGTATTTATGTCTTACTACCTTTTCTATCAGCAGTATATTTTGATTTCCAGAGTCCAAGTTGCCCTCATATATAAGTAAACACTGTATGCTTGTGACTGTATGGAGGATGTTGCAGGGACAGGTTGGAGTCTTGGGTGCACATGGTGAACTGTGGTGTCTTAGGTTGTTAAGGTGGTGAAAGAATAACTGGAAAGCAAAAAGGTTGACAATTAATTGCAGGTAGGGGAAGGTGACAGTTGCAGTCAGTGTGATAACAAGCTGTGAATTGAACTTAAGCTGAACTGAAAACTGGTTTGAACAGCTGTCTGAGATTTTGTTTTCCTATACACGTTACCCTGTGCCGCCACCCTTTCTTCTGCCCCCTGTAAAAAAATTCAGGCCTAGTGGGATCTGGTACAGGTCTGAAATGAAATGTTGCTTTAATATCTGATAATAATATTGGGAAGCTTTTTCAGATGCTTTGGTAAACATTTTTATTTCTCGCTTAACTGCTTTTTTGATATAAAGAGGGAGAAATGGATATACTTAGAGCATACCTATGTGGCTGTATAGGGGTTAAATGCTATTTAAAATTTGTTTTAGTGAGGGGAAAAAGTTTTCTAACTGTAGTGAAGTATTTTTGGAATTTGCCCTGTCAGTTAGTAATATTTCACTAATTAAAGCAACCCTTTATTTAAAACAGGCTCACAGCAGTTCATCTGGAGAGTTGGCTTGTGGGCAAACAGGTATATTCATTCATCGGTGATTCAACATATTTTGTATGCTGATGTTTGTGAAGTAATGCTTTTAACTTGGAAGAAAGTGATCACATCTGTGCATTCCTTGTGGTTTCTCTACTGCTGAGCTTGCAGCTTATAAAAAAATTTACTGCCCTACAATCTTGTGTGTAGTGAAAATTAACAAACGAAACAAGCATATAGTCAGTAGGCTCTCTTTGGCTGTTAGTATCAGGTTTGTTTGGCAACATTAAGGCGTTATAAATCTTTGATGAAAGAACATTATGAAGAGGTAATTCTCTCTTTTCCCCTTTCTCTTATGTACACTCTTGCTTGGGAGAACAGTGTGTATTCTGACTGTAGTTTGCTCAATATGCTTATATGTGTTCGTAGAAACTGAGTTCTTGTTTGGAAACTCTACTTTGCTGTAAAGGAAAGGACAGGGCCCATGTTGATGTACAGTGGCAGTTGAAAAATTTTGCAAATTTTCCTGCCCTGAACTGCATTATACAAAGAAAGTCATATGATTCTAAATGGTCAGCATACAAATCTTGAGTAGCTAACTGTACACTTCCAGGTGGTATTTTGCCAATCCTGCAGAATCACTGCTTGCTCTTAGTTGCTTGGTTTTGTCAAATGGCTTGCTGCTTGTTAAGAAGTCTACTTTGCCAGATAAAAATATTTTGAGAGAGTAAAACCTCTAACCATCCAGCATTTTGAGTAAAATCTGTTGAGTGATGAAGACCTGCTAATACTTTTGGCTGGACTGAGACTTGGTAGCTTTTTTTTTGAAAGATTACCTCTTCTTCATTAATAGATGATTGCAGACATACTTCAGGTTTTGACAAAAAATACAAAATTTGAAAATACAAAATTTGTATTTTCTATTAATACATTTATAAAAATACCAGCCTGCAGACCTGCCTTGTCAACAGACTTGTGAACAAACATGTCCAGGCAATAAAGATGCTTCAGAAGTTTTTGTTGATTTCAACAGCAATATTTTTACACTACATGATATACTCAGTAATAATGAAAATGTTACTGGAATAATTGGATGTCAAAACTAACTAAGCCTTTTAAATAAGCATTCTATGGTCTCACATGTTTTCTGTTATAAATTTCCATGAAATTTCAGATTTTGGTAAATGTATCATGGGGCTATTGCTTTTGTAGATTGCTGTGATCTAGAAAATTACTTCATTTGAAGAATCTATTCTGGAAGTGCTGGGTTTTTTTTTTTTTTTCTGTGGGGGAGAAGGAGTAGTAATAACCTGATAATGAATGAGACCCTCTAAAAGTGCAAGAAAAAAAAATCTAACCTGTGATAAAGTAGAAATTATGAAGCCTTTAAAGACAACTTGTTTTCTGAGAAAAGAGTAAAAAAGCAGAGTACTTTCCCAATATGCCAATAGGAAAGTACCCATGGTGCTATAGATGTGAATGGAAACTGAAGATCCCTGATGAAGTGATACTGATGAAATTGGAGAGTATCTGATAAGAAGAGTGAGGGTTTGTGGGGCTTTGTGGTTGGTAGAAGGAAGATGTTGGTGTTTCAAGTGGATTCTTTGGGCCATTGAAAAGGGTCATGAAAATCAAGTTAAGCATGTGTCTTGGTGAGTTTTTCCTTAGTTGGTGTGATGAGAGATCCTGATTTTAGTAACAGAGGAATGACTAGGATAGGTATTCAGAAGTTTAAAGTGCCTAGTATTTTGAGCCAAAAGGGAAGAGCAGGTCGGTTGAGTTAAGCAACAGTTGCATTTTATGTAATTGTTTTTTCTTAATGTAATAGTTTAACTATTTGTCCTTGGGTGAGTGTCCAAGTTAATCAGCTACAGAGCAGGCACTGTATAATAACTCCATAAATGTCTGTTGTGTTTGAGTTCCATTTCCAGAAGAACTTTAGGTCTTGCAGCTGAATGTGATCCTTGTACTTAGGCAATTTTACGTTATTCTGGTTCATTCATGTGGCAGAGAAATTGAAGTTCCAAGCCTCAGGCCAGTAGCAACAAATCTTTTCTTGGCTGGATGAGAACATAGAGTGGTCCCAGTTGGTTGCAGCCTGCACTAGTCAGTGACCTGAATTTATGAAATTTGTCAAGAAGGCTATTTTCATGTACTCTTGCTAGAGGTAAACATGTGCATGGGAATAGCTAACTGAAAATGTGGAGACCATTTGGACAGGCTGGCAAGGGTGTTATCCTATCTCCAGCCTGTGACTGAAGTGACTGTGAAAATGATTATTCATAAGGTGGGAATAAGGTTTACTTAATTAAAATTCTTTTATGTATAGAAATTTGAGGTTCAGCAGAAGCAGGTATAATTATGATTCTTAGCTTGCTATTGATGCATTCTTTAACCATAACATGGTATGCTTTGCTGCTAAATTTTTCTTACATTTGCTCTCTGAAATAGAGGTAAAGGTTGAACCTGACATGGCAAGTACTTTCCCTTTCTGTATGGCAAATTATGAGTGCATCTTGTGCTCAGCATGTCTGCCAAAGCCTGAACAGCCTACTTTCCATAGTACTGATTCAGGTACCAGAGTATAAAGGATGGTTAGAGCTGGAAGCAATGTGCAGATTGATTGCAGGAGCCTTTCTTTGCCGTTTGTTGCAGAGTAAAAATACAACCTTCCCAGTGCCTGCACTATTTCAAAGTTTCCTCTGATTTGTTTAGGTGGTGAGTGTGAGTTCTGTATATTATCCATGGTTAGTAGCAATAAGGGAATAATCAAGGCTTTGATCCAGTATACTGCTTTAATATGAAACACTAAAAGTGCAAGGTTGGTACCACCAATTTATAGTATCAAAAATGAAAAAATAGAAGGTATGCAAAATCTACAGTTGCAAGTAGCATGTTTTTCATCAGCTTGTGTTTTCAAAGACCACACAAGAATACCAGGATAGATGCAAAATAAATTACTAACCACAAGTTGTCTGCTCTCCCGTGAAACTAATGAATTTGCATCCTGGAGCAGGATTATTGAGTAAACATTTCTGATTTTTGGAGTGTCACTTATCCTATAAATTTTTTTTTAGAAGTCTGTGTAATACTAGTTAGATTCTGTTTCCTGAAAATGGTTGATTATCACTTTATGGGAGAAAATTGTCAAAGCTTCAGTAAAAGAGCAGGAAAAAGTGAAACTAGATGTTACAAAAGAAATCAAGCTTTACCCAAAAGTGCACAATGGAGATTTTAATTTTCCACATGAGGTTCTTCTGCTTCCTAAGTTACTGAATACAAAATTTTGTAAGCCAAAAATTTTGAGTCCTCAGGCTTAATGAAGTGCCAAAAATATTTCTATGTTAAGTTGTTATATAAAATATGTTGGTTTAGATTACAGTTTGGAACAGTCATCACTATGTTAAATAAGATAAATTTATAAAAAGAGGAAATAGATAAGGACATAATTCCAGGCATACACAATGTTCTTTTCAATATGAGTTACTATCATTAGTGCAGATGGTAATTAACTACAGCTATTTACACACTGAAACAGGAGCATTTGGAATACCATTGCTTACCATACCATACTCTGCCCTAGAGGAATAAACTGAAGTACCTGCTTTGGTGTGGAGAGCATAGGTGTTGAGTGAAATTGTTTTGGCCACAGATGCTGGTCTGCACTCTGTTCCTTGTTTAGTGTAACTCCAGCCTTTCAAAGTATAACAGCTAGGTAGACTTCATACAGTCATTAATAATGTCTTTGTCAGCAGGTCCTATGAGCCATGTTGATGGCCTGGTTTAAAATAAAGTAGGTAAATAAGGGTATGTGTGGGGACAGGAGAAAACTGATCTGAGATTGCCATTTCTTCATCCTGCTGAATACATTTAGTGAGATCTTCCTGCAGACTTGGAAAGCTTGTTATCTTCTGCTTTTGAAGATGTAATAACCTGACTGATGACCTCCCTGATAAATGCACTTCCAGTGTTTATGCTTCCTTACCTTAGTGCAGCAGCTGTTAAATGCACATACATATGCAGTGTGCAATTGTCAATTTCCTTACCTGTGTACTTCTGTCCTGGATGTGGATTTTTTTCTGGAAGATCGTGGGTAGAAAAGATGTATCTGAAAGATACCACTTCTGTGCTGCACACATTACCTGCTTGAAGTGCTAAGTAAATTCGTGTTACTAATCAACTTCAACAAGTAGCACACTTGCCTCAAGCAGGATTGTCAGGGTAGGAGAGAGGAGAACTCAGGCTGTGAGCCAAAATGAAATGGGTAAAAATATTCACTGCATTAGTATCAGTAATATTTCTTCTATGTCTTAGTGATTGATTTAGTGGTCTGCATTCCTCTCAGTTGTTTTTTTTCTGTCCAGTGTTCTGACAAATAGCTGCTTCTATCTGTCCTTTTTCTAGTGCAGGTCTGACCTCTTCTTTGCTTTCTCTACTTTCTTTGCAGTATTTGGTAAATTTCTTGGTTGTTCCTTGTTAGATTGCTTCTAGTTGTTTAATTGGTAGATGCCCTGGTTGGTGGTGGGTTTTTTGGTGTTTTTGTTTGTTGTTTTTTCTTTTAAATTATTGTTTTGTTTGTTTTTAATATCTGGTTCTTACCACATCAGAAATTGCTACAAGAGAACTCTTGGTAGCTCTTTGGTATTTGGCCTTGTATCTACATTATGTCACAAGAGGGTTGGGTTGCACATTGCTGCAGTTCTTTGTTACTTCTGGAAACAGGCTCACAGTGTGTTTGTATACCTGCACAAATTCATCTGCAGGGGAAGAAGATTTGATTGGAGATTCTTTATGTAAGATGATTTAAAAAAACCCAAAACATTAGCTGGCAGCATTTTGAGGGTAGATGCCTGAGGTATCTGAATTTTAACTTTTCTTATGCTCTTCATTTTTTTTTCTTCTGTGAACAGAATAAACCAAGTATGTTCAGATATAGCCTTTATTTGCTGTTATTTAAATACTTGAATTCTAGTATTCAGCTGTCTAGTTCCAACTATGTGGGAGTTCCAGTCATTATGTAATAAAAGCAGTGTTATAGTCGCAGAGAAGACAAGGTCAGTTCATTTAACAAAGAAGAAAAATAGCTGCTGACAAGCACTGAACTTTTGTGAAAAGCAAAGGACAGTCCTTTGCTGCTTTCAGACATTTCCTTTCTGTGGTGTTTTCTCATACAGAGCAAAGTGTTGGTTTACCAATAAGAAGAGGATAAAGCAGATAAGTTTTTCAGTGTGTGAAGTAATGATTGTCTTAATGGACTGTCCATCTGTCTCCTAATTGCTATTCCGCTTATACAGAGGCACAAGCAGGGGAGAAATGGAGCTGTTGAAAAAAAGATGCAAAGAAGTGATGAAATGAAAAGATGTGAGATCTGCTGCTATTTTATGCGAGAGGAGTGAACTTCAGGCTTCCCTGTTTGTCCCTGTTGGGAGGAGAGGGAGTGAACCATTGCTCTGTACAGGTGACTGATTCCTAGGGATATTAGGATAAAAGAGGGCAATGAGATTTGGCTGGAGAAAGGCAAGAAGGTTGTGTGTCTCCAGCAGATGTACCGCTCTGCCTCCATTCAGCAGGAAGGAATGTTGGGCTACTAATGGGCATGCATTAAGACAACCCTGCATGCTGTTTTTCTTCAGCAGGTATTACCCACCTCTATGCAGATCTGGGCCTGTTATTTTCTGGGCTGAAATCTCAGCCAGACCATAAGGGGAAGAAGTTTTTGGAAAATTGCAAGCATGATGAAGTTTCTATTTGTTAATAAAGCTGAAGGTGGTCAACTTCAAAGTTTAAAAAGGAAAAAGAAATTTACCTAGTTATCAGTCTTTTCAAACAATTTATTTTCTTATATTACATTTACATCTTGTAGAAATAATTTTTCAAAGAAAGCTGATAGAGCTTTGTCTCAAGAATTTAAAGCTTTGAGAAGAGCACCTGCAATTGATGAAGTACCTACTTGGCCTAGGTGAAGGACCTCCTCTGAGGTGAACTGTCTACAAAGAGCAAATGTGCATGAAAGAATAGTACATGAGGCATAGATCTTCTCTCCTATTAGGAAGCAGTGAAGTTATTTCAGCCAGTATAAAAATACTTTGGTGTTCTAATTCCTTTGCCACCATCCCATAGTCTTGTCATGTAGATGGGTTCTGCAATATTTATATATTCACTGGTGGTACTTGTGGATGTACTTAAATGTGCGTGATAGGTTTAGTTAATGTCATTTGGCTAAAATGCAGTGCTACTTTTGAAGCATTAATATGTTTTCCAAGAGATTCTCATAAATGACAGCTACAGAGAATCTCATATGCTATGCTCTTTGTTATTTCCGGGAAGTTCTTCATTGTATGTTCATGTATACTTGTGTGAGGCTTTTGACATAATCACTTTTTATAGTCACCAAGAAGTTGTGGTCAGCTCTGTTCTAAAAGCCAGGTTTAGCGGGGAGATGGATAATATATTACTTGGTCTGTATGCATAGTAGGCATTCTTAAATATTTTTCTGGAAATGAAACCTGCAGCAGATGTAGAGTACCAGTTCAGGAGGAGGAAAGTTAAAAAATGCTCTTTTACTCCATGGAGAGTAGAGAAACTCAAAACTATTTTGTTTCATTGGTATAATACCAACTGTTGTATTCTGGGCAGCTCTGTCTCATCAGTATTTGTTTGAGGAATGCTAGTTATGGGGAGGTGTGGGTAACCTGAAGGGATTTTATTATTTGATTTTTCCCTGGGATCTTTAAATAAATGGGCAGAAATCATGCGACTTCTGTGGTGCACTTCAGGTGAGAAGGAAGAGAGGAAGTGGAGAAGTAACAGAAGTAACACTAAGCAAACTTAACAGAAAGGGCTGAGAGGTGACATTCCTCTGTTTGGTATGCTGTTTTTTCATTAGTCATGTGATTTATTTATATAGCTCAGTTTTGCACAGGTTTCGTTTTTTGAACTGGGGCTGAGCTTTTTCATGAAGACTTCTTTCAGTCATGTCTTATCTGAACCTTTCTTTTGGACATTTCTATAGCCTATAAAAGGTGATGAAATACTTATCTGATCCTATCACCTATAGACATTTCTATAGCCTATAAAAGGTGGTGAAATGGCTATTATGCTAATACATTGCTAGCCTCTCCCTCCATGTATTTAAAATAATAGCTGTAAGCATTATATCGTCCAGTGCATTTAAAGCTACCTTGGAGAGTAGAAGAATGCACAGGGAGAGTCCTAGAAAACTGCAGTATAGGTTGTTGGTAAGTTAGAGGATAAGGAAAAGGAATTTGTATGACCACAGGTGGGAAGTGAACAAAACATGTTTTTGCTTTATATGATTCTGCTGTTATGCTGAGGCCATGTAAAATTCAGCAGGACTGGAGTCTGCCATAGGGAAAGTTAATAGGGATTTGTATGTATAATTTTCTTTTAGCTGGAATGTGACATGGATTTTAACAAGTTTTGGAAATGGAGAAATAATGTACAAACAGGTTTTGGCTTCCTCATCAACACAGAGTAACACCTGAAATAAATGATTTAATTTCAAAAGTAATAATTTTTGTTGCGATTTGTATTTTCTCATAAATATAACTTAGTCACTACCTGGATGACTTTGTAGGGAACCAGTTCTGTTCAGCTAAGTGCCTTTTTTTCGTTTGTTTTTAGTGGAGCATGTATGTGTGTGAATATGGTTATATAGTTTTCTTGAAGATTATTTTAAAAAGGTTTTAATTTTAAAATATTTCCTTGATTATTTAATAAAAGATCGAAACCCTCTGGCTGCCTCTTTAAAGAATGAACTGTTATCACAATTGCAGTTTACATGTTGGAAACATGAAGTTGAAATAAACTAATGTTGCTTAGGTCTGTTATTCATTGAAACATTAACTGTTATGTTGTGGTATGATATTTGGGAATAGTATTAGGAATACCTTTTCTATAGGTGTAATGAACCAGTGCTAAGTTTCTGTCAAGAAGAAATTGTTGTATTGGTATTGCCAAAACCAAAGTTGTGGATCTTGATTGTTTTAATCTCTATTGGCTTAATTTCAGACTGGAGAGTTTTTTGTGTAAACTGCCTTTGACAGAGTTGCTGTGAATTTTGCATCTGATGATGTTTAGCCTGTAGCTACCTAATGAAAATGCTCTGTCATGAGTAGTATTTGAAATTCATCATACTTGAGGATGCATCTTTTACACAGTCTGCAGAATTAAATTGATGTAAGTCTGGGACAGAGTTCCAGCTTCATTAGATTTCTGCGTG
This sequence comes from Sinosuthora webbiana, assembly GCA_013397395.1. NCBI lineage: Eukaryota > Metazoa > Chordata > Aves > Passeriformes > Sylviidae > Sinosuthora > Sinosuthora webbiana. The sequence goes on along the minus strand of VXBN01003152.1, from coordinate 319,321 downwards.
CCACAGAGAGCACAGCATGGCAAAATATCTCCGGAGTAATTTTCATAATGCTGTTAACTGACACATGTAATTACAGCCTTTTCTTTGGGCAAAACTTGAGTCTGGAGCCTGTGGTTCTGCACTGTTTTCTTCCAGGTTTTGCTCCTATCTTCTTCCTTGATGTCTTTCTTTGTGGTTCTCCACTAAAGCTACACCAAGTGACAACAAAGAAACCTTTGCTGGGCTTCTGTAGATTTCACAGTAGGTTACGCTGTGTTCCTGTATAAGGAGACTGTAAGTTGTGGGTACTGAATTTCCTAGATGAACTATTTAACTGAATTGCTTGGAGACCCCGTAGAGAAATATACCTAAAATGAACAATAGGGAGCAAAATACACACATTTTAGAATGCAGATGCCAAGGCTGCAATGCAGAATATTTCCTAAATACCACAGAGAAAACTTGCATTTTATGTTGATGTTATAAATTAAATGGACAGATTGACTAGTTGATCAACTAATGTCAAGACCTACTTACACTGTACTCCAGTATATAAATGTTGAATTATGACAGTTGTCTTTCTTTGTAATAGTGTAGGTACCAAGGTTTGCAAAGAAGTGTTTATTAGCTAGTAAATAAGGAGAGGCAGGCCTAGCTACAGAATAAATTTACAACACAGTTTATCCATTGATTTCTTCAAAAGTGCAAGCTCTGCTAAACTAATTTTCAGAGATAGTCACAAACACGTCTCAAAAGTGGAACTCTGCAGGGAAGAAGGAGGATAAATCTAAAATGAGAATTGTGGTTTTTTGCTTCTAAGTTTACAAAGAAAAGCTGCAGCAACCAGTGGTGATTGCTTCTTCTTTTCTCTCTCTCTCTCTCTCTCTCTCTATATATATATATATTTTAATATAGAAGAGGCTGTGGAAATGAGGGACTCCCAGCTCTTTGGGAACAATGCCCAAACCCAGTATGACACAGAACCTCCTTGTGTTGGATTAGAGAAGTTACCTTCATGCAATGACACTTCTTCCTCCTAGACCTCTGTCTCCTTAAAAGCATCTCCTGTAGTTTCAAAGGCAAAAATAAAAATCATGACAGATTTTTCAAAACTAATAACTTTGATCTGTTTGCCATCAGCTATGTTCCTGTGTAATTCTGGAGTTCAGCTGTTCTTTTCCTTTATTGTTTATTTTTGATATGAATCATATGTTTGACAACATTTTCCAATTTAACCTGAAGTAACATGCTGCAAATGTCATACAGGGGAATCTGTGCCTTTGATTCTACAAGGAGTGATCAAAGTGTCTAATTACCCTGGTTTTAGCTAGGGTAGAGTTAATTTCTTCTCAGTAGCTGTTACAGTGCTGTGTTTTGGATTTGGTATGAAATGGTGTTGGTAACATACAGATGTTTTGTGTTTTGGCAAGTTGTGTTTATAGTAAGTCAAGGACTTTTTTCTCCCCCTTGTCTCATGCTCTGCAGGTGAGGCGGTGAGCAAAACAATCTGGGAGGGAGTGTAGCTGGGATAAGTGACCTGACCTGAACAAAGAGATATGCCACACCATAAAACATCATGTTATATAAATAAACTGGGATGAATTACTGAAAGGGTGACTGATCTGCATTCAGGAAGGGTGGTCTGACTGACTGCCCACTGGCATCAGTCAGTGGGTAGTGAGCAATTGCATTGTGCATCACTTACTGTTTCCTTTTTATAATCATTATTATTTACCATTGAAAATAAAGTAAAATACAGTAATAATTATTAATAAATTGTTCTTATCTCAACATACAAGTCGCACATCAATTCTTCTCTCCATTCATTCAGGGTGGAGGGGGAAGAAAGAGGGCACCTAGTAGCTGTATGGTACTTAATTTCCATCTGGGCTTAAATCACAGCAGACCCCTTTCTGGGTTTGGCACCAAAAAGACTGTAGTGGGTTGACCCCGACTGGAGGACAGGCACCCACCAAAGCTTCTCTATCACTTTTCTCTGCAACTGGACAGGGAAGGGCTCATGAGTTAAGGATATAGCAAGATGACTCACTAAATGCCATCATGGGCAAACCAGGCTCAAATTAGAGATATTAATTGAATTTATTATTAACAAAATGAGAGCAGGCTAATGAAAAATAAAGTTAGACTTTAAAAATACCTTTCCCCACCCCTACCTCCTCCCCCCCACACCTGTGCAGGGAGATGGGGAATGTGGATTAACACCTGTTGATGACAAGTTGTTCCTGCTGCTCAGGGAGTGGAGTCTTTCCCCTGCCTCCAGCATGAGGTCCCTCCCATGGAAGATAGTGCTCCATAAACTCCTCTGATGTAAATCCATCCCAGAATTTACAGTTCTCCATAAATTGCTGCAATGTGTGTCACTGTTCCATGGCTCCTTTGGGAACAGCCTGCTTCAGTGTGGGTCATTGTAGAAGCGTCTGGCGACGGCAGGGAGAGAGATCTCTGGAGACCAGGAAGGCTCTTGGAACACGCGGTTTATTGCATAGGTCGTGGGTGAAAGAGCCTTGCCTTCAGCCACCAGCCTCAGCTGAAGGGATGCCCCATAGAGAGAGCTAGGTCCTTGTTACAATGCATTGTATCTCTTTTTGTGTTGAATATTCTAATTTACAGTAACCAACTGGCGCGAGATACAAATCCTACAGAATTTACATACAGCCTATGAGAACTGCTAGATTACCATATCACTCAGTATTCTAAACCTTAAAGGCTACTTCCTAATTTACATTTTCCCTGATACCTTGGCGGGGCTCCTCCCCTGGGCCCCTAGGTGTCCCTTTGTTTGCTATTACTCAACCCACCTCCAGCTAATTGCTGTCTTCCTGCTTGCTATGCTTACATCTCAAAGCTTGCTTTCATTTCTATTTCACTTACAGCCTTTATATTTTCAGAATATCTTGTCAAGCAATCATATCTGTAAGCTTTTTCTGTCTCATCTTTCCCAACAGGTCATCTATGGGGTCACAATTTTTACTAGGAAACCTGCTCCCTCCTCTGCATGGGTCTGCCAGGAGCCTGTTCCAGCATAGGTCTCCTGCAGGTTCACAGTCTCCTCTCAGGCATCCACCTGCTCCAGCAGGGTCCTCTGTGGGCTGCAGGTGGATTTCTGCATCCCTGTGGTCCTCCATGGGCTGCATAGGGACAGCTGCTTCTCCATGGTCTTCACCACGGACTGTAGAGGAATCTCAGCTCATATGCCTGGAGCACCTCTGCCCTCTCCTCCACTGAACTTGGTGTCTGCAGAGTGTTCCTCTCACGTATTTTCACCCTGCTCTTCTCTGGCCAAAATTATATCTGCATAATAACTTTTTTCTTCTTGAAAATGTTATCATAGAGGCATTACTAGCATTTCTGATTGGCCCAGCCCTGACCAGCTGTGGCTGTCTTGGAACTGGCTGGCATTGACTGTACTGGAAATGTAGGAAACTTCTATCAATTTCTCATAGAAGCCACTGCTGTAGCCACCCTGCCCACCAAAACCTGGTCATGCAAGCCCAATACACTATGAAGCACTGTATGCAATTCAGTTTTATTTCTCAAATGTTTCATCCCGTTTCGGACTTCCAAGGATGTGGACTAGTATGTTGTTTCTCTCACCAATTTCTGCTGATTCATACACATTACAATTGGAAAGATTTTCCTGACAGTACAGACTAAGGTTTATTCCTGTAGTCTAATTTATTGTTTATGGATGTCAGTGAATTATCTTGGCTTTACACTGTGGATAAGACCAACAATATTTCCTGAAGCTATTAAGATCAAGAACCCCCAATGAGCATAGACTCTGAGCCCCTAGACTGCTCAGTGTGGTCAGTTGCTGTAGTTTGTGTTCCTTGGGGCTTCTGTGGAGTTTTGGATAGGCCCATGTGGAGGCTGTACTTGAAAAGTGTAATTGAGTTTTATGACTCTTCTTTTGCCTGTCAGGTAGTTGTGTTGTAGTTATTTTTGGAGTTAGTAAACCTTTTGCCTAGAGCCATGTTGAGTTGCTTAAAGCCACAAAGAAATCTTGTGGTACCTCTTTACCATGTTACATTGTGAATCGCACCATGCTGGGAAACTTTCTCAATTGACAGATGACTGGAAGTCTGGTGCTGCAATGGTCCAGCCATGGGACAGCTTTCTTTTTCATAGACACTTGTACTGCTAAAGATCAGCACAGGTGTTAGTGCCGAACGGAGGCTTGTTTGCAGTATTTTAAGGACAAGAAGGTGCAAATATGAAATGAAAATGAAGAAATGTGAAGAGCGTTTGGAGGTTTTCATGATCTGGTGAAATGTATATTTATTTCTGTATAGGTAACTGATTTTTCCAAAAAGTGTGCCAATGAACATGAATGTTGTTCTGTACCTTCTAGAAAAGATAATTGCTGTCAAAGGCTTTTGGTTACGTCTTCTGCTTTTCTACCTAAAGGTTTTCTAAGTTGTAGAAGCTATAAAATACCCATTGCAAAGATGGTATTAACTTTTTGAATTCTGTCCCCAGTTAGAAATTACATAATTGCATTGTATTTCAATATGATATTTCAGCTACTGTGGAAATAATGCTGCTTTAAACTAGCGTATGTTTCTTATGCAAGAAAGAAACAAAGGGATTTTTCAGTTAGCTTTAGTTAAATTGGCTATTGTGATAGGGCAGTACTTATGATATTTTTAACCAGTTTAAGCTGAACCAATGCTAGTTTTTATGTAGATAAGACCTTAGGTTGGAAGACTGCTGGGTCATATCATAGACATTATTTTGTATTTCCTCTTAAAAGATAAGTTATAGACCGAATTGTGAAATTATGATAAAAAATGAATTGTGGTGGCCATGTCCTGATATGGAAGAGGTTCATCCCATTCTGTTGTTCTCAAGTGTTCCCACACTTTAGAGTGGAAAGCTTAGTTATAGAACAAGAGCGAGGCTGAGAGAGCACTTTCATGTTACTACTATTATACTGCTAAATATAACATGACTGTTAAAATGTACTATATACAAAAGTATACTGTTAAATTATTATATATATATATACACATACTATATATAACAAGACTGTTACTTTTATTTTAAAATTATTTATATTTCCCTTAAAATTATGACTCAAAAGCTGAGTGAAGGTCTGATGTTATTCTTGCTTCCAGCCACAAGAAACAGAGACTTCAAGGTCTCAGACCTTCAAAAATAAGTCTTCTAAGAAATCCAGTATATGTGGAATCTGTGAACAAGTAACTGATAGCAAAGGAATTTCCTGCAGAATTGAGTAATCCTTTCTTGCTTTGTTAAGAAAATTAATTTTTTATTAATGTTAAAGTTTCTAAGAATACATGTTTCTGGTAATTCTCCTTGAACTAAGTTACCTTTGGTTTATTTCCTTCCTTTTTACAGTATTGTTCCCTGCCACTGTCAGGGAATAGGGTGTTGTAGTAGGTAATTGGACTTGCATAATCATGTGCTTTTACTACTATGCTATTCAGACAGAATGAGGCAGTGCCTGCTGAAGATCTGTGAGGGGCATGTGAGTGATGTGTGCACAGTGGATGACACATGGCTCTGGAATTCAGTCTACAAATGAGAATGAGGAAGTGTGTGACCCTTGCTCCCTGAGGCATGAAGGATTTATCTATGTTAATGTTAATCTGAAAAAAAAAAAAATCACAAGAGCAGTTGTCTATGTACTTCAATTTTTCCATTTGGCATTATGCTCTGTCTAATCTTTAGTCCTTCAGTCTAATCACTTACAGAAAGAATGAAAATCTCTTGGATAACACAGACTAGAGGTTTTCTGCCTGCGGCATTCCTGCCTGCACCTTACTGCTGTTTTCCCTTACTCTTCTACCTTGCTGCGTAGAATTGCACATCCTTTCCTCTTCTCAATGGGATACCTGTGATAAAATTAAATATTGGGAAAGCTTAATTGCTCTTTTCTACAAGCTGTCCAGGGATAGGGCTTTTTATCCCCTGGTTCTGCCTGGTTAATGTTTGACTCCTGTTATTCTAGGTTAATCAAACAGTTTGTTTACTTGCTATATGCATGGTTTACTTCCCAGAATGAGAATGTTATTTTCTGTTCATTTAAAAAGTAGTTGCTGTTTTCACTTAGAGGTGTTTGCACCAACTTCAGGTTGGATCTCCTTCTCCCACCTCCCCACCTCCGTATTCTTCAGACACCTTATGATCCCTCTGAGGGTTTGAGAGGGACGCGTGAGAGGATTTGGAAGGAATGTGGCCATTTTTTGAGTTATGGTCCAGACTGCAGATGAACAGCTATATATTCAGCATTATAGCTATCATCATAGGAGTGGTAATTATGTATGCATTTCTTTAAAATTTTCTTCTGTCTGTCCTTCTGGAGGTTGGTTTCAATGTTCCTAGGATTTAGTTGTTTTCAATTTAGCAGAAATAGTATTTTTGGAAGGAAGACTGTTTAGTGAAGGAACTGCCTAAAGACTCTCTTGGTCAGATTCAGTGTAAAAAGTAGTGTACCAGGAGAGGACCAGAACTTTGATTCATGTACTTATTTAGGCTGGTAAAGACCTTTGACCTCTGACACATTGAGTCCAAGTGCTAACCCATCACTTCCAAGTAAAGGATTAAACCATGTCCCAGACGTGCCACATCTATGTGTCTTTTAAATGTCACTTCCCTCCAGCACACTCCCCATTTAAATACATTCATGTCTATGATACATCTATGTCTATATCTAACTCAGTATGGGATAATCTTCTCTAGGTTTCTGGGTGCAGTTTTCAGAAGGACCCCCTTGACTTTATTACCTAGCCTCTTTTGTTGATGTGAGCATGGGGCAGACCCAACATTCTTCTTTGCTACTGTTACATTTTGATTGATGGTTGTTTGATACTTACCTGTGGGATGAGAGTGCACAGAAGTTAAGACAGTGAAGAGATGATTCTAAGTAGTTTCAATTTAATAAGAACCCATTTGTATTTTAACTTACAGCATGTACTTCATAAAGCATCGTTTTGGAAAAGCAAGAACTAAAAGTTGTCTCTTTCCATGCCACCACTGCAGGTACTTGAAACGTATGGTAGTACTCTGAAATTCTTATTAATATGAAGAAAAATAAACTAGCTGTTTCAGAGACAAATCCTGGTGCTGTTCTGCTGCTTCTGATAAATTCTCCCTGATACTGCAAGTTGGCATTTCAGGGAGGAGAGGAAAAAGAAAAGCTTATAGTTAAGAAATAGTTTCTTTGTCTGTTAATGAGAAAAGCTTCCCTTTTAACAGTTTCTTCTCAAAAAATGACAGCTCTTTGTACAGACTAGAGGTTCCTTTCAGACTATGTCTTACCACTTAAAGGAAAGTTATATGTAAGTTTTTAGTAGTGTGTGGTAGTCATTTTGGGGATGTGTTTTTTTAGCCTTGTTTTGCAAATGTGGCGTGTAAAAACTTACTGTGAACAATGAATGTTTGAATGAAAGGTACCCTTGAATGATGTCCTTTTATCCTTTCATACTTCATTCCATCACAGTAAAGCATATTCAGTTACAGTTTTTCTACAAAAGCAGGTGCAAAATGGAGAGAGTTGAAGAAGGAGAAGCTCCTGGTTCTTTTTCTGCATGATAAGCATGTTTGTCTTTGATACAGATTCTCATTATGAATCAACAGCTGTTGATTGATTTCAACAGTACCTGCATATCCTGCAGTAAGCTGAGGACCACATGACTCCCCATGTCTCTTCAGCACTACCTCAAACTTGAGTGCTCTGGTTTGATTTTCCCTGAAGTACAGTGTTATTCAATTCACGGCTAAGCAAATAATACATAATATTGCACAGTTACATAGTTAGTGAGAGGCCACTAGAGTTACAGAAACCTTTTGGGTTTTTTTTTTAAGCTACTTACCCTAAATGTTGACTGTTCAGCATTGTACCTTATTTGAAAGCAAGCTGTCTTAAGGATGTAATTTCTGTGTTTCCCTATGAATTTCTGTTTTATTATTTTTATTTTATATTTTATGTATATAAAATAGATGTTAAAAATTCTTTTATTTTCCTTTCCTTTTAAAAAATATTTATCTTTGTTGTGTTGTGACTAAATAATTTTTAATGTAGAACAGAGAGCTCTGAATCTCTAGACTTCCTGGCAATTAAAAAAACTGGAGACCAGATTTGGAAGATTTGAGTAATTTTAAATAAGAAAGTATAATTTCACAGCTCTTAGAATATTGATGTGATGGGTGAAATATGTGTGAAAAGTTGAAGCACTGTACAGATGTCTTTTGATGAAACTCCCCTCACCTCCAGCTGACAATTAAGTTACCTAGTTTAGGTTTAGCTGTTAGTGAGGCTTTACATGCAATACAAAGCATTCCAAGAAGTAATTTTTGAACTTAAAGCAATTGATGGTTGTCTGAATTAACTCGGTATCTCTTTATTAATCTAATGTAGCTATGAATGTTGATTTTGGAAATATGTATGTTGGAGTGATCCAAATAGGAGTTCTTGTAGAATTTTAGTTCCTTTGGGTTTTTTTTTTTTTTTCTTTCTGAAGACATTTTTCCTTGATGCTATGTTTGAGTTTTGCTTTCTTCCTTTGAAACTTTCTTACTTTAAACCATATATAAATGTTAGCCAGAGGTAGCAAATTGTATTGGCATGTGCTGTTAACTGTATTGTGAGCAGAGAAATGCTTACCATGGTATTATGTGCAAGCTGAGGGTAATAAAGAATAGAATTAATTTTCTTGTCTTACTTGTAAGATATTATACATCTGTAAATAGAAATTGTAAATTGTGTTAACATATGTTTCATTCGGTTGTTAACTGGCTTACAGTAAATAAGTCTTGGACTGTTTCATTGAGCAGGTTGATGATAGAAACTATGTTCTCACCAATTTGAAATATCTGTGTTTAATCAAGTGCTTTCACATGCTTACAGACCATAGGTCAAGATTTGAAAACACTTGGAGCTATTTTTCTTCTTTAAGAAGTTTGATATTTTCCTTTGAAAGTCATTTGCTTGTTTGTGACTGTGCTTGTGATTGACTAGTGATCCACTTAATATCTCACTTTTGGGTTAGTTGGAGTTACTCAATTGAAAAAGTCCTCTGTATTTAATCAAATTCATTGCTTATGGCAAGTCAAAATACATTTTTATATTAAGACTTATATGGAGATGACAAATTGTTTGGGCATACTGTGTGTGTAAATATATGCATATTTAATTTTATATGATTATATTGCAGGTGATTTTATATACTCTGTTTTTCAATAAGTGCTAAGACCAGTAACAACTTATGAGCATCTTCATAACGTGCAAAGCATGTCTCTTGTTACAGTCCTGGCAAATTAGAAAGCTTGAAATTTAATTTGAATTGACAAACTAGAAAGCTAGAATTTTTATCCTGCTTGGGCTAGTGACATTACAGTTGGCTCTAAATGGCAAAGAGTGTAATGCAGTAGGGGTATTTGTGTCAGTGATTTCTATTGAGTGATCCGTGTGAAATAAGATCCTGTACGGTGCTTATGCTGTTGTATTATGAGATCAATCAATCTATCTAGTATATATATATATATATATATATATATATA
>VXBN01003152.1:294683-305343 GCA_013397395.1 Sinosuthora webbiana | reverse complement strand
AAAATAAAACAAAAAAAACCAATCTGCATCAACCCATGACACAAGTGTAGCTTAAAATGATCGGAGAAGTTTACTGTATGAGTATTTTTAAAAATGTGGAAACATTTTCATTGTTGCTACTGTTCTGTCTTTGTAAATCTTTTGCGGTCAAGATTTTTCTACAAGACGAAGATAGCAGTGAAAGAGAAGGACATGCTATTGCAGCTATGGTGCCAAAAATATTTTTCTCTTAATTAAGATCTTCTTCTGTGGGAAGGCTCATTCACAACACTGTATTTTCTCCCCCCCACAACAAAATGCTGAAGCTCCGCAGAAATTTCCTATAAATGTCTGTTACAATTCATCTTCAAAACAATGTCACTGTCATGAAGTAGTGGGAGCAATATTCAGATGAGGAGACAATGGCTGAATATGAGAAAAAGAACAAAATAAAAACAAGGATAATATTTGAAGCACAGGAAATGCACCAGCAGATGTTGTTGCTGTAATGTGGCTGTTAGACTTGTGACATCTTTGGCATGTGACTTTGGTAACTTCATAAAAATAGAAGTGTTTACTTGTGCATCTAAAGACTAGTATTTCCTGCAAGGCTACACTTCTCCCACCCCTACACAAAGTGAGGTAGGAGAAGAAATTCACATGAAATTGTGTACCAGCTTATTTTTTAATGCTGCAGTTAATTTCTGTGTGTCTGATTTTCATGCTGCTTTCCTTTTGACATTTTTCTTGAGTTGAATTGTTGCAAAGTTGGTAGGAAAAGGTCAGCAGAAAAATGTGGTGATGTGAGTTTTTTCTAATAATTGATCAAAACATGATTAAACACTTGTTGAAATAAAAATAGCCAGTAGTAACATTTCATCCACAAAACCATTTCAACCAGACTGGTTTACTGTAGACAGTAGCCATTTGGGAGATTTTGGTCATAGATAGCCTCCTCTCCTCATCTGCCCTGAGGAGATCCTGTTGTGGTAGCCATACTTTGCATTTTCAGAAACCAGATCAAGATATTTTTACAAAAAGAAAATATATTTTCTTCAGAGCCGATGACAGGCCTGATATTTTGTGCAGGACATTTCCTGCAAGTGTGAGCTGTTGGTCAGTAGTAGTATCACTAGCCTAGATATTAAAATAGCTGGGCTCTACCACTTTTATTACCCTCTGACACCCATTTTCCTGATACTAAGAGAGAAGTCTGGAATTGAGAACTCTAAAACTTAAGTCTTGATTACAAAAATCTTTTTATATGCTTGGTTTAGATTACATTCTGTTGTGAATTTTCAAGGACTCCTCTATTACTGTCAAAAGCTACCTTTAATAGCATGTGTCTCTTTCTCTGAGTTGGAAATGCTGAGGGGAAGAAAGCATCTTTCAAACATCTAAGCCTGTGATTTGGTATCCCAGTTTATTTTGTCACCAGGAAGTTAAAAATTAATATTCAGGCCTGTACAGTGTATGTTTTTGGAAAAAATAATTTTTCTTAGGGATTAGAAAGGCATTATACTGGATTACATCTCTTTGATTCTCTATTTATATGCAAGTTTCTAGCCCAAAAGTACTCCTGATTTATCTTCTTTCTACCCTTGCCATACATGGTGTTGTTTAAAAACAAACACACAAAAACCTATCACAGAGGATTACTTGATAAAAGCTGTGGTTAAGTGCAAGGTTGTCTTTATAAATCAGCCATATTCATGATGTGTGGAGTGTGATGGAATATATGAAACATACTGCCATAACCTATGTCCTGTAAATGTTTAAATGTGTCAAGGTGCAGAGCCCTTACCAGACAGAGAGAAGGTTAAGCTCTTTGTCCTGGTGAACCATAAATCATTCTGCAGTTAGTTTACAGCAGTAGTTGCTTACTTTGTAAATACATTGCTACTGATTTTCAGAGAGCTTCTTAAGCACAAGAATGTAAGAAGCAGAACTTTCATTTTACAAAACCTTTGGAGCTTAAGTCTAAAAAATATGATTCACTGTGCTTATCCTTCTCTCTTTAGCCTGGCAGCAATATTGGTAACCTGCAGGAGTTAACACATCTACATTTTGACACAAAGAAGTATCTTACCCTTACTCCCTTTTTCTCCCTATTGTTTAGGAACTGTTTTGAAGTGCAGTAAATTGACTAAATATGGCTTGGTCTCCGTGTTACTACTAACCAGCATAGGACAGTTGTTCTTGGAGCCGATGCCAGAATCCTTGAACATAAATTTGGAAGTCAGGTATTTGATGAGAGCTTGTGTGTGGGATGCATTCAGCAGTTTTGCCAAAGAACTGAAGTAACCTTGCGGAGTGTGGCTTTAAGTCCTTTGGACTGTTTCAGGCACATTTTAGAATTGGAATACAGTTAGGCTGTAGTGAAGAGCTGAGTGCCATTTCACTTGTAAGCTTTGCCTGAAGAATGCCATCATTCAATATAAGCTGCTTGTTGAGATCTTTTAAATGTAAGTTGCGTGTATTTTCCTTAGCATAGTACCAGCATACCAGTTGTTCAGTTATTCATAGGATTTTGTATTGCATGTTTGTTGCACTGAAAAGATGTGGGTTGCACGATTATGGTATAATACTGCTCTTTTGGCCTTTGAAAGTAAATGCCTAGGCCAAGGTAAAACCAGTGTTGGTCTGAAAGGGTGCAGTCATTCAGGCAACACAGTTTTTTGATGTAGCAGAGCTCATTGTATTTAGAATTCATCATAGCTGTGGCACAATGAATTCTAAATAATGAAACATCAAGCAAATAAATTTCTCTCTATGGGTAAATGTTTAATTTGCTAGTGTTGGTGAAGGGAGGGATCTCTCATTGTTCATGATGCTAGCAGCTGTAATGGAGGAACTCGTATGAATTGCATTGTGGAAGGATGTGCCTGGAAAGGCAGTGATGCTTCTCTCCAGTACTTGTCTATGCTCAGAAACTTGACCACTGCAGCATGGCCTTATCCCACTCACTCTTTCTTGATATGCCTGTATGCTTCCTTACAGCCAATTAATAGAACTTTCTTAATATTGTTTTGGTGGTTTTTTGCTTGGTGGTTTTTTTTTGTTTTGTTTTGTTTTGTTTTTTTTTGTTGTTTGTTTTTTTTTTTTTTTAAGATTGGTTTTAGCCACTGAGTGCATGTTTACTAAAAGCAAGACTTCTGTGCATTTTGGAGTATGTGTATGGTGTATGTATGTGTTTCTATATTTGTGTGCATATGTTCACACATATATATGTATCTGTAAATGTATACACACACATATATAGAACCTAATATTCTTAAGAATAGTACCTTACCAGCAAAGAAAAACTTGTGATGCTTGCTGTTCCTCAGTATGTAAATTACATAATATGTTTTGAACACTTGAGCATCTGGTAAATGAACAGTCCATTAAAATGGGCCCAGTCATTTAAAGTTTTCTTGTTCTGGGCAGAAACCAGTGAAATTCAGACCTGTCAAGAAAAGGGAATTAGAGGTTGGATCAGTTATGCCTGGGGATCTATTTCTCTTGTTGGGATGTAGCTGGTGTGCCTTTTAGGAGTAATGTATGCAATGTATGAGCAGTTTGAAGTTCTCCTGAGAGGGAAGAGGGAGAACCTCCTTTCTGCATCTGAGCACAAAGGGATGCTTTGTTTGCTCCCAGGATCTGCACTGTCAGTGATCTCATTTTGGAGTGCTTATTTCTATCCATTTTTGTTACCATAATCAGCTTTTCTAGGTAGTGAAGAAGAGAAGGTAATAACTCAGTCTAATCCATGCAAGTACTGAATTTAGATATTATTAGAATGTTTCTGGATGCTGAGGAGGAGTGAAGCAGTCTTTGTGAATCAGATCTCTATGCTCAGAATGTTATAAATCTAAACACCTGAAAAAATACAGTTTGTTTTAATCAGAGAGCTTTGCCTGACTGTATTTAACTAATTACCTCTGGAGGCTTTAGTCTTTGTTTCCTTTGAATCTCATAAATATAGCAATATAGCTTTGTGAAGTGTTCACACTTTAATTATGTATGGAGTTTCTATGTGGTATTTCTGTGTTGCTTATGAATTTGAATGAGATGTTCCCGAAAGACTCAGTCTTGAAGTTGTTGTCCAGCTTAAGTTCACATCTGACTTGAGTGATTTGTTTCCAGAAAAACTGTAAGAACTGTTTTGTTACACAAGTGCAGAAAACACTGGTTTTCTTATACATGAAAACGATTAAAAAAAGGAAAAATAAATCAATGCTTGCATTTACAGTTATCAACATCTTTAATAGTGGTTTTGTGTTTTGGTGATATTTATGATTTGGTTTTATGTGAACCAGTAGCAAAATCATGGAAGTTGTCTTGGAATGAAATCTGTTTTGTATTTCATCTTGCTTCACAGAAATCTAGGTTTAAGCATCTATAAAATAGATGAGACGTTATCTGTAATATGAGACAGATTTACCATTTTATTATTTACTTTTTTTGTGGTTATTTTTGTTTTTGGAGGATTTCTCAAAGTAGCTTATTGAATAAACAGACAGTATGTGTATTTTTAGAGCATCTGTTAGCCTTCTGCAAAATTAAAGCTAATCAACTGATTTAAAGTATGGATTCTACTAAATAGACAATTTTGGTACGTGAAATCACTTCATGAATTTAGCAATTTATCTCCTATGCTATCATGGAAGAAAATTAAGTTTTTCCTCATGGGTTAAAAACAGTCTTCCATTTGCTTTAAGGTTGATAGAACTTTTAAGTAATGTAGATCATTATCAATGCTAATAGTGTATTTGTGTGAATGTTAATTCAAATGTATTTTGAGAATGAAGAAACTTGATCCTATAAAGCACTATGAACAAAGAACTTGCTTCTAACTTACATGTGGGGAAAATAAGTGAACAAAGCATGTACAAGATAGAATAGAAAATGTGTCAGTAAGCCTTACTTTTTTTTTTTCTCTGAGCAGTGACTGGAGCATGAGGGTTTTTCATTCAGCAGTTATTTCACTTGAATCTGAAATGAGTATGAGAATTTGCTGACCTCACACCTTGGTAGTTGTATCTTTCCTGTTGGGTCAGGCTGCTGTGGAAGCACCAAGAAACAAGCATGGCTTTCAACTTCAGTGGTCTGAGGTTACACCCCCCAGTTAATCTTCCAGTTAAACCTCTGTAATATTCTGCAGCTTACTGATCTTGAAGACTGAATAAGTAAATTTTTCCTGAATTTAAAATACAAGTTAGCTCATGGTTAACTCATGGATAGACACTGCTTGGAATTAAAGCAAATTTCAGAGTAAAGAAGGAAGTGCATATGGAAAATCAAATAAAAAGCAGCTTGTGTCAGATTCTAGCTATTGTGCTTTGCATCATAGTTTACATCACTGCTCATCTGGCTGCTTTTTAAGTTAAATGCTGTTTCCTGAATCTAAAATTGCTCTTAGGAAGAAGGAACTTAAAAGAAATCAAGTGCTTACCTCTTGAAAGTAATGTCTGCAACACTGTATAACCTGAACTTCATAATCAGAAATTACAGTCTGGCCAGTACTAGTTGCCTGTGAGTTTGAAGTCAATATGCTTTTCTTAAATCTCTGGGGCTGAATATGACTAAGATTCAGAGGTTACACTAGTTACAATTTGATCTTATTATCTTTGATCTTATTATTATCTTATTACCCCTGAGGGGGCCTTTTGATGGGATGTGTCACCCCCTTCTGTTGCGGATAAGCTTTCCCCCTGCAAAGGGGCCTCTCAGCTGAGCTGGTTTGCACATCGGAGGATGGGCAGTCACTTCACCTCTCACCAAAGGCCTTTCCAACACCCTTGGTATGAGGGTCTGTCTGAGCATGGCAGCTGATAGCCCTGGGGCTGTGGTCTCCTCCTCAAAGGTGCTAACCCTGTGCTTCGTGAATATCCCCAGTTCCTGAGTTTTATCTTTATCTTATCTTCATCAGGGAATAGTCCAGGGCCTCACTCCGAAGGTCTATTCAGGGTGTGGTGGTATTCTGTGCAGCTTTTGTAATACAGTTATAAAAGTCCTTCATGAAAATGTTTAAGTCAAAATCTGTAATATTTCAGTCTCTGACACATGCACACTTGTAGATCAGCCCCCATGTGTGTGTGTATACACAGACCTATACAAATATATAAAATCTGTACAGCAACAGAGATTTAAAGGCAAAATTTTCACATTGGATTATAAAAAGTATAAGAAAATTATTAATTTTTAGTGATTAATGTAGATTCCCTCAGTTCAGTTTCATTACTAGGTTTTTGTTACTTTAGAAAATCTTCAAGTTCCTTTCACACAAGATCAGTAGTTCCATGGTCTCACATAACTTACTTTTCCCATTTCTAGATTTGTATAAATCAGAGACACAGATTCAGTCTAAATCTAGCAGTCTTGGAGGGCTTTATTTTGCCAGAAGCACTTTTGTGGGGTAATATTCCCTTCTTTTAACTTAAACTTTTGATTAGTACTTGCTGTCTATTAAGACAGCATATTTTATATTCTCTTCTGGAGACCAAAGATCTAGACCTAATATCTTTGTTACCTTGATGTTTGCAAGTGTTTATTTGGTTCGGTGCATCCAAGGTGTATAGCTAAATTCAAGAGAAGAATCTTTGCTTTGTGAAGGACTTAGAGATTTTTCAGGACATTTTGGGAAATTGTAGTAAATACAAGTGTCAGTTGGCTGAGTATCTCCCATTTTGAGTAAACATGGTACATGTGCATTTGAAAATCGCTGTGTTGTGTGGTATGCTGAGTAAATGCAGAATTCTGGGTTTTTTAATGAGATAAGATGATAAAATACAAAGTGGTAATTAAATTTTTAAGTAAGGTATTACCTTTTAAAGGGTTTCATCACCTATATACATTCAATAATGATTACTAATAATACTATAGTAATGGTGGTTTATTGGTAGAAGCAAAACAGTTTAGTAAAAGATGTACTTTTTGTTAGACCAGACGATGTAATTGATCCCTCTTTGCACAGCAGCTTTGGTTCTCCACAGAGTACTTGCAGTATGGAATTTTACCAGTTGTATAAGAAAGAATCTGGTTTGTAGATCACATTGGTAACTCACAGATTTACTTGGGTAGGTGCTACATAGAACTAGAGTTTCCAGGAATTATGGTATTTAAACGATTCTGGGAACTGCTGTGATTCTTTAAACTTGTTTTGGAGATGAATAATTTAATATGTGTGCCTTATGTTTAAAACAGGAAACTCTTATGTCAGCTCTCAGCCACTTGGGTGTTGACTGTTTGAAAGAGTAGTATGTGGAGTGCCAGATAATAGCCTAACATTAAGATACTGACTGGCATGTTTTATGGTTTTTGAATAACTGAAATGAAATTATTAGCATTTGCTACAGAATTTTAAAAAACTATGAAAATAGGACCAAATTCAAGAATCAGTTATTTCCTTACAAGAGGCTCATTTTCTGATTTTCAGAGAATTAGTCAGTTAAATTCAGAATTTCTCTATGAGTCTTTATTTTTGTTCTGACTACTCTCTAAGGCTCATGACTTCTACACCTGTCAGTGTATGTAGTTTCAGGTAGTTGGTTGTGTAGTGTAAGACTCAGCTGGTACATTGTCCTGGTTTAAAGGACAAGTGTCTGCCAAAGAAGGTGGGAACCACCCTTGGAATGGAAAATGTGACCCTCTCCCCTCCAAATTATTATAACTTTGAACTGACAGGGCTTTCAGACAAAGATATGGGAAAAAGAATAACAGTTCTTTACGTAGGTACGTATGTATGTATGTGTAACAAGGCAAACAACCAACCTCAACGGCAGCAACAACAAACAGAACCAGAAGCCCAGTGACAGCCTTCTCTCGGCTGCAGGCACTTTCCCCTTTGGTGTAGTTACGGCCACAGCCGGCAGGGGCGCTGGTGGCTCCTGGCCACGCAGGGCAGGTGCGATGATTCCCCCACAGGGGCGAGGGGAGCTGTGGCACGAGCTCAGCTGCCTCTCTCTCCGTGTGGGTAATGGTGGGCATGCCTGAGGGAGAGATATAGCTAGCTAGCTACTAGCTAGCTAGAGGGTTTCCTTTACAACCTCACAGGGGCAGCTGGTCCGGGTGGACTGGCAGAGGCAGGTGCACCCCAGGGTGGCAAACAAAATGTAACAGAAAGCTCCTCAGCCTTAGCAGGCGCCTGGGGTGGGGGGAGGGATGGTCAGGAAGACATGGGGTGTTGGGTTAGAGTGTAGCAAAAATTGAGGCAGCAGCAGAAAGCAGTGAGGCCTCACGGTGACAGCTGGGTTTCTCTGTAGCGGCTGCCTTAGACAGCCATGAGATGCGCCCCTCAGGGAGTGGGGAGGGGTCCCAGGTTTTTCTTCTGAGGCACCCGAGTAGATGCTGAGGGTCCTTTCTAGTGTGATTGGGTGTTACTGAGGTCCCAGTTCACCAGCTGCTCTTACAAACAGAGGCTCACCCATGGTAAAGAAGCAGAGCAGGGCTGGATTCCATGGTGGCAGTGAATTCTTCCCATGGTAGCAGGCACTTGACCATTCCCCTCCTATCCTGGTAGCAAGAGAGAGAGAAGCCAAAACCCAACCCTTCACCCCCCAGCCAAAATTTTGCTGTTATCTTTGCCCTTCCCAAGAGAAAACCCCTCAGCTATGGAAGTGCAGCCAGCTGTACCCCTCCCCCTCCTCCTTGGCTACATTTTTTGTCTCTCTAAAGTACTGGTCATTATCATCTCTTAGGCAAAAAATGAGACAAAATTCCCTAAGGGAAAAGAAAAAAAAGGAAAAATTCTAACCTCCAACATACATGTATAACTTTGAGGGTTTTGTTTTGTTGCTGATTTTCATTAAAAATAAAATCTGTTGGCAAGGGGAAAAGATAATGAGATGATATTAGTGAGAAAAAGAAACAAAATGATTTCTGCTTGTCTTTGTTCACCACCAAAATATGGATGAGTTACTTTTTCATGATGGATGTGAACTTTCCACTAGAATCTTAGGATAATTTAGAATATTTTTAGGAGCATTTTTGTTTTGTTTCATTTTGTTGTTGTTTTATCCTCCCTCTATCCTGTTCTGCGTGATTTCGGGAAGAACCTCTTTACTGGTCCAGTTTTTTGATGACTAGCTCTGATCCTTTTTGTATAGATGCAAGAGCTTTCACACAAACTTGCTGTGTATCCTTCCTCTTCCTCCTCTTCCTCCTCCTCCTCCTCTTCCTCCTCTTCCTCCTCCTCCTCTTCCTCCTCTTCCTCCTCCTCCTCCTCCTCTTCCTCTTCCTCTTCTTCTTCTTCTTCTTCTTCTTCTTCTTCTTCTTCTTCTTCAAGACATCCTTTAGATTTTTAAAGTGGGATCAAAGAACCTACGATTGATGCATTTTACATAGCTGCTGTTTGGAACGCTCCCTTGGATCACATTATGTAGCTCATGCCACATTTGTTTCTGGGAAATGGGAATTAAGTAGCTTAATACCAATCATTTCTTCTTCAGTTTCTGTTACAAAAAGTTGTTTGTCCATACTTACATTGTACTCCTACCTTCTACTAAAGGGGCATTGCCTGCACATCTGCTGTTACAGCTAAAGGCAATAGCAACATCCCTAAGGGTACTCTGAACATCAACAGTTGCTGTAATTGGGTAACAGGCAAAATGTACTGGGCCCCAGTGATCTATAGCCTTTTGCACCATTGCTGTGTCATACTATATTGCTTTTGCTGTGCTGCTTTTATTTATTATGTTGCTTTTGCAAGGTATTTTGATTAAGCATGCATACACATAGAAACTGGTTGAATTCAGTCTTGCAGTACTGCATCTGAAAAAGTTGGAGCCACCCAAGCCTGATATGGCAACTGTCTTGGTTTGAAAGACAGGTGCCTGCCAAGGAAGGTGGGAACCTCCCTTGGAATGGAAAATATGATCCCCATCCCTCCAAAGTATTATAATCATTATAACTTTCAGGCAAAGATATGGGAAAAGGAATAACAGTTCTTTATTAGAAAATATATATATATATAGACACACACATATATATACAATTATATACATACACACACACACACACACACACACACGTATATATATATAACAATGCAAACAATAACAACAGCAGCAAGAATAAGTTGAAAATCCCCCCAGAAACCCATTAACAGCCTTCTCTCAGCTATCAAGCGTGTTCCCCTTTGGTGTAGTTGCTGTCACAGCTGGCAGAGGTGCTGTTGGCTCCTGGCCAAGCAGGGCAGGTGCAGTGATTCCCCCACAGCTGCAGGGTGCGCTGTGGCACATGCTCAGCTCCCTCTCTCTCTGTGGGTAATGACAGCTCAACCAGCAGGAGAGATAGATAAAGGGCTTTCTTTACAATCTCATAGGAGGGGTAGCTGGTCCAGGTGCCCCTCTGGNCAAGCAGGGCAGGTGCAGTGATTCCCCCACAGCTGCAGGGTGCGCTGTGGCACATGCTCAGCTCCCTCTCTCTCTGTGGGTAATGACAGCTCAACCAGCAGGAGAGATGGATAAAGGGCTTTCTTTACAATCTCATAGGAGGGGTAGCTGGTCCAGGTGCCCCTCTGGATGGGCTGTAGCAGGAACCTCAGAGCAGCAGGCTAGAACAGCAGAGGCAGGCACACCCGGGGTGGCAAATGAAGTGTAGGAAATTCTGAAGCCATAGCATGAGCCACAGAGTGTCCCTGCAAATGCAGAGTGTTGGATTAAAGTGTAGCAAAAAAAAAAAAAAAAAAAAAAAAAAA
>VXBN01003152.1:92858-294667 GCA_013397395.1 Sinosuthora webbiana | reverse complement strand
GTCCTAGGTTTTCCCCTGTGGCACCCGAGCAGATGGTGAGGGTCCTTTCTAGTGCGATCGGGTGTTGAAAAGGTCCCAGTTCAATGGCCACTCTTAAGCACAAAGGCTCACTCTTGGTAAGGAGAAGCTGTGCAGGACAGAATTCCACAGTGGCAGTGAATTGTCCCTGCAGCAACAGTCCCACACTAAGACCATGACATCTCCCCTCTAATCCCAAGAGAAAGCTGCCCAGTTAAGAGATGGTAGCAGCAAACTTCACCCTTCTCCCTCCTCCTCCTCCCATCCACATTTTTTTTGTCTTAAGTGTTGTAGTTGCCATCTCTTAGGCAACACATAGGAGAAAACAAAACTCCCTGAAAGAAACGAAAAGGAAAAAAAAAAAAAAAAAAGGAAAAATTCTAACCTCCAACAGCGAGGAGTTGCCTTACTGGCTTGATAGAAGATTGAAAACTGAGTAACAGACATCATGAATAACCACAAATTGGTGGAAACAGAATGACAGTATTATCAGTTATGAACATTGAGCTTTATCCGAGCAGTTCTGACTGTTTTTTATCAGCAAGCTGAAAAGTCTGAGCTTTGTTAGAATTTGCTTTTACTACTTCTGTGTGATAATACAGCATTTAATAACATTTTACTAGTAATTATTTCTAAAGGCCTGCTACCCTGGTCTTGTTCTGTGTAGCTGAGGAAAGCATTTAAAATACTTCTGACTGTTAAAGCATAATAAAGCAAATTCGTTCTTAGTCTGGGAGAGTTAGTTTTGATGATAAAATATGTATTTAAATATCATTCTGTACCATTTTATTGCATTATCTCTTTTCTGAATAGGTGGAAAATGGAAGATATATTTGGAATGTAAATGTTTAAGACTTAATTCTAATGTGTTTTGAGAGAAGGGAAGTTTTTAAAAATTACTAGAGAGCTATTAAAGTCAGTATTGTGATATATGAAAGTCATAAATAATGCCATAAATTTCAAGTGTTTCCATGTCAACCTCCAACAAAATGCTCTCAATCTCAAAAATGGGGTGAATTGCATCCTCACAGAGGGAACCATGTCTTTACAACATGGCATTTTCCTGCTTTTTGTGGGAAAGTGGAAGGGTCCTGCTTCGTTCACAACTCTTTGGGCTAATTTAGCTTCCTTTGGCTTGCTAAACAGCATATTCCAGAAGTGTTTGCAAATGTTTTCTGTAAACTTCCTGCTGGAGATGTCACTATCTCTGGCATGATTCTTGCAGACCTTCTGTAACAGATTGAAATCAGGTCTGTGCTAAATTGCTCTATGCATCTTGTATCTTAGTATTGCCTGATGCAAAGAGCTATTTTTCCTTCTTATGATTTAATACATTTAAGCATTAAATTTACTTTAGGGAGATGCAAAGAGTCATCCTGTAGATGGATGGTTTTCAGCTGTAGGGAGATAAAGCAAAAAACCAAAATGACCCCCAAACTAATTTTTGATTTTTGTTTTTTTGCCATCAAGTTTGATATGTGCCTTCATATCTTTCTGTGATGTTGGGTAGGAAAGACTAACATTGCTGCCTTCTGGTGCCCTTCTCTAGCACATTCCTTTCTTCCCTGTAATATATATTAAAAAACCACAAAACCAAAACACACTTCTCCCCCATTTTAACCTATGCTTATTGTTTAAATACTGCTTTCATCTTATCTTTAATCCTTTTATTTGATGGGCATAGATCTGTGCCAGGTCTCAGATGTACACTAGATGTGGTGAAATTTGTGGGCTGAGCAGTGATATCTTCAGTTTGTTGTGACAAAACTCCTGTCTCCTCACCCTAAAACTTCTGGTACTGTTGACTGAAGTGCCATTTATGACCACAGGAACCACAATTCCTGTAGCTCTTACCACTATTACTCAGATGTTGGAAGCGGACTGAAAAGAAACCCTGAGAAACCAGACCGGTACTTTTGTTACAGGTCCACAATTCTGAGATACAGCCAGTTTGTTTCCATTCAAGAAAATTGAATCCATGCTGGTAGTTTGTTCCTTTGGGAGAGGAAAATCTTGGCAGAACAAAGAGCCCTGCTGCTTCCTGGCCCACTTCCTATCTGGTAATGCTGCAATTTTTGTTTGGCTTTCAAATGAAGAATGTTTTCTTGTGGAGATTGTACCAAAATACATACACATGGAATCCCTAAAGGGTGGCATAGTTCCCTGAGTAATCTATGCCACATAAAGCTTTGAGAGGTCAGATTGGATACAAAGAAAGGAGAAGTTAAGTCTCAAACAGATATATACAATTGTCAAAATTAGGATTTTTTTTTTTTAGCTGAAGAAGCAGCAAAAGGAGACATTTTGAGCAAATATACTATATTTTTGCACTTATTTGTGTCTAATAATTTCAACCTACTTTATAAAGCTCTTTCATCTGTTACATCTGATTAAATCAGGTGGGGGACTAGCTGGTATTTACAGTTCGGGTTGGCAAATTAAACCACAGTGCAGAGGGCTAGTGCAAAGTCCAGTAAAATCTAGTTTTAAGGTCTTGGTTCCTGCTGTCTGGTTTAACCCTTGTTGGCAACACCCAAATAATGACTTTCTTTTCCTTTGTTTCTGAACTCATTTGGAACAAATCTCATGATTTGAAGAAGAAAAGGACTTAATCTCTGTTTACTAGTTTGCACTTATCAAGGGAAACTCATCAATTTTTGCTTGTAAATACCTTCTTTTTCATTATAGTATTTTTTAAAATCTTTTTCCCAAATAACCTATGTACCAAGTGTCTTTGCCTCGTATGTATTCTTCAGAGAATTGAAGAACTTTCATGATATAGGTCGGGACTGTGACATTGCAAAATGGAATACCACAGCATGGAAGAAAGCCAGCATTTCCCATGAGTGTTTTGGAGAGTAGGTTGGAAAAGAGGAACAATAACTGACAGGCATGCCAGAACAAGAAAACTGAGCAGATTTTTTTTTTTCCAGGCTTAACTCCAAAGGTGTAGATTGGAATAAATAGGTGTGTTTTTTGTAAAAAAGAAGAAAAAGTAAGAAAAAAAAAAAAGTGTGTGTGTATAAATGTGTCTGTGTGTATGTATTTATATATATATAAAAATTAATATTAAATGCGTCCATGAGTTTACCATATAGGCTTCTGACAGTCATCTTTGTAACATTCAGAAAATCTCCTAACATGACTAGAACTTTATGCTATTCATAGGATGTGAGTGACTTCATTTTGCTGGTCTTTTCACCCTTTTTCCTCAGTTTTGTAGCATAAATAGTGAACTAGTTTTTTGGTAGGTTACTTTATAGGTGAAGATTATTCCCCCTGCACATAGTTTTTGTTACACATAACCTGTGGCAAGTTTTTGTTACACATAACCTGTGGCAAGCATGCGAGAATTTCTTACTTGATAAAACTGTAGGTTGAAAGAAAGTGATTCTTCCAATTTTTCACTGAAAGAAAGTGATACAGCTACATGGTTAAATTGCTTTTGCAAAAGCAATATAATAGTGTTTGAGATTTGGACTTTGAAATGCAGCTTTTGTAATAATTGGCTCATTCTTTGAAGATGGTCCTTCCTTTGAAAAATCAACATACTTCTTGCAAAATGAGAATAAAAAGGAAGGAAAATAAAAATGAAATATGCATCTGGAAGTGGGGGAAAAAAAAAAAAAAAAAAGAAATGTAACTATTGGTTATCCCAGCCAATGTATTGTTGTGTGTTGGGGGTCATTATTGTGTTACTGTTAAGAGCAAGTGGGGACAGATTCTGTTTCCCTAGTGCCAGATATCCTGCCATTTGTTGACTTTTGCTTGTTTGTTTGACTTAACATTTATCTCATGTTAGTCAGTTACTCATTAACTGATGTGACTGATGTTACAGTCATATGAAGAAAAATTACCTGCAGATTCATTGGAATCAGAATTCTTGATTAAAAATAAATATTTTTAATCTTTTTTTCCATCAATATGGGACTTTTTCAAATTAAGGCTCAATGCAGGAAATATCACAGCAGGGAAATATTTTCATATTAACTGTGTATGCAAGAACAAGTAATTTGTCTTTAAAATAGTTGCTTGATTATTTGTGACTAGACTAACAATGTACCTCTATGTCTACGTGCTGGGCACCGAAGAGGTAACTATTTCCGAAAGTAGGCAAAGCATTCATACATTCTGATATTGCTTGTTAATATGTGAATGTACAGAAGCTAAATCCACCTTGGTGTGGAGCTATGAAATAATACACTAATCCATACGCAGAACATTTCTTACAAGAATAAAAAAGCTGACAAACCAGGTTATTTTCGATGTCTTTAAGATTAGCCGTAGCTTCAGTAGGTGGACCAGAAAAGTCTTTCTGAAGTTTGTTGTTTTGTGCAGTTGGTGCACTGTGTGTAACCTTTCAGACCAATGACTGAGACCTTTATACTTGGTTTTCTATCTCTGCATTGTCACTGGATTTAAGTCTTGCTGTTTTGCTTTTTAGCTCTCTACTTTTTCTCTAAAGCTTGTTTTTTAGTATGTCCCAGACCTTTGAAAACTAGGAAAGAAGAATTAGAGCCACTCATATATTCTCAACCTAGATTGTTTGGATGTCATAATATCCTGTTATCTGTTAACAGGTTAAAAAACTTTTGCTTTTAGCCTATATCTGGATTAACAGTGGAAGAACTTGCTTCAACTGCTCATGAGAACTGAAGTAGGGATACAGCAAGATCTTGAATATTTTGCTTCATCTGGGAAGAAATGTGCTATTTGTATATGGAGTTAGAAGAAAAAACAGTGTCAGTGCATCTTGGGGGGCTCATTAAATTTCGTAGCTCAAAACCAGCAGCAGAACATCAAAGTCTTTGACATGGGTCTTGATTTCTGTAAAAAAGAAGTGCAGAAGACACAGAACCAGAAAAAGATGAAATTTTTTTGTGAAGTCAGTTTGCTATATATGTATCTGTTTCAGGTATGGAGGAGCTTGGGGAAGAAAAAAATCAAGTGTTATTTTTAGTGTTAGCTCTCATCTTCTCACAGTCCTGAGTTGCCTGAATAAGATACCACAAATCTGCAGAGATCTGCAATTCTCTTCTGAAGTTCTTGTCCACTGGATGTCCCCAGTGTTCTTGTGTTAGAAAAAGGGATTGTTCTTAGGCAGTGAGTCAGCTGTAATTATCAAGCACATTACTGCAGAATTGTGTTTTAGTTAGCCAAAGGGGTAAAGATATGCTTGATTCCTCAAGAGTTTTGATCAGTGGATGGAAGGGAGAGAGCAGAGATTATATTTATGTACATCAGTGATGACAATTTTATTCCCCAGTGGTTCCAGTTATTAATTACATGAATATATTAGTTCATCTCTTCCACTGCACCACTCAGCCAGCCTGCCAACTCCTTTGGTGCTTCCACTAATTCTTTCTTCCTAGTATATGCAGTGAGTGGAAAGTAATTGTAATTTCATGTTTATCTACTTTAGCCTTAGATGTTGCTAATGAGAACACTAGCAATACCAGTTTATAAGTATGAGGTAATTACATGGTCGGGACAACTGAGGACAGTCTTTCCTCCCTAGATGCAGGTGTTTGCTGCTTGTGGTGGTGGTGCAGGGTGCATGTGGCTTTGATTGTTTCAGCTGGGCACTGTTCTGCTTGGTGATTTGTCACTTTGGCTTCAAAGGAGAGTTGGTGGCTGTAATTCAAGGTGGCATATGAAGTTTTACATGCTAAGTCAGGCAAGAGGACACCAAGGCAGATGATGTCCTTGTTTCCAGCAGTAGGCATGCTATTATGACGGCTTAGTTAACATCTTCCATGTATGGAAGTATGGGTGTTTGATTGGACAGAGTAGTGAATCATGAGTGGCAGTCAGAAAATGAGCTGCAGAGGTGCAACATATTAAAACCTTTGACTTGCAAGCCCACTGAGAAGTCAGAGGTTAGAGCAGACAAACTGCAGGAGTTCAGTCTGTCCTGTTTTCTTTAGGGGTAGTCTAGACATCATGAGCATCAAGCTGGTGGTCCGCCGCGAGGCGAGCCACCACCTATCCCAGCCCCTGCCTCTTGTCACCCCCTCAATGTTCTTAGCTGAGTGTCTTGTGGGGCCCGAAATGTTTACTTTGAGAAAATTAGTGTTCAAAGCAGGCCGGCCACTGGCATACTGCGGTTAGGAATAATGGAATAGGACTCCAGTTCTATTTTGTTGGTTTTCGGCATGGGACTGGAAAAGATGGACTGGGCAGGAAGGCATTTGCCAAGAATGTTTTCATTAATCAAGAATGAAAGTTGGAGGTTTGAAGACTATCAGATACTGTCGTAATTCCAACCATAAACGATGACGACTGGCAATCCAGCGGCATTATTCCCATGACCCGCCGGGCAGCTCCCGGGAAACCCAAGTCTTTGGGTTCCGGGGGGAGTATGGTTGCAAAGCTGAAACTTAAAGGAATTGACGGAAGGGCACCACCAGGAGTGGAGCCTATGGCTTAATTTGACTCAACAAGGGAAACCTCACCTGGCCCGGACACAGACAGGATTGACAGACTGAGAGCTCTTTATCGATTCTGTGAGTGGTAGTCCATGACCGTTCTTAGTTAGTGGAGCGATTTGTCTGGTTAATTCCAATTACAAAAGAGACTTGTCTCATCTGTTTCCCTGCCGGCGGCTGTAACTTCCCTAAACACGATGAACTTTGTTGCCACACGATGCAACAAATGGTGGATGAATGCGGGCAACCAGTGAGGACAGACCGACTGGTACCCCATAAGTCACCCGCAGATTGCTACACGTTGCGGGACCCCCATCTTCCATGGAGATAAAATGCTTACGGGGAGGGAAAACCAGCTTACTGGAACCGAGAGATGAAACTAACATCTATCATCACAAGACTTGAAGTTCTTCATGGGAGGGAGTTTTGCAAGCGGCTAGTCTGCCTGCAAAAACGACCATGCTGGGGACTCTTACCAACTCTCCTGACACATTTGCTGCAACTTATGGACGATTATGGACGATTTGCATGCAGAGTGTCGGCGTCCTAAATCAGTGGTCCACCCTCCTGTGAACCCCCACGTTTTTCAGTTGCTGTGAAGCTGCCTGTATCTTTCCTTACCCTTTGTTCCTAAGAGCGCGCCAAGCAGTGAAAACTGCCAGAATGGCACGGAGTTGTTACTGTCTCTCCGTCACCCTGCCCCGCTCCACCCCATCCCCCTTTCCTGAAGGCAGGTCGGAAACCGTCCAAAAGTGGCGCGGGTGCACTACCGTCATCCCGCCGTACTTTCTCCTCCTTCACCCCCAGTCTTTCCATATCCCCCGTTCCCTGCCCGAGAAGGTGATGGCCGGGCCGTCCCGGGCGCTACTTCTAAAAAATGCATACCACGCGGATTTTGAGATCCCCTCTTTCCCGCTGAAGTGCTTCTTTTCCGGTCCCATGCCTGTCCTTCCCCCCACCTGCCTCCCCCCTTCCTGCTGCACGGCTGCAGCTGGCTCTGCCCCAGGCCCGCACGGCAGGGGAGGCGAGGTGGGGCCATTCAGCCTGAGAGAGGGCCGGGCCTTGCTGTGCCCTCAGCTGTACCCATACGGGCTCGCACTGCAGGGGAGGCGAGGCGAGGCGGGGCTGGGCAGCCTCAGAGAGGGCTGGGCCCTACCGTGTGCTGCGACTTCTATCACTGCCGCTTTCACCGTTCCTCGCTTCACAGTCATCGTCATCAATCCAACAGAGTAACTCCTGCAACATCTGTTCTAAAGCCAAGATCAAATACTAGGAACTGTGCCCCTCGTGAAGAGGAGATGAAAGAACTGCACCCCTTCTGGTCAGAAGATCAAAGGCCAAAGGAGACTGAACTATTAGCTCATTAAGTGAAAATGTATTCATTTAATTCTGTTACCTTATCTCTGTAATTCTCAAATGCTTTTCTATTGCTTGTTAATTCAGCTTAATAATGTTCGTCTTAGTTTTGTAAACCAGTAAGTCATATTCCCGAAAATCCCCTAATTGTGAGTTATTCAACACACCTTTTAACCAGTTTATAAACGGAGGAGTTGTGGAGTCCCTTCAGCCACTCAGTGTAATACCCAGGGTCTGGCCTTGGCAAGACACACCCTAGCTACCCCTCCTGCCTGAGGGGATACTTCCAATGTGCTCTGTACACAATAGTTTGGTCGGTTCTCCGCGCCCCCCAATGACCTTGGCCTTGTGGTTCCTTCCCCCTCGGTGTGTCTCCGTTGGCTTCAGGTCAATGCCCTTACCTGCCCTTTGCCCCGCCCCCAGACCCTCTACTTAAGGGGAGACGGAGGTGGGGTTGTCTCTCTTGGCCTTGGCCCTTCGTCTTCACCCCCTCCCCGGCCCGGGGTGGGGGGAATAAATGTATTCTCGATCTTAACGAAAGAGACTTGTCTCGTCTGTTTCCCTGCCGGCGGCTGTAACCTCCCTGGGCACGATGAACTTTGTTGCCACATGATGCAACAGGAGTTGAAGAAAAAAAGTGGTTTTTTTTTTTTTCTTTTGGTAAATAATTTATGATTTAAGAACCATTGAGAACTGGAGATAGATCTTTTTCATAACCATTTAGGGAGGAAAATTCTGTCTCTTCCATGCTAGTGGTTAAAAGCTGTTCCTGGGTGTTTAAACTGGAGTGGGTTGTCCTTGTGTAGTCAGGTAGTAGCCCCTTTGACACAGCCTGTGCTGTGTACAGGAGTGATGTTTCTTTTTGTTCTTGCAGCTTGCTCTGAAGCATGGACTGCATCTTCTTTTTATTATTCTAAGGACTACAAATGACATGAGGCATGAGGCCTCCTCTGCTCAGTAACCCACTCTGTGTACCATGAATTGAGTCATAGGACTCAGCTGCTGTTCTGAAAGAGAACTCCACCTTTGTTGTCCAGGTGTTGCTGCAGAGTTTCTAGGTCCACTCTACTGGCTGAGAGGCAAATCTGTCCTGGAGAGCATGATTTTGAAGGTGAACATGTTTAATGAAACAGTTTTCACTGGGGTTAACCTCAAGGTACTTGTTAAAGTGAGCATGCATGATGACTACTACTGAAGCTCAGCTAAGGGTGTAAATGGATGAACCCGAGTCTTATGACTGTGTGTGTGAGATTTGAGGGTGCCTGCTATATGAGATTGTAGAAATAATCTAGCACTTGGTTTTCCCTAGGTCATCATATAATCCAAGTTAGTCATGCTTTTCCTGGCTTTCTTTATGTTTTGGTTTCTGAATATCAAAATAAATTTGTTTGTTTGTTTGTTTTTGTGTGTGATGTATACAGACTATGTTCTTCATAGGAAGTGTTTTTAATTTGGAGATGAATCTCTGAAGATATGTGAGTACACAGAATATCTATTCTGCTTGCTCTGCTAAACTCATGACCCAAAGTCAGTTCCAGAACAAGGGTAAGGTGTTGGGAACTGGTGAAGTTCTAGATTTCTTGAAAAGCGGAATACTTACTTATTAACTAAAACTAAAGTGATGCTTAAAGAATGTTATAAAGGATAGAGGAAAGGACAAAACCCTTCATGTTTCCCTGCATATGTGACATGAGAGAAGGCATTACTCTTCAACGTATTTCAGTGATTAGAATATGTGAGCAGGACACAGAGTTTGCATTGAGCTAGTGCTAACTTTTTAGGGAGCTGAAAGTAGATAATACAGCTGAGAGCAGCAGTAGATACTCAGGTTCTGTACCTGATCTGATTGGTCCCTCTTTGACTGGACAGAGTCAATGCAGCTAGGACATCTCCAAAGGTAGTATCTTTTTTTCCTTATTTTATCTTAACTTTTTATTCCAGGTCGTGACACCCTGCTTTTTTCTAAGCAGCTATTAGCTGGTTAGTATTTTTGGCACTACTGACATCCATCAGTTTTTGTTAGGTTATAGGTTAGATTTTTCTTGTAGTCTACTATAACCTCTTATTATTTCAGTATTGTGCTACCACCTTTCCTCTCTGAAGGCTTGGCAAATCAAGGGTCCGAAGCTTGTTACTGCGTCCTGTCCCATGCAGGAATCCACGTTTTATGCTTTTATTTATGTGTTTTAAATAATAAAAAAAACCCTCAGTGATTATTTATTTCCACATAATGATGTCTCATGTCAGTTCGGAAATACGAGTAGTGTAAGATTTGTTATTATTTGTTGCTGGTGGAACCCATACTTGGTCAAGATAGGAAAACCTTAAGCCTTTTCTGGCTTGCATGACTGTTTTTGGTTGTTTTAACTCCAAGGGTAATATGAGCGATGCTGGGAAGATGGATTGTAACAGTTACTTATTGAGCCAGCACTGGCAGCTGCTAGTGTCATTACTAGGACTGAGCAGCCAACAGCTGATGCACTAGTGTCAGCCAAGAGCTCTGTGTATTGTAGGTAAGTGATACAACCACTGGCAATTAGGAATCCTACATCTCACTTCTGCATTGCTGTGTGAATTGGCCAAGTCACTTTGTACATTTTTGTGTCTTGATTTTCTGCTGGAAAGATAGAGATAATGGTACTTACCTATCATGAACCACAGAAGTTAAAAGGTGATTTAAAAATTATCCTGTAAAGCAAAGCCAGGAAACCTAAATCAGTAATTTCTGGTGTCATGAGGAATGTATCAACTCATTGGAGGTCTCTCCTAGATTTTACCCAGTAATTTTATGAATTAACTCATGTCAGAGTCTGAGGCTCTTGTATAGCATCACTGCTAAAATTATAAATAGAAAAGAATCCCTTTCTTTTGTTTGTAGCTCACAGTATTAGGGGCATGCTGGCAACTGCAGTTGCTTTCTTTTGTGCTGTGCACACAGCCCAAGTATTGATTCTGAAATGGAAAACCAGTTATTGTGGTTCAGAAAAAAATTTAGACATACAGCAACCTGTGGGTTAGGTTACTAGTCATTAATAATTCTGATTGAACTTAGTTGGGACTACATTATCAGCATTGCCCAATGTACACATAAAGCAAGTTCACATAAACCAACTCTGTGACATGCCGTAACCATAAAGCTCTGAATACTTTTTGTTTCATCTATTAATTAAAAAAGATAAAAATTAAAAGGAAAGCCAGTGGAAGGTTATTATTTTAGAAATAATTTTTAGATTCCAGGAAATAGTCTAGGATAGTTTAAGATGCTTCAAAAGGGCAGTAAGCTAGTCTTCTTCACTGAATTTCTTTTTTGTCCTTCAGGATAGTGTATCTTTGAAAAGAATAAAGCAAACTAAATCTTAGTTCCTTGGAGTCCCATCACCTATGCTGCCAACTCTTGCAGTAATGAAATGTGTGAAGGCCCAAACCTCCTATGTACCTGGATTCTTATCTTAAAATTGTTTCACTGATGAATGAAGTAATGACTGCATGACTTGTCAGTTTTAAGACACATTTAAATAGTGATCCAGCACAGTAATTTCTGATTTAACCTTAATAAGCTTTCTTCTTTCTCCCCTCCCTTTTTTATTTTTTTTCCAAATGGTTACCAAAGAATTCTGCATACCTCTAGTCTGCCATTTAAATATCACTTTGCATAACTAGCTGTTATAATGCAGAGAGATTAAATGGACACTTACCTGTAATGTATATTTTACCGTAACAGTCACTTCAAGCTGAAGTTTGTTTAGCTGTTTTGTTAATCTTGAGTGGAAGTTTAATCATTTTGATAGAAATCAGGGAAGAGTGTCAATGATTCTGATTCCCACCCCCTTCTCCTTAACTATGCAAGCCTCTTTTCTGCCTGTAGAGAGAAAAATCAAAGACTTGAACATTCAGGCCCCTCCTAACAAACTAAAAACCTGATTTTGAACAATGAGCCAGATTGTGTTCGGTACTGTTTCAAAATAGGAGGAGAACAGAATAAAAGTAATTGTGGGAGAAATGGAGATTGGTTTGTTTTGGGTTTTTTTTGGGTATGTATGTTTTTCATTTGGTTTTTTAAAAGGAGCAGGAGCATACCTTGAAAAAATTGCTAAACAAGTGAGTGTGAAGTCACAAAGGCCTCATTTTAATTGCCTATCTCATTTTTTACTTGAAGTCCATGGTAATTTATATATACACCTGCATGCATTCAACCTAGTACCAATATTTTCTAAAAAAAAAAAATTAAAAACTAAGAACTGAAAACATGTTGATACATAAAAGTAAAACCAAACTCCCAGCTATGTATGAGTAAAGTGAGGAAGAGAACAGGAAACTTCAAGAAAATTCAATACTCTTAACAGTGTTTGAAAGAATGCTTGTCCCCTGTTGGAAAAAAACCCACTCCTTCCTTTTTTTCATGCTGTTGAATGCAATCTTCTCCAGAAGCTTTGTATGAGAAAGATCAGTGGATATGAAAAGATGAATTTTTATCCCTTCTGCATTCATTTTTAAACACATGTTTAGAGAAAAACAGTGTGAGACTATTTGCTGTTCCCATGGAACACAGTCCATCTGTTTTTAATGTGGGCATGCAAGAGATTTTTTGCAAAATGGGAAGTTGAATAATTGTTTGTGGTATTGGGAAAATTTGTGCATGTAGATGAAGGATTGCATTCTCCAATTTCATTTTAAATGGGGTCTCATTATTACTAGAAGATACAATTTATTAAATTTGGTTTGTCATGCATGACCTCCAAACATGGTGGAATAAATATGAAGACAGTAACTAAACTGAGCTAGAAACTGACATAAACAATCATTTTGCTCTGCTGGCTCTGAATTTAGTGTATGGCTTAAATCAGTAAAAGCTTTTGTGAAAAATTTATCAAGTGGGTTTGGTTTGTAATAAGTGTCTGTGACTAATGGCTAATTAATTCTCATGTTTTCCTTTCTTCTTTCAAGAAATAGCATGGAAAGCTTCTGGAAAACTAGGAACATTGCCAGCTCCATTATTTAGGGAAACTTTTTTTTTTTCCTATATGCTACATTCAGATTTTAGCTTACAGGACCTGTGAGATGCATGCAAAGCAAGCATTATATGCATATAGCAGGCATGATTTGGTGAAGGACATGCTAAATCTGCCAGACTTTCCCATTGCTATGAACTTTCCTGGCTCCTTTTAAGACTGTCACCAGAGCAGTTCTTAGGGAAGTGCTGCAGGCTATAGCTGCCTGTCTTGTGCATGTGCCTACACATTCATGGGAAGGGAAATACACCAGCCTTGTTCTGTTCTCTCGCTTGTTTGCAAAGGGTGGGAATATCCAGTAGGGGTTTGTATTTGCCTGTTCAGTTCCTGCTCTGTCACCATCCAGAGCCATAGTGCTCATGTCTCCGTGAAAACTGTGGGCTTTGGAGAAAGGTTTATGGATGCATGTTTCTTCACTTCTGGTTCATACAGCTTTCCTGAACTCACAAGGAAGCAAAGGTGCCTTGAAACCTTTTGTTAAAGCTCTGTCTTGCTGTTCAGTTTTGCTTTATTAAAATTTGACCTGTGCTTTTTTCTTCCTTTACCTTTTTTTTTCTTTCAGCTTCTTAAAAAAAAAAAAAAAATCTGCTTTTCTTAGTTTCTTGATTTGTTAGTTGTAGATATGCAGAAGAATAGACTGATGAGACACTCTCTTGAAAAATCCTGTGAGCTGATTTGAAATACTTGACGTGATTATGTTTCAACCTTTTTTTGGATTCCAGTTCTCCAGAAGGGGGCTGGTGTGGGCCTCTTTGTAAAGCATTTCTGTGGGGTTTGTTATTTAGTTTTAGATTTCAAGTGCTTACCAGAGGCCATGGATGCCAGAGACATGCAGAGTTGAGGTTCCAAAATGCTGTTTTAAGTGCAGTCAGTGCTTTGTTTGTAAATGTCTCTGACTTAGTCATAAGAGGGCACAGAGTATAAAACTGCATGAATTGGCTACCCCAATCCATCATATTAATGAAATGCAGTGATCCCGAATTGAGCATGCAAGGCACATTGAATTCAAAAGCTAGTCATTGCATTTTCCAGGAGGGAGGGCTCATGTAGTTTCTAAGAATATTAGAGAATCACAAGATTTAATAGGAATTTGAATATGAAGTTCTGTTATAATACAGTATGTTCAGTTCCAGGCGTTCATCCAAAATGAAATGAAAAGCAGACTTGCTTTGAACAATCTGCAGAAACAGGGAATCAGCAAGAGGGAAAGGTTTGGTTATTTCCAGAGCCAAGTTTGCTTGCTTGTTTATTTTCTCCAAATTGACTTCAAACGTTTCTGAGTGTGGTACTTTTGCAAGGCAACTTTTCAGAAGCATGACGCTAATTACTATAGCTGATAAATCCAGAAGTGTGATGTTCTTCCAAGGTATACCATGCTTCTTTCCGCCTTCCCAGCTTTCTTTTTCTAAAGAAAAATTATCCATATTTCGCATTTGTCAGTCTTGATAGTTTTCAGGTAGCATAGAAACTTTTCTTACATGTTTGACTTCACTAAAAAGAAAAAAATGGGCTTGCATAGGTTCTGCTTGACAGCTCACACTGGAAAAGGGAAATACCCACTACAGGGTGTATTTTTTCTGCTTATCTGCCTACTTTTCTATTCTTTTGTAGTTTATCCTGAGAGTGACAGATCTTATGTCCCTTGTGGAAATGCCGCTTGTTAATCTTTGAAAATGCTTTCTCAACACTGGAATGTGTAAAAGGGTAGGACAGTACTAATGCCATTGCTATAAGTGAATGCTAGCCAAATATTGAAATAATAAATGACAGTGGTGTTAGTTATTACAATGTAATCAAGGACTGCCACTTGTCTTTCAAAGGGAAAAGACAAATCTTTTAATGTTAATTTAAAAATCAGTTTTTCTTATAATCAGAATTCATTGTAATAAGCACAACGAATCATGTATCTGTGTGGACCCTACTCTTCAGAGACAACAATGAAGCAAGTGCAACAGTTTAGGTAAAATTCTCATATTTAGTCTGACTGCTGTATAATGGTGTATTCTGTTTGTTTATTGCTTAACTAAACTTCAATCTCTGGCATCCCATTCAATTTTAGTTCTATATCATTTCAGAAATCATACTTGTTTAATTTAATTTAGGTTTTTCACATAGGTGCATAAATTTAGTACTTGCTCATAAGTAAAATGGTATGGCAGAAATGTTGCCTATGAACTCGCTTTTGATTCTTCTCATTTAATGTCTCATTAAATGCTGGAGTCAAACTTTAGGCCTGTTTCTTGGAGAAATGTCACTTCACTACCTGGCAGACTTCGAGGGTGGAAAGGGGGAATTAATGGGGTTTTGGATGTCTTTAAAGTGCAATCCAAATGAGAAGCATTCAGGGCAAGGTGGCCTTACTGATGAGTGAAACAAAGTTAACAAAAGTGAAGAAACTATAAACGGTGTCATTTTATCTTTTGCTATAATGACTTTATTTTTCCTTCAGAGAGGCTCTTTTTAGGGAGTCATTGTCAGAAATCTGTGATGGTTTTCTTTAAAAATGGTAAGAGAGAGAGAGGTGGGATAATTGGTTTTGGAATGATTTTAGCTTGTTCTATGGAAAAGTGGTTTTTGTTTCTAACCATGTCAATCTAATTTCCTTTGAACTGTCTTTATTGGGGGGGGTGGCAACAAGGATGTTTTGTTGTATTTGATATTGAAATGCTGTGACCAATGAGGTGCAGAAGTAGAACCATAGAATCACACAATGGTTTGGTTGGAAGGGACCTTAAAAAATTGTCTAGTTTCTACTCCTGGCCATGGGCACATACAACTTGCACTAGACCAGATTGCTCAGAGCCTCATCCAGCCTGGCATTGAACTCTTCCAGGGATGGGGTATCCACAGCTTCTCTGGGCAACCTGTTCCAGTGCCTCACTACCCTCACAGTAAAGAATTTCTTCCTAATAACTAATCTGAAACTACTGTCCTTCAGTTAACACCATTCCCCCATGTCCTATCACTGCATACTTGAACTTGTTAGAAGTCCCTCTGCAGTCTCCTTGTAGGCCTCCTTTAGGTACTAGAAGGCTGCTTTAAGGTTTCTCTGGAGTCTTTTCTTCTGCAGGCTAAACAACCCCATTTCTCTCACCCTGTTNGAATTTCTTCCTAATAACTAATCTGAAACTACTGTCCTTCAGTTAACACCATTCCCCCATGTCCTATCACTGCATACTTGAACTTGTTAGAAGTCCCTCTGCAGTCTCCTTGTAGGCCTCCTTTAGGTACTAGAAGGCTGCTTTAAGGTTTCTCTGGAGTCTTTTCTTCTGCAGGCTAAACAACCCCATTTCTCTCACCCTGTTTTCATAGGAGAGGTGATCATCTTCATAGCCTTCTTCTGCATCCCGATCCAGTGGGGCCACATCTTTCTTGTATTGGGGCCCTCAGGGCTGGAAGCAACACTCTAGGTGAGTTCTCACAAGAACAGAGGGGCAATCTGCCTTGACCTGCTGGCCTTGCTGCTTTTGATGCAGGCCAGGATATGGTTGGCTTTCTTAACTGGAAGCACACATTGTTGAGACATGTCAAGCTTCTTGTTCATCAACACCCCCAAGTCCTTCTTCCAACGGTTGCTCTTGATCCATTCTTGGCCCAGACTGTATTTGTGCTTGGGACTGTCCCAACCCAGGCACAGGACTTTGGATTTGACCTTGCTGAACTTAATGAAGTTCACACAGGCCTGCCTCTCAAGCCTGTCTAGGTCCCTGTGCATGGCATCCTTTCCCTCCAGTGTGGTGATCATACCACACAGCTTGGTGTTGTTGACAAACCCTTGCTGAGGGTGCACTTGATCCCACTTTCCATTTCGCTAACAAAGATATTACAGTGCCAGTCCCAATAGCCACCTAAGGAATTTCACTGGTCTTCACTTGTACATTAAGTCATTGACTGCAACACTCACTATCCAGCCAATTCTTCATCCACCAAGTGGTCCATCTGTGAAATCCATGTCTCTCCAATTTAAAGACAAGGGTGTTGTGTGGGACAATGTCAAATGCAATGCACAGGACCAGGTAGATGATGTCAGTCACTTTTCCCTCATCTGCCGGTTCTGTAATGCTGTCATAGAAGGCCATCAAATTTGTCAGGCAAGATTTGCCATTAGTGAAGCCATGTTGGCTGTCAACAATCACCTTATTTTCCATGTGCCCTAGCTTAGTTTCCAGGAGGATCTGCTCCATGATCATGCCAGGCACTGAGGTAAAACTGACTTTTAGTAGTTTGTAGTTCCCTGGATCTTCCTTATTTCCATTTATAAAAATGGGGGTTATGTTTCATTGTCTACCAGTCAGTGGGAACTTCAATGGAATGCTATGACTTCTCAAATGTGATGGATAGTAACTTAGCCACTTCTTCAGCCAGTTCCCTCAGGACCCACGGATATATCTCATCATGTCCCATGGACCTCTGCTCCTTCAGGTTTCTTAAATGGCCTTGGACCTTGTGGTCTCCTTCAGCAGACAGTTCATTCTTCCACTCCCTGCCTTTACCTTCATTGAGTACCTCAGCCATTTCCATGTCCTGGGTTACCAGGTCTCCCATATCCTTCCTGAGAAACCCCGTATTTTCCCTAGTCTTTTTTTCATCACCAATACATCTATGGAAACTTTTTTGTTATCTTTGATGCTCTTGGCCAGATCTAATTATGTCCCCTGGCTGCTCAGACTTTTTTTCTGTTCTTCTTATGCTATCTGTCTCTCCCTTCACCTTTTAGAGGGTACCCTTTTGTGTTTGTGTTTGTCCAGGAGCAACTTGTTCATCCATGCAGCCCTCTTGGAATTTATTTATGCGCAATTTCTTCTTGGTAGGGATGCACTGCTCTTCAGCCAAGAGGAGATGATCCTTGAATTTTATCTAGCTTTCTTGAACCTCTCTTCCCTCCAGGGCTTTAAGCCCACAGCATTCTACCAAAGAGATCCCTGAAGAGGGCCAAGTCTGCTCTTCTGAGTTCCAGGGTAGTGAGCTTGATGTGCATGCTCCTCACTACCCCAAGGATCTAGAACTTCACTGCTTTGTAGTCACTGCAGCATAGGCCTCCTTTGAGCTTCATGTTCCCCACCACCCCCTCCTTGCTGGCAAAGACAAGATCCAGCATAGTGCTTCTCCTTCTTGGCTCATCTGGCTCACCTGTCACTTAAGAAGGAAGTGCATTCCAGGAGCCTGCTGGATTGCCTGTGTCCTGCTGTGCCATCCTTCCAACAGATACTGGGTTGTTTGAAGTCCCCCATGAGGACCAGGGCTTGTGACCCTTGAGGCCATTCTGTTTTACTGCAGAAGGCCTCATCAGTTTGGCCTTCCTGGTCAAGTGGCCTGTAGCAGGCCTGCACTATGATGTCATGTGTCATGAAATGTTCCCCTTTCATCCTGACCTGTAAACTTTCAGTCAGCTCCTCATCTATCATGAGGAAGAGCTCTGTGCTTATTCACAGAGAGGGCAACACCGCCTCCTCATCATTCCTGCCTGTTCTTCCTAAAGAGCCTGTACCCTTCTGTTCCACAACTCCAGTCATAGCAGTTGTCCCAGTATATTTCCATGATGTCAGTAAGGTCATAAACATACATGTTATTCACATGTCCTCATAAAGTCCCAGGGTGACTTTATGGTGCTTGAATCCCCACTTGTCTGTTCTGTTTATGTTGGGAATTAAGTTCTGTACCTTTAAGACTGGTTCTGAGAGCGAATGGGAGGAGAATGGGAGGAAAAGAAGTGCGCAGTTTGCTTTTTCCACTTTTCTCCAAGGAAATCTTTCCCCAAACCAGTATGGGGAGGGGCTGCTTGAATCTGCTTTCTACAGGGACCCCTTTGGAAGTTTCCTCCCAAATTTGCCCTAAACCAGGACAGCATGTTAGCCATAATATACTTAGTGTATTATTATCATGGTGTTCAAGACCTTATATTGAGTCAAAGTATAATGACTGCACATGGGGCTAATGACATGTGATAGGCATCAAATCTCCCATTTTTTCTGACTTCTAGTTTTACATGTGGAAAATAATTCTCCTAATACACATCACAATTTCTCCATGGAAACCTCCTTTTACACATAGTATTAGAAAAAAAACCAAACAAACAAACAAAAAAAAAACAACCAAAAATGATGTGGTGAGATATTTCAATATTTGGTGATGTTTTCTGTGTGAGATATCAGATCTTTTGCCCATAGCAGTATGTCTTCAAAATGGAAGAGAACTCAGAAACTGAAAACAGCAGCCATGAGATGAATAGGGAAGGAGGAAAGAGAGGATTTGCACAGTTTCTTACAGGGATTGTAAAGTTTCTTTGGCAGTTCTGGTTATTTTTTTTTTTCTTTAATTTTTTCAGTTGAATGTCCCATAGATTTATGTGTGATCTCTGGTGGTGTTTTTTTTTGGTTTTTTTTTAGGACTTAAAACCAGAAAGATTTATAATTGGCACAGCCATCTCTTAGAGTGGTTAGAGTGGTCACCCCATGCCAGTGTAGTAAATAATGTTGAAATTTCAAAAGAAATGTCAAACCTTCACTAAAACTTTAGGAATTTGAAGTTTAAGTCTTCAATCTCAGTGGGGCTGATAGTCCTGGTTAAGATCTTTAGCTTGGATATTAGAATATACTTTCAAAGCCCCTCTTCATAAGTGTCCAGTCAGAGACTTGAAGCTGGATTGTCCATATCTCAAACAAATGTACAACAGTAGTTAGCCAGTGAAGGAGTTTATTTGTAATTTTAGTCCTAGAGCTGATAGATAGGCAGCAGGAATATTATTTGGCTTGGGGGCAACCATTTTAAAGCTGTGAAGGGGACATATGAAAACTTGAGTGTGATCCCTTATTACATTCATCCATACAGACACTCTGTGTGTATACAAACTCATCTGTTTACCTGAGATGGTTCTTTCAGCATAACTTATATCAGCAGCCTTCCCCTTAAGTCAGAAGAAAAAGGAAACAGTGTGATCCTGGAAGTTGAGATAGTTATGTCAAGCCCTGTGCTTTTAGCACTCTGTGTTTCCTCTCAGTACTAAAGTGGAGAGAGCTATTGCTTCTAGCAGAGTGAGAGAATATGAGATATTTCAGTAAAAGCTTGACAAACTGGAGAGCAAATTCAAAACACTGAAAAAGAAAAAGAAGAGCTTCTTGCTTTTTATTCCATATTCCACCTTATAGCTATCCAAGAAAACTTGCAGACTACACCGATCCAATGCCAAACTGAGAAGTACATGGACAAAACCCCTTTTAACTGGCACACATTACATGTAAACCTCATTTATGTCTCTATACGCAATTACACAAATAGTTTACTTAGTTGTTGTGGAAGGGTGGGTGCTGAGTTCAGTTAAAGTATGAACTTTCTGGTGAAGGGCCAAAGTGGGGTGGGCAGTGTGTTTTCCCAAGTGCCCTGCTTGTGCTTCTCATGAAATCTCTTTGTACGGAGATTTCCAAGTGAATCCAGAAACTGTATTTTGCCTTTTTCTATTTGGGTCTGTGTATTTTTGTTAAGTAGCAGTGGATATGCTAAGACTGAAATAATAGTAACTAAAGTTGTAGTGATACAGTTGTTTGCCCTATATATCACCTTTAATCTGCTGAGAAGAACCTTGAAGGTTCAAACAATCCTTGCAATTGGGTAAAAATGCAAAAGGGAGTAAGTGATTAGCAATGTACGTCTCCATGGATATTGTAGCTTGGAATAAACACTCTCAGTAGCTGAGTACATCATATAGACCTGAATATGCTGGACGATAATGCAAAATTAATTACTTTTCCATATCTGTTTGAAAGGTAGTTAGCTTATTAATACTATAGAATGAATATGTACTTCTGAATGATTTTTTTTGTGTGTGTGTTCACGTGTGTGTGTATGTGCCGTTAGGAGGGGATTTCTTAAAACATACTTAAACTATCTGGAGAATTAAAGTAATTTGTGTTAATTTTTTTCCTTTTGCAGGCTAATAACTCTGAGGTGGTTAAAAATCATGTAACCAGAAGTGTAAGTAATTTCATTTTATTTAATCTTTCTTCTTTTACTTGGCCTGATTTATTTTCTGGCTTGTGGCTGCTTATTTGTATCACATCTTCACAAAGCATTTGTTGCTAGCCATTTTCAATGTACCCACTTTTCTTTCTTTACTGTGTGAAAATAGCTACTCATTAGGACTCACTAGTGGTTTTTTTCCACCACTGAGTTTTTTTTAGAAACAATGAAATGAACTCTGCATTGCTTGTTTTTAAATCAAGCAAGGGAGAAATAAAGAGAAATACTATAATCTTCACAGACTGAATTGTATTCAGAGGCATTCAGAAAGTCAAGAGATATTTTTTCAGCAAGGATACTATTAATTCTTGTATTGTGTTCAATATGAAATTGATCTTTTAGCTTATATTTGTTCCAGTTGCTATGCCATTTCCATTTTCTTACATTTAAAGGGCTTCATCATGGAATGCTATTTTATTCTTAATATTAACATATTTAAAACAAATACATTGAATTTCTTGTTTCAGCTAAAGGCTAGCAGAAATTACTCACTTTATATTCAAGAACTGTGTGCATATAATCTTCTGTTAGTTAACAGGTGCTCTAAATTTGTGGTGAAAGTTTTACTTCAGTTTTGATCACTTGCATCTTAACTAGATCTGAGAGAAACTCAGGAGATCCACTCTGAAGGCTTTCTCTCTGCTGCCAATTTTGTATTTTTTTTTTAATTTCTACTCTGCACATAACAATCTCTTTAGAGTAAATAGACGACATACATACAAAAACTTTGTGTTAGGTGCTACTTGGTCATGCCATACAGTACTTCTACAGAGCTTCACAATGTGATAGGTGTGAATGAATGC
This sequence comes from Sinosuthora webbiana, assembly GCA_013397395.1. NCBI lineage: Eukaryota > Metazoa > Chordata > Aves > Passeriformes > Sylviidae > Sinosuthora > Sinosuthora webbiana. Next base: position 273,040 of record VXBN01003152.1, on the reverse strand, counting down.
AGAAGCCTTTACACTCCGCTGTGTCTGTTGTGCTGAATTACATTGCCTGTGGATAGTACTCATTCAGGAAGCTGTTTCAAAGCTCTAGCATCATTATGAAACTATGCTACAATTGGAGCTGGAGCACATACATCAGTCAGCTGAGGCAAGCTCCTTTCCTAATACTTAAAGTAGTAGTACTTACATATGGATATAATAATTTCCCCCATAGATTTGTAGTGGAACACAGTCATTTGAGTGTTGACGCAACTCTGATTCGCCCAGGCAGGTGTGCAAAAGACAATAGTGGCAATAGTGCTGATTAGGGCTAGGTGCTAACCTCACAAAGCTTTGTGTGAACTCCTAGTCTTGAGATATTGTAGAAGTAAGGCTCCAGAAATACAAATTTCTAAATGTGATCATGTATATCTGTAAAATTTTACACTAAGTAAGACACATTATACCTCATTCTCACATGAATGAGAGACATGAATGACTTTACATGCATTTAGTATTTTCTTCTAAAGAGTTCTTAGCAGCAGAAATGTGCTATGTGCCTTCTATCTGTTACGAAAAGTGACCAAAAGATGGATAGAGAGCCCAACTGTACAAGGAACTTTCAGGCCACGAGCAGGGCTGTTTTCTTGAATCTAGGTAAGTTGGAAGATAATCTTTCAGCCCTGTTTAGTTCCTTCTTTCCCTGGAAGATTGGTAGAACTCTATAGGTAGAACTCTATATCCAAGGGCCCAACAAACTTGTTAAAATTGAGGTGGATTACAGAGCCCTACAGTGAACTTGTTTGCAGAGCCTGGCAGTTTTGGCTGAAATGTTGTATGAAAGAATCATGGGAGCAGCTTTTCCAGCAGCCAAGAGTCAGGGAGAAAGCAAGCTGGGATTTGTAAGTTCTGCAGACACTACTACTTGCAAGGGTCACATCTGTCTGGATTCCTGTTGTTATGCTACACAGGGGAACAGATCAGGATTTTTATGGACCACAGTATACAAAACAAAACTATATTTGCTCTCAAACAAAAAGCTGCTGGCAGTAGAAATGAATCTCTTGCACAAAGTCAACTAAAACAATATTTTAAATTAATATTTACTGCAGGAATTGATACACAATAGTATAGAGACATTTTTATTTACAAAGCATGAATATTTTCTGCACTTGGAATCATTCTAAAGCCAGAGGCCAAAAGGTTATGCAAATTCTGGTTCTCATCCAAAACATCCATACATGTTTCATTGTGTCAGCAGGAATTACTGGAGCAGTCCAACGATCAGTGTAGTTCATTGCCCTGTCTTTTTCTGCAATATGCTGGAGTGTATAGAACTGTTACACTGTGCCTTGGAGTAGGTTGGAGAATTTCTTCTGATTCGCGTCCCTGGCTTGAGAAATGAAAATACATCACAGATCTGGTTCAGATGCATTCAGGTATCCTGCTGATGAGTCTTTCTACTGGTGTTTTTATTTATGCTGTTTGAATGGTGAACAATCACACGGGAAAAAAGTTTCATAAGATGGAAAAAATCTGTGTAAAATCTATATAATTTTATGCAGCTTAGCTAATCAAATTCTCTTTTGCTTATAGCAACATTAAAAATAGGCACAAATAAAATACTTCTATCCGAAGCAGATACATGTCATTCTTTCAAAATGTCCTCTGATACCTTTAAGTCACAGATGCATCACTGATTTACATTTCAGATAGCTGTAGTTTCTACTCATTGGTCCTTATGTCTGTTAATGCCTTCATTCAAGAAGGAGCCCAGGAGAGAAACAGATGAGCTACGTGAGTGCATGTCAGATCTTGGAGCTCTGAGTTTTCAGTAGTGCAGTTCATCATAGGAACAATATATATAGTTGATGTACACCTGACTCAGCTGTTTAGAACCACCCAGTCCTTGAAACCAGGTTTTCTTCTATTCTGCTGAGATAACTTTTAAGCAGATGCTGTATCATTCTATTAATACTATTGTATTTTAGTTCAGTGCCAGTAACAGGGTTTTAGGAAAGGCAACTGCTTGATTTTTCATTTGGCTTCCTTGCCCTGTCTTTGATTCTAGTCTCAAAAGGGGCAAGTCATAATCCCACACAGTGTTTTTAAGCCCATGTGTGGCCCACATCTAGTTTTACTTTGGTAATGGAAACTAGTAGTTCACATATTAGGTTCTTGATTTACTTCCTATTCCAGAGCTGTGTAGTAACTCAGTGTACTGCAGAAATGCAGATGACTTTGTCTGGGGCACAACTGAACTCCCTTTATCCTTTGTCCTTTTCATAATTGTTCTGGTGTCAGAAGCTCTACTACAGAGAACTTTAACCTATGAAGTATGTAAGCCTAGTGGGGTATGTAAGCCTACTGGCTGTAACCCTAGTTTCCTTATTCTGTTCTTGGAAAAGTTGAGGATGATCATCTTGCTGAGATAATGACTTTTTTTACGCATAACTTTTTTTTTTTTTTTTTTTTTTTTAAGGAATTATTTTTACTTAATTTTCTCAATTTCTTTGAGAGACAGCCTTTCATCATAGGACAGGGGATGGAGATTTAGCAGAAAGGTTATTTCTTACTCCTTCAGTTTCTGGACTTGTGGAGAAGTTATCTCAATGCCATCTCTGGGCCACATGGTGTGAGATGGCCTGTACATGACCTTTGTCGTGTTTTTGGTCTGAAGCTGTTAAGTGTCTCAAAGTAAGATTATAAAGGTGTGAGATGCTGTTTGCTGCGTGGGACTGGTACAAGCTTGCTATTTGGGGCAAGCCAGGTAATCCATGACAAAATTCACCCTCTTTGGTGTCAGCAGAAGGTGAATAAACAGGGCTGATCTCAAAAGTCTGTTGTGTTCAATCTGTGCTTTAGTTTAATTGGTCTGCTTGGCCCACTTTCTATGCTCGCATTGGCAGCAGGCTGTACTGGGAAACATAAGTCTAGTGACTCTTGTGACCTGGTGAAAATTATTCAGAATTCAATATGGGACTGTTTCTTAGCTTCTGTATCATACCTTGGCTGTAGGGGACTCTGGGATGGTGTCAAGGTTTGACACTGGCCCAACACCGGGCACCAACAAGAGTCACTTGCTCACCCTCCCCTGCCACAGCTGGGCAGAGGAGAGGGAACAAAAGTTAATGAAGGCTTTACGAGTTGAGATAAGGACCAGGAGAAAACACTTCAAGGGCAAAACAGGCTCAACTTAATATTGCAAAGTGAAATTTATTACTGACAGAATCCAAGGAGGATAATGAGAAGTAAAATAAACCACCATTTCCCCACAGTCCCTCCCTTCTTCCACCAGCAGTACGTGGAGAAAGAGCATGGGGATTTTGGTCAGTTCAGATATTTTGTTCTGCTTCTCTGGGAGAGGAGTCCTTCCCCTGTGTGACTATGGGGTCCCTCCCATGGGAGACAGTTCTCCATGAACTTCTCTGGCATGGGTCCACTCTCACAAGCAGCAGCATTGCACCTGCTGCAATATGAGTCCCTCTAATGTGCAGTCGGTTCTCCCAAAACTCTTGTGACATGTGTCTCTCTTTCCATGGGATGCAGTCATCCAGGGACAGGCTGCTCCAGTGTGGAAACAAAGGCCCTCTCTCTCCACTGGGTCTTCCACTGGGTCACAGCCTCTTCCAGGCATCTACCTGCTCTGGCATGGGCACCTCCCCCATGGGCTGTGGATGGATCTCTGCATCCCCCATGGACCATGGACTGCAGAGGGACAACCTGCTTCACCATGGTCTTCACCACGGCCTGCAGGGGAATCTCAGCTCTGGCACCTGGAACACCTTCTCCCCCTCCTTCTCCACTGGCCTTGATGTCACCATGTTGTTTTCCTTCACATATTCTCCCTTCCTTCTCTTCTCTGACTAGGAGAAAAACCTGTGACTTTTCCAGCAGCTTCCCAGAGGAGCCATCTTTGTGGCCCCCTGCTACCAAAACAGATGGTTTTGTCTGAGGACTTAATTTTTGAGAAAGTTGGCATAACAAGCTCTGAGGTGAGCCCAGTACTAGGTGCAGGAGCCAGTGGGGCAAAAGAAGCAGTACAGAGTGTGTCAGAGGAGATAGTTGTATGGCTTGAATTTATACTGGAAAAGGGCAATAACACAGTACCTTGGATGCAATGAATTTGCTTATTAATACAAATCTGTGAATAGAAAGAAGATGGTTGTTAGAGAAGCTATTGCCTCTACCTGCTGGCCTTCATACCACTGCAGGTAAATTTGATCAAAAGGTTCCTTGCACTTGCTTACATAGGGATAACATCTATGTGGTATCGTTTGGAATATAAAAGGTATTTAAAATGGAATAAATAAATGAATAGAAAGTGTTTACTTTTTTGAAAACTGTTCCTTATAAGTCTGGTTATACTATTGAGTATAGTGGTTTTGCCAGCATTGCCAGACAGTCCCAGGGAAGCAGGGGAACAAAAATCATTGGGAGAAGTTAACAGAAGAATAATCTCAGGGTGGTCTGTCCTACTCACAACATACCAAGCACTAGTTTCACTGAGTCTGTTGTAGTTACAACTCTAAATTTTTAGCCAGGTATGCTTTAAACACCCCATATGGAACCACTGTTTTTCATTGCCCTGCATCTTCTCTACTGCTGTTATTTGTCAGAAAATTAAAATCATACCTAGTTTTGTGAGATTTTCTGTGTAATTGTCCATTCTGGGATAGGCCAGATGACATTTGCTGTCTTGGAAGATTAGTAAATTTTTTTTTGCCATTTTCCCTCTGGTGTGTAGCAAGCAGTAAACAGTGTTTGTTTTCACTTGGGTGGAGTTGATTTGCCTCTATGGATGGTCTGCCCTGTGCTGCTGAATCATGTTTGGGGAAAGTTGTATTCTGATGGTGTGGTGACACAGCACGCATACAGTAAATATATATCTCACTAATTTTTTTTTTTTTTTGCTAGTGGTTTGCGTTATATAATTGTTCATATGCTTGTACACTGCATACTACTAGGATTTATGCTAGTTTATATGGCACAACAGTGTGAAATAGAGAATGATTTTATCACTAACTTTCTTACCAAAGGAAGCTGTTTTAAGTGTCTGATTATTCAGGATACATGACAGTTTAGTCATCAAATTTTTAGTAAATGGCAGAAGTACTTCTTAAGCAATGGATACATCTGTGACCAACTGAAACCAAGCAAGTGTAGAGAGTCCTGCTTCTAATTGCTTTCTATTTATAAAACCAAAACAAAATATGCCAAAAGCTATGTCTTGTATTTCAGTTATCATTATTTACTTGTTTTGGCATCCATGGTGTATTATCTAAAGCCTTTAAAATTCTAAGAAGGGATTTGGTAAAAAGAGGCTGAAAATACCTTGAAGTTTCCTCATCTTCTGTTTTCTAAGTAAAGACCGAAACTAGTGAAACTGGGATCAAATACTTACATGAGGTGCGCCTTATGTCATCAGTTGTGCTTTAAAATTTGCCAGAACAGTTCACTTCCAGAAATTCTGAAAGAAAATGTGCCACTTTCATGCTTGTATGTGTCCTAGCTATTCCCAGATTTTGATACGCATGGAAAATTCTAAGGCCTCTTCCATTCAAACACAGTTTATTTGGTTTGGGAACACTTGTTGTGTGTAGCCAACATAGTTTATCAGTTTTCCAGCTCTAACCCTTAATAAATAAGCTTTTATGTGCATGTGTCTGTACATAAAGTATGAATTCAGGGCAGGGAGAGGAGGGAATACTCTTTCACTTATTGATTTACTGATGTGTGATTCTAAATTTAACTTCTGATTTTCTATATCAAGACATACATATCTAAGTGCTAAATTAAAAAATAAACAAAATACATGAATTAAAAATAAATAAAATAAATATACACAAGCTAAATATATATGTAGGGATGGCTAAATATAAAATGAATATTATTATTTCTTTTTAATTGATGTTTGTTTAGTGGAAGCTGTCTTTTTGTAGTTTTTTTTTCTTTTCAAACCTATCGTGGAAGGAAGGGATACTGTCCCCTCCAGATGTCTCTTTCTCTCTGTTGCATACAGAGCTCGGGTGGCAAACACACTGGAGCTTAAATCTGAGACACCTGCAATTAGGTGAGACAAATTCTGTTATTATGGTTCATGAGGGAGATTATTTTTACACTTTCTCATTCACAGTTACTATTACTGAACAAATGGACCTACAAAAATAAACTACTACACATTCTCAGGATAAAATTCTCAGGAGTCTGATCCAGAAGTGTATATTTCAATATTGTCATAAGAAAATCAGTGGAGAGGAACTTACTTTTGTAGATCTATACAAAAATTCAAGTTACATATTTACAAAGCCCGCTATGTTTTCTCTAATCTTAATGCAATTACCAAGAAGAGCACAAAAAATGTCACAAAAGACTTTTCTGGCAGTAGTGAGTTGGAAGAAGTAGTAGAAAGTTAGATAAAACCTAGGCATAACCACCATGTTTGCATTCAAAACATAGGGCAATAATCCTCTTGTGTCCTCTTGTTATAGTCTTTCAAATCATAAATGAAGAAAAAAGGCAGAAGCGTTGGACATCGGTGACAGCAAATAAGGTTCTGGATTGATTTTTCTGCTTTCTTTGTTCCAGAATTACAGCAGTGCTTTGAAGAACTCCTCTTTCAGTTGTGACAAAATATCACGGCAAGTATTTATTTTTTATTTTATGTAGCAGTGTCATGCAGTGTGGCGGTGGGTTAAGGCTTTGTTATTTGTGGTTGTGATTTCTGTGAGTTCAGTCTTCTGCTATCCAAGTACCATTTTTACAAGGCCTTTATGAGAAAACAACTAGGCATAGTTACTGAGCTGATCTTCTGATATTTTATTAAGAAGGAAAAACTGTGCCCATCACCTGGAAAAGCAATAGAAGTATTTGTAGACTAACCAGTGAAATTAATTGAATTACATTCATGTCTGTTGTACTTTTGGGGCTGGTTTTAGATTCACTTCAGTTTTACTCAGAGCAGGCTTCAAGATCTGCAGTGTTTAACAGATTGCTGGTCAAGCTTCCAATTTGTAAAACGTTTGAGGAATTCTACAGAGAGGTGTCTACAGACAGAAGTACCTATACATTTATGTTTGACTCACAAATTTATTTGTCAAATTTCTTGTATTCATTTTGTTGCTTTTCCACATTATTGGTTGCAGAAATTTTTTCACTACAGTTTGGATGTAAAGAATACTGGTGGATAACTCCATTTGTGTTATGAACTGAATACTTTGAGCTCTGTAGGCGTTCAATGAGTTGTAATTGTATTGAAATTATTGCAAACCTCTGATGCATGGCTGTAGGAGTCTTAAGTTGCAATTTCTTCTCATTAATGTGCCATGTTTCTTCTTGGCTGCATTGCTCTGAACTACTGTCGCATCTAATTTCTTCCCAGAAGTGTAGACTTTGATCACATTATGGAGGAAGGCTATGAACTTGACCTCACTTACATCACAGAGCGGATTATTGCTGTATCCTTCCCTGCTGGCTGTTCTGAGGAAACTTACCTCCACAATCTACAAGAAGTAACACGAATGCTCAAGTCCAAACATGGTGATAATTACTTGGTACGTGTAAGATCAGCCATTTGTGGCGCATCTTCTTTTGTCATGCAGGAAGACTACTTTATGTCTACATAAACCGTTATAAACTAAAAGTCACTGTTTGGTCCTTCTTCACAGCCTTGTAAGCAAGATTTTCAGTTGTGTTTTAAGCTGCTAGATATTGAAAACACATTTTTGCTGGGGGAGTGCAGTCTTTGTGGTGTTGTGGTGATAAGACGTAGTCAAATGCTGAAGAATAATTGCACTGACCATTTTCATTGTCCAAAGCACACTCTTAAAAATACATACCCTGCCATGTGGAGTGTGTTCTTCTTTTGTAGCAGTGATCTACATCTGGTTTCTAGGTGGATATCTGATAGTCTGTCTCTGTCATGTCTTCACTTGTGAAGGCAACATGTAAAAGCTGGGTTGCTGTTGATGTGTTCTGTCCAACTTTTTCTCATTAACTTGTTTTAGGTGAATTTTTTGTGCCATTTAGTTTTCTGCAAATCAAGCAAATATATAGTGAGCTCTGTGTGCAGATTTTTTTAAGTGTTGACAACAAGCTGTTAATCTCCTGTGCAGTTTTCTGGATAGGGCCATTGCATGTATTGTCTCACCTTGTTCTATGAAGGTGTGGTAGTTTAGCATAGATGTGAGGGGTTTTGTTTTTTTGGGAAGTTATAGCAGATGTTGACAGCTTGGCTGACCAATTAAAGAGTTAGTTACGCCTCTGGAGAACCCAGGCTTAAATCAGAGGATCCCAGATAGCTTGGCCCCTTTCTCTTGTGGCTGGCCAGAAGTTAACATCACATCAGAAGTTAGAGGCCCAGTCCAGGCCCTGTTGCCCACCCCAGGCTGTTTGGGCCAGGCCTGGCTGGGCCTCTGGGGGCTGCTGCCCTGCAAGCAGGGGCTGCGGTGCCTGGCAGGGAGGGGCAGGTCCTGGCCAGGCCGTGTCTTGGCTGGACTGCTGGCGCCACTGGCCCCAGAGAGGTATCAGTCAGCATTCCTGAGCATGCTTCCCCCACACCCCGCCTCCATTCCCCATCACCTTCGTGGCTTTCAAGATCGACACTGGGAGCCAGCTTGAGAGAAAAAAGACTCTGGGCAAAAACATCAACCCTTTCCTCCGAGGAAGACAGAGTGATTGTCCTGGGTTTCAGGATTTGCACAAAGTATTTATTCTATATCTTCATGAACTGTTGAAACCAGATGGGGCAGTGTTTTCCCTCCCTCTGGGCTGTCTTCTGTTAATGGCCCATCAATGCCTTTGCCGCATGACTCATAGGTAACATAGGTAACTCCCTCTGGGAGCTCTCTCTGTTTAATGGGCCATCAAGGACCCACTTCATGACTCATAGAAAGATATGATCCCATTGTGAGATGCTCTGCCCAGGGGGAGGAGCCAAGCATTTCCACCTGGATATAATCCGGGATTTGGGACAGTACAAGTAGCCTTTACCCACTGGATTCCCAGAGGACAAGAGCTACCAGACCTTTCTACGGGATCACTGCATCAGAAATACCACCTCATCTGGACTGCTTCCACCACCCTGATCAGGTTGTATTCTGACTCTGTCAGTGGTCTTTTGTATTATTGCATTTATTTTATTTTACTTTTTTTTTTCTTCCTATTAAATTGTATTTCTGACTTGGAGTCACTGGTTTTGCTTTCAAACCACTACAGTGATTTAAAATGTAGAGAGACAGCATGAGACAAAGTCAGTGAAAGGACTGATAAAGATTATTGGAAGAAGGCATAGAAGAAGTGGACATTTTTGACTGGACTTCTCTGGATGTAACCATGGAGAAATAGACTATTTCTTGTAATATCACAATGCTGTATGGGGAAATGTAGGTTCTAGTCAAAGGTTATGTGTACTGATATAAGTGAGATTTAGTTGAGAATTCTGAATACCCCGGCTTCTGGGGTAAAAATAAAGAAGTCTCAGCTTTCCAGACAAAGATAATTCTAGAAAGAAAGTGATTTGAAGCACCAGCTCGTGTGGTAATAGGTCTCTTTCTTTTAAGATAGAGACCATTTTAGAGATAAAAGAAGAGAATCCTTATTTTATACTAGAAGAAGCATTCTTAAATAGTATCCCAAATATGCTGAGAGACCCATGAGTAGCCAGAGAACAGCTGCTAATGGGTGGGACTGCACAAATCTGAAAAATTCTGTGTGGTTGCAGATTTGTGACATTGACAGCCACCAGACTTTTTATTTTGACAAGTGTCTCCATCAAACTCTAGAGAGACTCCTCTCCCAAAGTGATGCAAGATTATGTTTAGATGGTTGCAACTGACTGAAAATCATAGTTTTCTCTCTATGTTGTGTGGGAAAGTGAACAGTTTGTAGTAGGAGAAAGGGTTAGTCTAGAAGTTTCATTTGGTTTTTTTCCTTTTTTCTTTTTCTTAGTGTGTGTTAATGAAACGATTTGTTTACCTTAAGTTGAGCCTGTTTTTCCTTTTTCTCTCAAATCCTCTCTCCCAGAGGGGAAAAAAGAGTAGACACTCAAACCACTACACTAAATTTGTCAAAACAGAATTTGGCAAACGTGAAACCACTACAGAAGGTGAATTTAAAACAAGGCCAATATTTTATTTACTTTTTTCTTATACTGTCTTTTTAGGTAGTGTGTGTAAACTGTTAGAATTAAATCCAGGACTTCAAGAACATGAACTTTACTCACAGTAGAAATTAGTTACTAGAGAGATTCCACTAATGATTATCATCTTCTCACAAACTGAGATGTCAAAGGTGCTTTGTGAACCAGACTGAACTTGTGACGTGGGCTGATAACCTCAGACTGCTGCCTTGGTGCCCTTGGCTTGTCTTGTGTCAGGCACTGGTAGCTTATAAGGCACACAATAGGAATAGTTTGAAGTTTACTGTGTGTAAAGCTTTAAAGGTTCAAATTAATTTGTTTTCTGGCCTTTTCCATGCAATAACAGTGTAAGCTTGTAGTCTCTTCAATCAAATCTCACTTAATACTTGTTTGTATTACAAAAATCTGATATATGGTAAGTCTGGTTTCGTGTCTGAGAAGGATTGTAGTGTTTGTCTCTGGGAGGGATTGTACTCAGTTTCTCTTGCACTGATTTTTGTTATTTTTTTGTTTGAGTTTTGTTCTATTAATTTGTTTTTTAATGGGTACTTTGGAAATCAGATATCTTGATAAATAGAAAGCTTGATGCTGTCTACTCCAAATGTGTTTCTGCAAATTTGCAAGATAACCTGACAAAGCACTGCAAGATTAGATTGTAGAAAGCTTGTTTTTAAACTACCTTTTGTTTCTCATGTTTTGAATACCTCCTCAGCCTGCTCAAGAGGCACATGTATAACAGCAAGGAAAAAAACCCCCAAAACCTCCACAAAATGGTATGCAGCTTAGCAGTCCTGCTGAATTTGATGGGAACAATTCTACTGTTTTATTGGGTCAAGGTCTCAGCTAACAGAACATATACTACAATTCAGCATTTCTCATTTTTTATCTAGTTGTTTTCCTTTCATTACAGTGATAGGAGGGAGCTCATTGTTTCCTGTGTGAGTATGAGCTTGTTATGAAGAGTATGAAAAAAAACCCAAAGTATCTAATTTTCTCTAACAGTAGAGGATTATACTTTGACAGTCTGAGACCAGAGTCCTTCAGGGAGAGATGAAAGCTTGATAGCTTACAATAAATTTTTCTCTGCCTTTGATGTCTTAAAAAACCCATGTTCCCTGTGGGCTTTGGTTCCCAGAAGAAACATTACTCTTCCAACAGATGAAAATTAGAAACTGAGGGTAATGCTCCTCTTTCTTGTACCAAAAATCTAAGTAAGTAGACCTAGGATATGCCAAAAAGGAACCAAAAGGATGCAGTTAATCTTCCACTGTGTCATGATGGTTTAATCCCACAAGTAACTTGGCCCCACACAGCTGCTCACTTGCTTCCTCACCAGTAGAATGGGGATGAGAATTGGAAGAGTAAAAATGAGAAAATATGTATTATGAGCTTAATAGGTTAAACAAAAACTTTACACACAAGCAAAGCAAACTAAGGAATTATTAACTGCTTTCTATGGGCAGGCAGATGTTCAACCATCCCCAGGACAGCTGGGCTTCTTTATGTTTAATGATGAGTTGGGAAGTCAAACACCACCACTCTGAATGTCCCCACGCCCTCCTTCCTTAGGCTTATGTGCTGAGTATGTTATATGGTACAGAAAATCCTTTTGGTCAGTTGGGGTCACCTTGTCTTGGCTGTGTCCTTTCCCAGTTTCTTGTGCGTCCCCAGCCCACTCACTGGTGGTGTGGTGTGAAGGCTCTTGAAAAGAAAAACATTTCTTGAAAAAGAAAAGCTCTTGACACTGTGTAAGCACTGCTCAACAATAATGAAAACATCCCTGTTTTATCAACACCATTTTCAACACAAATCCAAATCACAGTCCCATATGAGCTACTATGAAGAAAGTTAACTCTACCCCAGCTAAAACCAACACACAGCAGCATCTTTTTATACTGTATACTTCTCTTCAAAGACTTCTGTGATGTCTTGCTTTGTTGTATGTGAAATGTTGGTTCCTGTACCTTCTGGTACTATTCTGTGGTGTTGGGATTCCTGGAGTATCTCAATGTGATCATGGTAGCTTGACAGGGACTTCGGTATAACAGCATCTTTGAGTTTGGTGTCTGACCCAGCAATGACAAATACCTATCATGAACAGGACTGTATCCTGAAAACAGGATTTTTAAATTGTTCTTAAGTATAAATACAATAAGAAAGATGAATAAAAAGTTTTTGTCAAATACCCCTTCTTTTCCTGTGGAAAATTTTAGCTAATCAATTTCTTAATATAACTTTAGCACTCATTTTAAGAATTCTGTACTGGCATCTGTATTGAGAACTGCACCTCTCTGTTAATTTGTTTTCCAATTATGAAAGCTAATAGAAAAGTACAAAAAAATTTCTGTCATTTATAGAAGATAATAATTTAATTCCTGTTTTACTATTGGTATTTCCAATAAGGATATGTACAGTGATGTAATTGCTTTAACCTGTTGAGTTTTTGGCTTCTTTGCTTAGACGTCTTATGAGAGTGCTGGTTAATGCAGAAGAGTAATACTTTAGAAGAGTGTTACACTTTAGAAAAGGGTTTTTAAATTGTCCTTGGGTAGTAATAAACTATAATGGACTTGCCTCATATTAACTCTTTCTCATGTTTATGACCTGTTTATTCCATTCTCTCCATGTAATTAATGGAGAGACTTTTTCAATGATTATGCCATCTGCATGTAACTCGGAGTGTGAAACAGCCACACTGTGAAAGATAATCTGCCTCATTAGCATGGTTTCAGTTCTTGAGTAATGGTATTTCAGCTTTTTGTTATTGATTGATACTAATTTAAGGCACTTTTTAATTAAAGAGTCAATTATTCTTGTATACACTGCTTTCTTTTGTTCATTTTGCAGTGTATCTCTTCATTTATTCATTATTAAGCACTAAGTAGAGGGTAACTTGCTGTTTAGTGAATTAACAGAAGAGCTGGAAGATCTCATAGGCTAACATATAGTTAAATAGGTATGTCATATCTTCCCTGCAAAGTTTTGATAGACCAATACTTTCTTGTCAGGCACACAAATTCAAATATTTAACACTTTACCACCCTCCCAGACTTCTCACTGTTACTTCTTATGTTCTGCATTATGTTGCATGGTAGCCAGATCTCTCAGTATACCTCTGACTCAAAGCCATGCGAAATAAATAAGATGTAGTCGAATTTTAATTGTCCTTTTTCAAAATGTGCATTTAGGTTTAGCTTTAGTTTTATTGTAAAATAACTGAATATCTAAATTACATTCGCTAGTGCTGCCTGACGTCAAATGTTAGTTTAGTTTAGTTTAGTTTAGTAGAACAGTGGGCAAACCGTATCATTGTAGTTTCTTGTAATTTTTATGTTTCATATATACCTGTTTACTACATAAATTATAGAGTCTTGATGGTTAATATTTTTTCTTTCTTTCTGAACAGGTATTAAACCTCTCTGAAAAGCGGTATGACCTTTCCAAGCTTAACCCAAAGGTACCAATTGTATTCTATAACATAGCTTTCTAGAGTTAAGTGCAACTTAAATGGCCTGATAAGCACTGTAGCTATGCAAGTGTTGATATACAGAGTAAGAGAAGAAGTTTTGGAAGATACTAAAAAACCCCACATGCATCCCTTTTTATTTTTTCTCAAGTTCTGTTTTGTGTCTGTTAGATCTGTGTTTTACACAGCTATTCCTGTTGTTTTTTCAGACTTTACACACAGGACCAGACGCCTGTTGTGACTTCTGAAAAACTTCTATTGGGTGATACAAATTTTACTTCAAGTATACTTTCTTTGTGCAGTCACAGGACACTAGGGTTGTATACTGTAATGAACACTCAGCTGAAGTTAGTGGACTCGATTCAGATAAGGACTTCCCCTTTGTATTATCTTTGAGTAGTTGCTTCTCTGCCCAGTAGAGGCATAAGAAATGTCAGAGTGATTGATGTCTGACTCTTGTTCCTTCTCACAACTGATCTGTTTGTTTGTTGTAAGAAATGGTGTGCAGGTACACTTCAGCATCTGTTATAAGGCCAAACAAAGTAGCACAGATGTGTGTTTACAGCAGTAGATTTACAGAGATAAGCTACCTGAGCAAAGTACTAAAACTCCTCTTGATTTTAACTTTTTGCATTCTTTATTGATCATGAAGGATGTGTTTTTTAATAATGGGCATATGTTGAATGCATAATATGTATGTGTTGCATATGTTTTATTAGTAAATATGTATATAATAAAAATAGGCTTAGTAAACTGCACTATATAGTGAATAGAAAATCTGAACAAAATTTTGACATATTGTAATCATGTTGCACATGAAGAAAATAAAACTAACGCCATCAAAAATCATTCTTTGTTTTAATTCTGATTGTATTTACTCTTACAAAATACCAGAAATTCTAACTGAAAAATCTTTTAAGAAATCAAGACCTTCAGAAATGTTGTCATTTTTAAATGGTTGGTGAGGTTGGGATGGGGCGAGGAGGAAGAAGTGTTTTGTTTATTTGTTTATATAAAAGTACTAGTATCTTAAAAACCTCTTCCACTTAAGAGATCTGTAAGTATCATGAGAATTGCATGATTGTGTGAGAAGGGAAAAGTTGTGAAGACTTTTAACCATGACAATTGTTTGAATCCAGATTTTAGTATGTGATACTAGGGTCAAGGTGTCTATCATGAATCTTACTTGTTTAATTGCAGCTTATGGATGTGGGGTGGCCTGATCTCCATGCTCCACTTCTGGATAAGGTGTGCACCATCTGCAAGGCTATGGAGTCCTGGCTGGACAATGACCCTCAACACGTGGTTGTGATCCATTGCAGAGTAAGTGCAGTAGATGATTTTGTATTCATTTTCAAAATCCTTGTCCTTTACTCTTCTCCTTTTAAAAAATAAAAAGTTAAATCTGTTTTCAATGTTGGCAACAGTGTGCCAGATGTTCTCTTGATGTAAGTAAGCTTAAATCCATTGACCTTTTGTACTTGTTAAAGATTTCTTTTTCATTACTGAAGTCCTAGCCCTTGCTGCAGGTATAGCATGAACCGATGTTACTTCATCCTTCAGAGGTCACTGTTATTTCTGTAAATGTATTTAGAAGCTTGAGATTTTTCCAGCTTGATGGAAAACTCTCCATGTTCCGTGACACTCATGAATTTTGTTGCTGGATAAGAATAGGCACTGTATTGCAGATCATCTCTTTAGACTGTGTAAGGTTGTAGGAAATTAGGTCATTAAGGACTTTCTGGATATTTTTGAAAGGCTTAATTGACAGCATCATTGCAGTGCCTTAGAGCAAAGGTACCAGTGTGCTGTGTTGTGTCCTCCTGCTTGCTCACAATAAACAGAAATAAAGAAAAACCTTAGTTAAATTTGGATGAAATGAATAAAGAACTGGGTTAGTAGCTGTGCTCATGACACTTGAGGCAAACCTATCTCTAGTTTTCCAGGATTTTCTGTATCACTGGTTACTCTAAACAAAATGATCGTGTTAATGGGATGGAAATTTCAAGTCAGGTTGTGAAGTCTTCAAAATTTCTTCCAGGCTGAATGTCATTATTGTATGAAATACTTGAAATTTTACTAGTTACAGGCATGCAGCCAGGAGAATGGCCCATACATGGGACAAAAGAAAATGGAACAAAGTATTTCTAGGTGTACAATCATATACAAATTGATAATGTGTGTTCTTGATTTATGCCTTTTGCAGATATAGGTTTCCAGCCACAGAGATAGATAGAGCCAACAACTATTAGCTGAGAGACTGAAAGTATTTTGAAATCTGTGAGAATTGTTGCTTGTTAAATTTTACTGCATTTGTCATGTAAATTATATAAAAATACTTTAGAACATTTTTTAAATTATCCATAGAAAATCAGTTACTATAGATCTCAGGTGTTGGAGAGGTAAAAATGAGAAAACCTGCCAGAAAGGCCTATTCTTTCTAAAATAGGTATTTTATAGCATTTCATCCTGGGAATTGCAACATTGTCTAGACTTGTTGTGAATGATCTCTGGAAAAAATAATACAAAATTAGAGTAGTTCATACATTTTTTGTTCTTTTTTTTCCAGCGATTCCTCTTAATTGGTAAGATTTGACAGGCATGCACATAGAAATCCTACTTAGTGTTTTTTTATGTCATTTGTCAGCCAGCTTACATTAACAGATAAGCTGCTGCCCATTATTTCCACCTTTCCATCAACACAGGGTGCATGAGCAAAAGGACTCTGAATCTCTTGCCTTGAAATTGTATTTAGTATGGGTCTTAAATATAATGCCCAATAATGTAAAACATAATATAAGTTATCATTCCCTTTTTCCTAATACAGGGAGGAAAAGGAAGGATAGGTGTAGTCATATCATCGTATATGCACTTTACCAATGTTTCTGCAAGGTAAGTGTGAATAATGCATATTGTATGTTTTTTTACAATAAACATTGGAAAAAAATGCCTTTTAGTTGATTACTGTCTATCAGCTTACTGTTTGTCAGATTTTCTTCTGAAAGAGTTTTGGAGCATGTCTTTCCTAACAGAGTTTGCTTTCATGATAATTTTCTTGTAATCATGCTTCCACCAGGAGACTGAATTAAGTGACAACCTAAGGTCCCTTTGAAACTGAGATTTTATTGGTTTGCAGAAAATTTTTCTAAAGGATGTTTTCAGATGAACATGATAGAATGTGCAAGAAACCATTTTTATGTAATGATACTATCTTTATTCTATTAAACTTATCTATTTGCCACATCCATCAAGTGGCCTCTTGAATCAGTGAGAAATTATTCCTTAAGTACTTAAGCAAAACTGTTATTAGAATGTGGAAACAATGTTTGAGTAGGGAATTCCTAGACATTGATCCAAGTGCAGAATGAAGTGTAAGAAATAATCTAGACTTTATTTTGCAGTCAGTTCAAAGAGTAGGTATCCTATTACTTGGTTTTAATAGTTTCTTTGGAGTGCTCAAATTACGAAATGAGAATTGACAATTTATATAAAAAAAGATACAATTTAATAAACGGTGTCAAAGAGGATGAAATGCGTTTTGGAAATTTTTGTTGGGTTTCTAAACACATTGTTTTCCTTATTTTTTTTAAATTTATACACATACATAAATATATTAAAATAAGAATACACTCTAAATGCCATGGTTGAATCAAATTTGGTCCTGAATTCACACCAGCCTGTTAGTAATAGATTTGATCCACTCCTGTAGTTGATGGAGTCTTGAATCGCTAGAGGTTGATGGCAAATTACTTATGGATGTCAGTCAAACTAGAATCCTGGAAAATAATTCGTGTTCATTGGGGAAAATTTATAAGTAATTATGGACCAAGAAACCAAGTGTATTGTGTACACCAATATATGCTGAAAAAAACCCACTTGCCTCAGTGATTGCCACAATTTCGTATTTTGTTGAGAAGTATTGTGAATGACAAATCCTGTCAAGTGAGGGTAGTACAGTTGTTATGGTGTGATTTCAGTGTTGCATGTGTATTATGTGTACTATGCGGTGTTGAGTGTATTATGTCATCCTAAAGGTGGTACCTGGCTATAAATATTTTTTAATAACACTGTTACAGTCACATTCAAGTGTTGTTTTGTTAAGCCCAGCAATGAAAAGTATCACCTTTTACCCCTAACAAATTCAGGATTCCTCCAGTGAAGTTGCAGGAGAGGAGTGAACTTGGAAAGCCCTCTTTAACTTTCCGGGTATCTGGCAGCTGCTATCCAAAACTCAACTTTTCTGTGTAAGAATGAGGTTGGGGGTTTCCCAGCTAGGATTTGTATATCCAATGTATGCTTGATAGCATTATCAAGACTCTTGAAAATAGTACACAGCAACCTTGCAGAAGCAGAAATTACTGCAGGTACTGCTGTTAAGGGTGCCATCTACTGTGTCTGAAATGGTACTTAGAAGATCTTGAAGATGTTCGCACTAAAGAAAGTTCATAATTGTCAGCATCCATAGGGGTCCTAGTTTTGGCCAAGACAGTTTTTTTTTTTTTGTTTTGTTTTGTTTTTAGTATGCTTAAGGGAGTGTGGCCAGTACCCAGAGGTTATTCTATACCACCTTATGTCATTGCTGAGGGTGGGGTGAAGGGGATTCTTCAAGGGAGAAGGGGTCCCTTCTGGTTGAGAAAGTGTGGCAGAGGAGCCATCCAGCATTGTCTATTGTTGGGGGTTTCCACAATGAGTGATAATATTTCCTTTCTTCTACCCTCTGTCAATAGTATTGTTGTTCTTACTATTAATTTTCTTATCTCCTTCCTGAGTCCAGTAAATTGTCCTTATTCAAAGATCAAGAACTGTGATCTTTGCCTTTGTGCCTCCAATTCTCCTCTTGATCCCACTGCAGGGGAAGGGGAGAGGAGAAAGGGAGAAAGCAGCAGTATGATTTGGAGAGCATCAGTAGGAGCACTAAATTAGGCAATTCCATTCCTGAACCACAACAACATGCCAAAAAAATCTAGGCTTAGTGAAATTCTGTGAATTTAGGCTTAGCACCTCTGCTGTAAAGACAGGCTAAAGATTACGGTTGGGGTTGCTCAGTCTGAAAGAAGAGTAGGCTCTAAGGAGACGTGGTGGTCCTCCAGTATCTAAAGGATACTGGAGTGGAGTGGGACTTTCTCAAAGTAAGGCAGTGATAGGACAAGGAGGGGATGGCTATAGAGTGAAGGAGGGTAGATTTAGATTAGATATTAAATATAAAGAATAAATTCTTTACTGTTAGAGTGGTGAAACACTGGAACAGGTTTTCCAGAGAAGTTGTGAATGCCGCATTTTTGGAAGTGCTCAAGGCCAGGTGGGATGGGGCTTGGATTAACCTGGTGAAAGGTGTTCTGCCCATGGCAGGAGAGTTGGAACAAGATGATCTTTAAGGTTGTTTCCAAGCTAAACCATTCTATGAAAAATCCTTATTGATGCAACCCGCCTTTAGTTATATGTTGTAGTATCAAATTTTCACATTTAGGAAGGAATAACGTGTCATCAAATCTAGTGAGGTCAAACAGAGCTCTTTGCAATTGTTGGTACATTCTATTTTAGCAAGCAAAGTGCTACCAGTTTTTGGCCAGTTAGGAACGGGCTGCCTAAATTCTGGATGGCAATGTGGATGGAGATGTATGAAGATACACGGTGGATTGTGTGAGAAAGAGGTTTTGGATAGGGAATATTTAAAATACACAAAGTAATTTTTAGCACCCATGAAGAAAAGGCTTGACTTTATATTCTGATCCAGCTCCCTGTCAAGACAATTGGCAGATTCTGATTAATTTTTGGAAAAGGTATAAATTTCATTTTTATCCTGATATGCATATATGTACTTTGCACAGTTTTCTTTTCCTCTGAACTCATTTAGATTGAACTAGTTGTGGAATTTAGAAGTTGAAATTCTGGTGTGTTCTTTTGAAACTTCCAGATCTTTTATGTTCTGATGTAAATTAAAACTGTGAACTACATCTGTTGTGAGACACATTGTTTTTATGTGGAATAGATCTAAAATAATCACCATAGCATGTTACTTGGCATATGTGATTAACAGCATTCACACTGATTTTTGGCACTTTTTTTTTCTGTAGCTTCTTGCCTTCCTTTACCCAAAAAAGACCCACATAAGAGGCATTCTGGATAGAGAATAGAAGAAAATGTATTTTTTGGAATATGTTGCTCCTTGATTGTGTGTTTGAAGAGTTTGCGGTTGTTTGATGTAAAATAGTTCTTTTTCAAAGACAGTCTCTTCATTGATGGCTCAGGGTACAGGAAATAAAGGCTGAATGAATTATTGACCGCTCAAATGAATCTCTATCCTGGTACTACAGTTCTTTCTGAAAAAAAGAAAATAAATTTGTATTTTATAGAGAGAACGCCCCAGTGGCACATTCAAGAAATTATGGCAAGTATTGTTCTTTGGGAGCCTGAGCTGCTTGGTTTTGCCAAAGTTTTTTGCATTCTGATTTTAATGTATTCATGTTGGAAGTGTGCAATTCAGTTAATTGAATAAGGAAGAAGGTGCTTTGCTCAGGAAGGAAACTATCTTAAGGTATTGAATGAGAAGGTGTCAGTGGAATAAACATTGTCCACAACGTCCAAATTACTACCCAGTTAGGTGCTTCTTTTTAATTTTTTTTTTTTTTACTTCCCTCTTTTTTTCTTCCAAATATTTTTGCATATTTCAAGCAGTAACCTGCTGAATTTTCAAGATAACACTGAAGCAGAATAACGTGTCTTTTTCTTGACAGTGCTGATCAGGCTCTAGACAGATTTGCTATGAAGAAATTCTTTGATGATAAAGTTTCAGCTTTAATGCAGCCGTCCCAAAAAAGGTATTCAATTTGTTTCTAATTTATATCAATAGGAAATGTCATCATTATCTTCTGCTCCCATGTCTTACTCTTTTCCCAGCTATGTGAAGGCCATTTCCACAAGATCCTCCAGTGCTTCCTGAATTCTCAGCACTCTATCTTATATTAATATTCCTTGATTGATGAGATCTCTCCTTCAGTGCCTAAGTGTGGTCCCAGATAGGCAAGACCTTTTGTACCA
Organism: Sinosuthora webbiana; assembly: GCA_013397395.1. NCBI lineage: Eukaryota > Metazoa > Chordata > Aves > Passeriformes > Sylviidae > Sinosuthora > Sinosuthora webbiana. Next base: position 252,422 of record VXBN01003152.1, on the reverse strand, counting down.
CACTGTTATCTAAAGGGGTTCTCACCGCATTGTTAACAAAGAGATGTCACAATCTTGATTGTTCCAAGATAACAATAAACTCATTTTTCTGTGGCATAATGATGAGTATGGAATGTGTGCTGATTAGTGTGCAATAAGGATCTTTTTACTACTTGTTTAGAGGGTCTGCAGGTTATGCACTTGCCCCATGTCCATGCTAGTAAATGTTTGTCAAAGCATGCAATATTCATTATGTTTATCTTTATTACCTTTTCAGTATTTCTGTATGATAAAGGTTGAGTTAGGATTCAAAGTAATAAGCACTTTGGAAAGTGAATAGTTTGGGGGTTCACTGTGTACCTTGTTTTGATGACAGGTAATTGAAGGATTCAGTACCTAAAGAGGCTGATATCCATCAGACAAGTAATTGGGATACAGGCAAATCTTTTAGAAATATAAAACGTCATCACATAATCTGGGTTTGATTTGGTAATTACTGTGTTTTTGTTNTTTTTTTAATTTTTTTATTATTAATACATCTCTATGCAGTAGGTTGTTTAGAAATTGTTTAAAGTATAAGAATTTGCTAGTAATTAAAACAGAAAAATCAGTAATAACAACTAGTGTAAGGTTTTTGGTTCTGTTAATCTCTAAATAAAAACGTACCAGTTACTTTTTTAACCCATTAGGTGACATGCACTGCTCCTTTTAACTTGAACAATAGTAACATAACATTCTGTTAGACTTGAGATAAACTTTTCCCAAGTAGAAGTTGACTGGCCTTTTTTGTTTCAGTTTTATGCTTGCATATATGTGTATTGCATTTGAATAATAAGGATTTGAGAATGCTGCCTAGCAGACAGAGAAGTGTGAACCATAGCAGCAAAAAGAAATTGTTTTCCTTTTATTGTTAATCTTCCCATCCAGATGCCCTAGACAGCAGGCATATTTCACTGAGAGCCAGGAACCTCCACAACAGCCTGTGAATTGTGCATCAGGGCAGTTTTTCAACCATGTTGACGGGAAGCTTCAGTTGCTACTAACTTAAGTGAGCTGTATGTGAGCCCTAAACCTAGGCATTAAATAGGTATAAATGGTTGGATCTAGCTTTCCAACACTCCCTTCAAGGACACTTGCTTGTTTTTTCTGGGGATAACTGCAGGGGGAGGGCCTCAGAGATACTCAGTTTGCTTCTTGACTGATGGAGTTAACATCTTTGCTCACCACTGCTGAACTTGAGCTGCCCTTACCATCTTCAGACATACACACATACTTTGGAGTATCTCATTTCTCATGAGAACAGAGGTGGTTTTCCGAACAGTTTGTCAGAACTGTTCTCCTGAATCTCACTGCTCCTACCTTTGCCTGGCCTGACAGTGGCCACTAATTGCAGAGAAAGGAAAACCAACTGTCTTAATATTTGTGGATAACTTTATACTCCTTTGTTCCCATTCTCATTGGTCAGTGGCCTTTTAATATACTTCTTTTCAGAAACGAGTGCTGGGTAATTAATTAGTGATATCCTTGTCAAAACCCAGTTGATGTATAAATGGGTGTAATTTAAGTGGATCTCAAAATTGTAAAATTGTAAAATATGAAAATACACCCATTTTTCACATTTTGAAACCTCTTCTGCACTAAATCTTGTCCAGGTAAAAATAAATTGTGTGGTCATTAAGTCACTTAGCTTTTCCCTACTGCTAGTTGGGTACTGTAACAATGGCAAGAAAAATAACTGTAGCCCAGGTCTATTTTAAATCCATTCTCAGATAAGCAGTTGAAGATTTGTCTGAATGAGAAATGCAGATAGAGACCCTTCCTATGAAAGAAATTTCTCATAAACCTTCAGGATAAATCTTTGAATTCTCTTCTCAAAATTAAGCCAACTGTCTATAGGTCCCTTAAGTGTACTGCCTTGAGAAGGGTTTTCAAAAATTCAGTCAGATTTTTGTAATAATTAAAGGCTAAATTTTGTAATAATTAAAAACAAAAAAAGGTTGCCTTTTCTTAACATTTAAATAAATTGAGCTTTGCAAGTCCTCTGTAAAATGATACCTGTTTAAAATCATCACAACCCCATTCTGGGGTAGTAAAGCTGTTGTTACCTGGCAGGATATCCTTAGTTGTGATGTTTTCAGGAATTCAGTTAATGAGATCTGTGCATAAAGGTGAAAAAGAGATGATTTTCCTCTATACCTTCCTGAAAATAAAGTTAAATGAAGGTCTTCTCATAGGCATGGAAGAAAAAGGGACTCAAAGCCAGTGGAAAAATTAAAGGCACTGGAGTGATGTTTACTTGCATGTATTTGCTAATGAGCTTGTGACCAAACCATGTATTAAATCACAGAAACAGAATAATTTTCACATTGCTCTGGTACCTTTCCTCTTGTTTTGTGCTGAGTTGAGATAACTTCTCATTATGAAGATGTTATTTGACTGCATTGCCCTTAATGTTAAGATTACTGACAAGGGCACTTGCTTTTGTTTTAATGAAGATAACTTCACTGTAAATTTTGGGACCCATATGGGACCCATATGCTGCTGTGAAAGACATTTAAGACTACAGTTGTAACTAGGAATGTGTACCAAAACAATTGACTTTACTGTCTCTTCTACTTTGTTTCTTACTTAGAATAGTAATGTAAATGACTAAAAGTTATCAACAACAGCAATGTAACAGCCGTGGATTTAATACAGTGGTAAATTAAAGTATCTTTTCATGCTGTTTTGTGAAGATTATTATTTTGGAGTTATGTGCATTGTCACAATGCTATTCATTACCCATAATCTGGAAATACCATTGTGTAAACAATGTATTTCCCTGGTATTAGTGGTTTTATATAACTGAGATAAACTTCTTGTTTTAAGATATGTGCAGTTCTTAAGTGGCCTTCTGTCTGGATCTGTGAAAATGAATGCAACCCCTCTTTTCCTGCACTATGTTATCCTTCATGACATCCCAAACTTAGATGCTGGGGGAGGTAAGTTACCTAATTTTTCCTATTCAGGTGTAGGATCAAAATCTTGTTTCATTTTGGAACCTTCTAGAAAGCCTGCATGAATTTCAAAATAAAATTAATATCTTCTTGATATCCATCCAAATATTCCCAATAAAGTAACCAGGAGAGAAGCATTCTTAGAGTAAAAATTGGAGCAGGTGAAATCAATTTCTTGTTCTTTGTTAAATGAATAGTTGATACTATTCATGTCTGCCTATCTCTGAACAGTTGTGGTCCCTGTTACTGCAGAGGATCTGAGAACCTGGTCAGATTTTACAATCATTTCCCCTTTGTTTTGGGGAATGATAAGAAATATAATCTCTTTTCTGTTTTGAGATTGGATTTTGTGTGGAAAAGCTGTTTGGATAGGGTGTACTTACATAATTACACAGAATCGTTTAGTTTGGAAGAGGACATCCAAGATCATTGAGTCCAACCTTTGATGCATTATCACTTTGTCAACTAGATCATGGCATTTAGTGCCATGTCCAGTCATTTCTTGAACACCTACAGGGATGGTGACTCCACCACTTCCCTGGGCATTCCATTCCAAAGTTTAACAACCCTTTCAGTGAACAAATTCTTCCCGCTGTCCAAAAGGAGCCTTCTCTGTGCAACTTGAGGATATGTTCTCTTATCGTATCATTTGTTGCCCAGGAGAAGAGGCTGACTCCCACCTTGCAACAACCTCCTTTCCGGCAGTTATAGGGAGTGATAAAGTCTCCCTGAGCCTCCTTTTCTCCAGGTTAAAAAACCCAGCTCTCTCAGCTGCTCCTCATAGGACATGTGTGGAGACTCTTCACCAGCTCCCTTGACCGTTTTTTGACACACTACCACACTCCAGTGTCTTTCTTGAAGTGAATGCCACAGAACTGACCACAGTAGTTGAGGTGTGGCTTCACCAGTGCTACTAACATGGCTATCCTAAGTAGCTTTAAAATTAAAATGATAAAATGAGATAATGTGCCAGAGCACAGTAAAGGAATCCAACTTAAATGGTTGGACTTGATAAACGTAGAGGTCTTAAGGATTTATGATTAAATAACATTTTTGTGTTTCTGCATTTTTATTATCTGAAGGTTTTTTGTAGTATAATTAGCATGAATTTGCAATGATTATATTGTCATTGTTGTTTAGTCAGATTTTATTTCTAAAGTAATTGTTTTAATAAAGTTAGAATATTGTTTGCTCTAGGTAGAAATTTAAGAGCTTATTAATTTTGAAACAAAACTGAAGATCAAATAATTTGTTATGAAAATGTTTTTATTTTCTATTGGGGATTTGCTTTCTTTTGGCCATTATCATTCTTCATTTAATAATTTTGTTTTCTTGCAGAATTTGTTTCTTTCCTTACTAGAATCCTTTAAAATCCCTCCCTATTGAATTCAGAACTAGTCTAGTCTAGTCTAGTCTAAAATAAAATAAAATACCTTTTAGCCAATCTCACTTTGAAGGGTATTTTGACCATCCAGCATTGCCACTTGTGTGCCGTTTTGCTCAGTCTGGATGTGCATGAACCTTCCTAGTTGTAATTGTTTTCCTATATCTACAAAACACCCTTTTGTGTTGGCTTCTTTTCAGCTTGTCGACCTTTTCTGAAGTTATACCAGGCTATGCAACCAGTTTATACATCTGGAATATAGTAAGTTGTAAGCATTTTCCATTATGTTTGAATTTAGGTTTTAATTTTCATGATTGCAGAATTACATAGCCTTTTTTTAGTTTTGTTTGTTGGTTTCTTGTTTGTTTTGTGTTTTTGTGTCTTTAAACGATGTATTTTATTTTTTTTTCCTCCTGTCAAGTAGCATAGGGTCAGAAAATCAAAGTCGAATCTGCATTGCTATAGACCCTGCCCAGCTTTTGAAGGGAGATATTATGGTGAGTTAATTCTATGGAATGCAAATCTATTGACATGACAATTAATTTACAGTCTCTTTGTGTTCTTGTAAAAAAAAAATAAAAATTGTTGTAATGGCTGGAGATACTGCAGAATAATTTAGGTTAATTTAGTCATCATCTTTAGCTTTCATGGGAATAAAAACTCTTGTAAAAGGTTTTTAGGAGCAAATTGTTTTCAAAACAATTGCTCTCAGCATTCTTTTTCTTATAGTATCACCAAGTCCAGTAAGGCCTGTATTGTTCTTTTCTTTACAAAGATTACTGTGGGGAGTATTTGTAATTTGGCATTAAAATATCTTGTCCTATAATTTGGCAGGCAGTGTGCACAACTGTAAAACTACCTGCTATAAAGAAAATACCTAAGTAATTCTAAATTCTTCTGGCACTCAAGAAAGTGTGATACCAAATAAGGGATGGATAATGTCCGAGGTCTGGCTGGCATAGAGTTAAATTTTGCAGTAGCCAGATGGGGCATGGTTTGGACCCAAAAGGTTATTTTGTACCACCTCATGTCATTTTTCAGGGACACAGGAAGGGCTTCCTTTCCTTCCTTAGGTAGCATGGTGGAGGGAATGCTTGCGTATTGCTGAGGTTTCTGGGAGGTAGGGAGGAGGAAGAAGGGGAGAGGTCTGTGAGCAGTAGTGTGTGAATTGTCTGGGTTTTGTTTACTTGTACCCTCTGTCATTTGTATTGTTGCTGTTCCTGTTTGTGCATCCAATTCTCCTCTCCAACCTGCTTCAGGGCAGAGGGGGAGGGGTAGTGGCTGAGCTGTGTGTGTAGTTTGGAGTGTTTCAGTGGGAACACTAAATTGGAAAACACCATTCCTGAACCACAATACCCTTATTTGGCGCCCAGTGTGAGGTAAGAAGGCTTAGGATAGCAGCAGGTTTGCCCAGAATGAGTTTGAAACAAATTTCATCTAGGCATTTTTTTGCATTAGGTCCAGAGCCACTGGATACAATGTTGTTTGATTTGTCCATGTGGTGTGGTACCTTAACTGTATCTATTTCCATACCTCATCATATTTTTCAGATCAGGGAGAGGGATTGGGATTGTTTTGTTGATGTACTACGTGATACCATCTTATGATGTGGTAGCATCAAGGACAATGAAGGTCATTTGGGATGTATATTGAGTGCTGCTCTCCTGCCCTTACCTCCAGCACTACCTTTGGGAGTCCATTAATAATCATACCCAGTTTGTTGGGGGAACAGGGGAGAATGATTTTCCCCAGCTTTTCACCTCCTTTTTCTCTTTCAGACCTGCTAAAACAGTTTTTGAGATTTTTGAATTCCCCTTGGATATTTAGGAAAACATATTCTTGTGGCTAGGTCTGCCAGCTCTCCTCAGTCTGGTCCATGCCATGTTAAGAGTTACAGGAGATTTTTAGGAGGGTCTTTCAAAGATCTGCCCCGAGGGTGGGTTGTCATGAGTGGCATGGAAGGTAGGACAAAATGGGCCAGCTTTTGAAGGACTATTCTGCTCCAATGGTTTGTAAGTTCACCCCTGAACAACTGCAAGACTCTGTTGAAGTGATAAAATATGCAAAAGAAGAAATGCTGTGGCAGTTCCAGAGAGGCATGAAGTTATGCATTGTGCTGGGCTCTGGCTGCTGTTTATTGGACATTGCTCATTACCAGACGGCACCCTTAGGGGGAAGGGAGGAAAGCAGATCAGTAGCTGTGGCCACTCAAACTGCAGCTGAACCAGGGGAACAACATATGCTGGTAGCAGTTGCCCCTATACAGAGGAAGAAATCCAAGACCGAATCAGTTGGCATAATGAGAGATGAAGAGGCAGTAGGGCACTCCACAAGAGGAAGAAGCAGGGCTAGAGATAATCACCTGATCCTTGTCCCTGGGTGAGCTATGGGTAAGGATTTCAGCCACCAGCTGGGTAGCCCCTGGTGACATGGCTGGTCCGATGCTGGGATATTGTGGCCCATAGTATGAAACGAGATGGTAGTGAAGCCAAGCAACTGAAATCCCTGTCCTGGAATGTGTACATTGGGATTGGGAAGAGGATAGCAGCTCAGCCTCTGGAGGTGACTCCTGTCAAGTATAACGAGTGTCTTGTATCTTAACAAGGGTGATCTATTACTGCACTGAGACAAGTGGAACACCATGGAGAAATGTATCCAGAACTAGAGAGAATTAGCTGTTCTTGAAGTACTTTATAAGGATGCAAATAATGAACAATTCCCTATAAATCCAGATGAAGTCCAGTGTACACAAACACCACATGTGGTGGAAGTTCCCAGAAAGTGCACCATTGCTGAATACAAATTCATTGACAGTGATGTCATAGAAAGAAGGTGAACAACAAGTGGATAATTTGGTTACCAAACTCCAACTGTATCTCTTCCTCCCTATGGGCCTGCATCTTTTCTGTAGAAAGACTGTCCCAGGACCTCCTGCAATTTAAAGGGGACTACCAGCAATTTAAAGAAGTGTCTCATGCCCTGCCAGTACAGACCAGTCTTTGCTATTAGGAATAAGCATTGTCCTGCTCAGGAGAGAGGGTACACACCACAAAGTAACCTGTGGTTTTGTCGCTGTTGACAGAAACAGGGACACAACATTAACATACCAAAAACCATGCAGCAACAGCCCCGTTTATTGTTCAGTAGCTCCTTTTATAGGGCTTTCAAATTTCCTGCACTTACATGATTGGTCAAGGGTCTCAACTCCGCCTTGCTTACTGGCCAAGAATATGGGTGTATCCAAGCTTCAAAAGGATCGGCTGAGGTCCTCTGTCTGGGTTTGAATCTGACCTATCGTCATTGTGTCTAGGGAGTTGTTTACTTTGAGCAAGGCTAGTCGAGCTGGTATCTATTAAGCTAAGTCATCTGTGCAGGTATAGTCCAGCTGTATCTGTCACAGTTTCCCCTTCTCAGTTTTAATAAAAATGCAAAGTGTTCTCTGTAATCTTACCTGCAAGGGCCCTTTGCAGGTAGGATGACAGGACAGCATGATGACACATACGATTCTACCTAACTCGACAAACCTAGCCTCTCTTAGCCAATGATGCGTCCCATATATCATTGGAAATGTTATATCCATTCCCAGGAGCTGTCAGGCAGGCTTTCCAGCAATACAAGCTTTCAAATTGACACACCTTAGGCTTATTACTTGGTAGTTACAAACTTAAAACTTAACTCTATGAACAAGAAACATATAAACTTTAGAACAGTGGGAAAATGAAGTAACCGGGAAAGCAACTTGTCCAGTTCAGGTTTTGTCTTAAATAAACTTGTCCTCTCAAAAAGATCCCAAATCACTATGTATCAACTGAGTGTTTAACTCACTGCTCCACTAAATCTGCTGGAGTTTCATCAGGTAGATGTTGTCTCTAGTCCTGAGCAGAATGTAGAGCAGGGCAAACACACCTGGCAGGTATCCATCCTGTTTCCGTGTCCATGGAAACGCAGGCATACCCATGTCCCCATGTAATGAGGTCCCATGGACCTTCCCCCTTGTTCATGATAATATCTTTTACCATTACTTTAGGTGTAGGTGATTTGGCATCTCGAGATGATAGAAAATGATTTAAGATTACTGGGTTTTGGGATTGTTCTGGTACTGTTAAATGATTCAAGGTGTAAACAGCTTTCACTACTCTGCTCTGGGGGGTTTCAGTACACATGCCTTCATTTGTTTATCTAAGATGGGTTTTAAAGTGCCATACGCACATTTGACAATGGCCTGTCCAGTTGATTAATGGGGTATACCAGTTTGGTGTGACACACCCCAGAGCTGTAGAAATTGTCTAGTTTTTTTGTGCTGTGTATGCAGGTCCACTATCTGTTTTGATGTTATGAGGGATACTCAAAGCCGCAAAGGCTAATTGCTGATGTGCAATGGCATCCTGGCCTTTTTCTCCTGAGTGGAATGATGCCTATATGGCAGAGGACAAGGTATCAATTGATACATGTATGTATTTTAATTGTCAAAACTTGAGAATATGGGTGCCATCAGTCTGCTGAATTTGTAAAGCTTTTAAACCGTGGGGATTAACTCCCATCTGTGGTGGTGCAGTGTGGCATTGGCAGTCAAGTATTGACTATGTTACAAGCCTCTCTGTTCGATAGCAGAAATTGCCTCTGCAGAGGTTGAACGCCTTGATGAAAGAATTCGTGTAAGGCTTTTGCTTGTGCCAGCATGTCTGGCTTTGGTGCTGTCCAGGCGGAGCTAGTTAGGTGATCTGCTCATGCATTGCCCTCTGTAATAAAACCTGCGAGATTTGTCTGACTTCTAATATGTAGAATGTAGTACGGGTAGTTTCTTTTTTGGTTGGTGTGCCACAAAATTTTTAGCAGGCCAAGTAATTGTGCACTATCAATTTCTTTCAACAGAGCTTGGTCTAGTCTCTGTGTTATGTCAGCAACAAAGGCAGAGTCAGTGACAATATTTAAAGGGGTATGGGGAAAATGCTGAAAAGCCATAGCTACAGCACGTAGCTCCACCAACTGAGTTGACCCATTGTCATAACCTTTCAGTGTTTGCCTTTTGCTTTCTTCCTTCCATGGCACAATTGCCTTTCCCATTTTCCCAGAACCATCAGTAAACATAATAATACTTTTAAGGGTGTGGGATTGTTCAGGGTTTTAGGGATAATGCAGTGGTTTTACTCATTTGCAGTAATGTATGACTTGGGAAATAATAGCCAATTTGCCCTGAGAAATTTTGTAAGCCACTTTGCAAAGCAATGCTGTTGGCATAACAAACACCACTCAAATTCTTCTTGTGTCACAGGTATAATGATTTTTGAAGGATCTTTTGCAGTCAACGGTAAACACCTTTGATGACGTTTCATGATTAACTGGGCAATTAACTCAAAAACAGTAGGGTTTTTTTTTCTGGGTTGGTGAGGTAGAAACATCCATTCCAAAACATGCAAAGGGTTAGACCATTGACTATCCCACTGTCCAATAGTAGGATGAAAATACTACAGTAGGATGAAAATAAACAATGAAAATAAACACAGTAATATACTAGTTCTAGGCCTATTCGGTAGATCTGTCTACCGAATGTGATGGCTTGCTCTACTATCTGGAGAGCAGCCTTTGCCTCCGGGATTAACTTCCTGGGAGAAGTTAGATCAGGATCATCCTTTAGAAGGTGAAATAAGAGTACTAATGGTGGAATGGTCACCCCTAGATATGGTCTGAGCCAGTTGATGGTACCCAAAAATTTTTAAACATCATTTAAATTTTTAATTTTTGTTGAGAATTGAATTGTCTGGGGCTAAATGGTCTGATCCATAAATTTGAGTCCAAGGTACTTTCAAGGTGGTTGCTGCTGTACCTTTTCTGGTGCCACTTGCAGCCCAAATGTTTTTAATGCTCATAACAGCCTTGGCTGAATCTATGAGAGTTCTTTTTTGGTTTGGGTTACAATCAAAATGTCATTTGTGTAGTGGTAACAGTATGCCCCTGGAAATGGTTCTCTCACTGATGAGAGTGCCTGTGCAACATACTACTGTATGGCTGTTTCTCATACCTTGAGGAAGTACTTTCCGTTGATAATGCTTCTCTGATGCAGCATTATTAATAGAAGGCACATTAAAAGCAACCTTTTACTGTGGGGTATCATCTGGATGCAGTGGAATAGTAAAGAAAAAACCTTTCAGGTCCACAATTACAATATCCCAGTTGGCAGGAATCATTGTAAGAGATGGCATACCAGGCTGGAGGGCACCCACGCTCTCCATGGATGAACTGATCTTTCTCAAGTCATGGAGCAACCTCCATTTACCAGACTCCTTTTTTATAACAAATACCGGGGTATTCCAAGGACCCATAGGTGGCTCTATGTGTCTTTAAACCAATTGTTCCTGCATCAAAGACCTAAGGGTGTGTAACTTCTTTCTCGAAGGGCTACTGTGGTACCTACACTAGCTGAGTGATAAGCCATTTTAGGCGTAGTGTGGGATATTTTGCGCCCCTTAAAATAGTGGCCACCGTTAAAAATCTGTCCCTACCCAGACTCCCCAAGTAGATAGAACATCCCTTCCCCACAAGTTAAATGGTGCTACAGTGATATATGATCTAATGGTAACTGTTTGTCCCTCAGGATTTTTTATCAAAACAGGTTTGCTGCTCAAACAGCTCTGTGGTCCGTCCCAGGCCAGCAACAGTGGATCCCGTGGGCTCAGTGGGCCACCACAGAGGCCAAGTGTGGGTAGAGGTGATGGTGACATTTGCCCCTATGCCAATCATGCCACTGACCTTTATTTGGGGAGGCTTTGCTTGGGGCATCATGACAATACACACCATGCTGGACTTACGCTCACCCACAATCTGGGTCCAAAATACCTGAGGTTCACCTTTTGACCTGAAGCCTTGGTCTCCTTGCACTCTGGGATCTATATTTGGGACACAAGACTTAAAAGGGATAAGCTGGGCAATTCTGTTTTTTTCAGGTATAGTCACGGGTGGAGCAAGGTGGAAACCATTATGTGTGTTTATCCAGTAAAGTCTGCATATATAACACCAGAGGGCACATAGATGCCTTGCAAGGTGGTACTAGATCTTCCAATTAACGGTGCACTCAGTCCTCTCCTGATAGGCCCCTGTGCCTCAAGAGGGACTTAATGTACGTTTAAGGTGGTAATAGTTACTGAGATGAAAGTGGAAACATCCATTCCAGCTCCTTGAGTCCTGCCTGTGAGCTGGTCACATAAGCTTGCACAGGGGTGTGAGGAGATACTTATGTTTTCACACATCTTCCTCTTGCATTGGGTTGTCCATTTCCCTGGTTCTTAAAGGATTATTTAAAAGTTTGTGTAGTAGTTTACACTTTGTATTTGCACTGCATGGCCATGTCACCAGGTTTCCCACATTGCTTGCAATTAATAATCATATTCCTTTGTCTTTGACATGTCCCGATTGGAGTGGACATGAGGGGACAGTTCACTACCAGGTGGCCTTGTTGTCCACACTTGAAGCATTGAGATGTTATTTTACAGCAGCTGCTATGGAATCTGCTAGCATGGTCATGTTATGAGAATTAGATCCAACCTTAGCACAGGCATTTATCAATTCATTCAGTGATGGATTTTCATTAGGTAGCGCTTCTATGACTTTTCGGCAGTCCTCATTGGCACTGTCCTTTGCCAATTGCAAAATTAGATGATTTCTGACTTCAACATTAACAATTTGGTTTTCCATAGCATCTTGTAATCTCTCTGTAAACTGTAGATATGGTTCTTTGACTCCTTGTCTAATTTTGGAATATGTTTGAGTTGGGTTTGCCATGTTAGTTACCTTAAGCAATGCCTGCAATCCCAAATCTTTCACCTGTGCCAGTATTAAGGGATGCAGTCTAGCCTGGAGTCAGGCATCCCCCACTGGTGGTAATCCCAGAAGTTGAGGGACCCCTGCCTCATAACGTGGATCTTCTCGTGGAACTTTTAGATTCTTTACCTGTTTTTCAGCAGTGCTCTTCCATGTAGATTTGAAGACCATATATTGGACTGTTGTAAATATTAATTTGGCAAGCTGTTTTACATCAACAGGAGTTACCTCCTCAGTGGTTAGTAGTTGTAGCATATTAGTAATGGCAGTAGAACCCAAACCATGTTTGGCCACAAGCTGATGCCGTTCAGAGAGAACTGGCCACCGGAAGAGGGTGTACTTGTCAGTAGTTCCGTTGCCTCTTATTATTGGATAAATGGCAACTGTCCTGTCCTCAGGCTCCCAGCCCCCCAGCTTGGGTACATGAATGAGTTCTGCTCCTTCATAGTACCCACTAGTGATAGCCGCCTGTTTTACCTTTTGCCAGATGCACACAGGATCAGCCAAAGCTGTCTGGCAGTGCAATGATGGCGGCGATATAGCAGTATTCCGTGTGGGGATAATGGTTCTGTCTTTCTCTGCTGGAATCCCTTGTGTCCCTTGCAAGTATATATTCCAGGGCCAGCTCCAATTCCGGCAGGGGCAGTGTGCTCAGGACAGCAGCTTTGCTTCTGGGTATTGCATCTCCAGGAACTCCTGGTGATGCATTTTCCAGGCTCACCCATGAAGGCTGGATTGGAGGTGGAACCATGCCCTGCGTAGCCTGAGTCTGAGGTGTGGTCTTGGAGCTGGCCCACTTGGTCTCAGGAGGAGGTGGTCCTGGCGCGCGTTTGGTAGCAGGAGGTGTAGATGGCTCTTGCGAGTGCTGATCAAATCCTTGCACAGGTGCAGTTGGAAGAGCTATAGAGAGCCCTGCTTCTATGAGAGCCGGCCATCCCTGCGGTGCGGTGACAGAGCTAGTACAGTTGGGGGGCATCACAGAGTGTGGCTGAGTGGCAGACGGGGCTTTGCAGTGTCTGGGGGCTCGGCAGTGGCTTGGTGCCTGGCAGGAGCTAGCGACTGGCACTGTTTTGCAGCAGCCAGCGGCAGGTGCAGCCCCATGGCAAGAAGGCATCTTGCAGCAGCTGCACACAGTCTCAGAGTGGCTGAGAGCAGTCACAGAGGTTTCTGCCAACATGGCACAACATGGAGCAGTATAACATGGGGTAGTAGAACACGGGGTGGTCTCAGGGATTTCTGCCGGTCTGGCAGGACATGGGGTGGCAGACCATGGAGTTGCAAAGCACAATTCGGCCGCAGCTCTTTCCACCTGCAGTGCTTCCTCACTGGGGATGGTGGCACAGTCCTGGGCGACTGGGGGATGTTCTGCTGGGTTGGTGTCCCTGCAGGGGATGGTGGCACAATCCCAGGTGCTTTCATGGCACACTGTGACTCCTTCGTCATCTCCTGCTTGCCCAGTGTGGTGTCTGTACCTCCTGCCACCTCCACCAGCATTGCGCTTTTGCCGCTTGCATCAGTGGGCAGAGCCAGTGGTGAACCCTCTGTCATCTTCTACTCCCACTCTGTAACTGTTCTAATAAGTCCATGATGAGCCTCCAGGGTTTTATAATGTTGATGGCTGTGTCATCACCAATGGAGGCTGTGGCAAGTGTATCTCAGCCAGCCCACTCCCAAGTTTTTAAGTCTAGGGCATTTCCTCCAGACATATTTAATTTCATACCATGTCATCAGAGCCCCCTCGTTGTGTTTTATCCCTGTCTTTTTAAGAAAGATAGTCCATACCTGCAGAGTGGGATCTTGTGGTGTCGAGCCCTGTGCTCCCATGTTCCCGGCAGTGTCTGTATTCCACTAAGGGGGGGTCTAGACCTACACAGTTCACTCTACTGCTTTCTGCAGCAATATTCTACTGCTCCACTGGCACTTTGCAGCAATTCTGCTGCCTGTGGCAATATCCCGCTGCCTTTCACAGCCTCACCAGCTGTCTGCAGCAATACTGCTGCTCTGTAGCACTATACTGCAGCCCCCTGTCTCCCCACAATACTATGGCCGTTTGTTGCTATCACAAGGATCACCAGATGTTGCTGTTGAAGGAGACTGGGATGTTACATTAACACACTGAAGGTCATGTAGCAACAGCTCCATTTATTTTTCAGCAGCTTCTTTTATAGGGCTTTCAAATTTCCTGCACTTACCGACATGATTGATCAAGGGTCTCAACTCTGCCTAGCTCACTGGCTAATGATATGGGTGTATCTGTGCTTCAAAAGGGTTGGCTGAGGTCCTCTGTCTGGGTTTGAATCCGACATATCATCGGATAGGGACTTGTTTACTTTGAGCTGGTATCTATTAAGCGAAGTCATCTGTGCAGATATAGTCCAGCTATATCTGTCATATGGTTTTACCTGCTGTCTTGGTTTGGAAAGACAGGTATTTGCCAGGGAAAGCTGGAGTTTCCCTTGGAATGGAGAANAATTTGCAGTTAGAGGCTTTCAGGGAAAGCCTGGGGGTAGGAATAGCAATTTTTCACTAGTATGTATAAGAAAGCAAAAAAATCCAGAAACTACGGCATTAATAACAAAACAGTACCAAGAACCTTGAGGGCTTTGCTTCATAAAAAACCCAGGGCAGTTTGGTCTCAGTGACCCTGCAGGAATTCTCAGAACACCAAGCTGGAACAGTGGAGAGTCCTGGGCTGGTAGCTGAATGGCAGGATGTCCCCAGCAGGCAGGGCAGGGTATCCCGGCAGGGCAGGGGGGTGCAGGGTCACACTGTAGCAAAAAAGAGCAGCACCAAAGAAGCTGCAACAGAGGCAGGGCTGGCCCAGCTCCAGCAGGACAGGTGGAGAAGCTCAGAATTCCAGGGCAGGCGAGCAGATGATGACAGACCTCCCAGGACTGGATCCCTCCAGTGACGGTGATCTTTTTGATGTCCCTCTGGTCTGACTAATGTAATTGAAGAACTTTGCCTTTTGTTCACCAATCAAATTGGTCTGTGTAAAATAGTATATAAGGGAGTATATATATATATATATACACACATACACACACGCACACACACGCATATATGTATTTAAATATGTATATTTAGAAGGTGTGGGATTTGGGCATGATACAGATGGCATAGAATAAGGAGTGGATAATTTCCTGGTCCTGACCAGGACAGATTTAATTTTTGCAGTAGCCAGGAGGGACATGGCTAGGACACAGAGGTTATTCTATACCACCTCGTTTCATTTTTTGGGGGTGGGGAAGGGCTTCCTTCTGGTTCAGATGGCATGGTGGAAGGAGCACTTGGGCACTTTTGGGGTTTCTGTGAGAGGGAGGTTTGAGCAATCATATGTAACTTGTTCTTTTGTTTGTTTTTTTCTTCTCTTGTACACTGTTGTTAGTGTTGTTGCTGTTACTGTTCATTGTCTTATTTCTCTGCTGTTTTCAGTAAATTGTTTTTATCTGAGCCTGTGATCTTTTACCGTTTGTGCCTCCAATTCTCTTCAGCCGGCTGCAGGGGAAAAGGCGAGGGGGTGTGGTCAAGTGGTGTGTGCTTTGAAGTGTTTCAGTGGGAACATTGAATTGGGGAATACCATTCCTAAACCACAACAGTGTCTTTGGTATCAGATTCTCTTTTTCTTATGTTCCCTTCCCATTCAGTTCTGTATATTGTTCTTTTTTTCTTTCCCTGGAAAATGGAGAATTTTTTAATTTTTAATTTTTAAATATACTTTTATAAATTGACATACTCTGAAAGTTTTGAGACAGTTTCAAATAAAGTACACTGTTACTTACTAAAGGACTGTTGGTGCCTAAGGAAAAGGAATAGACCTCAACAGAAATCAGTCTGAGATAAACTCAGTATCTCTCAAATGAGGTTTTAGAATGAAAAAGAACACGTAGCTTTTCTGTAATGCATAATTTTAAAAAAGATAATCTTCCTTAATCTCATGCTATTATTTGAGATAATTCTGAGCAAACCAGTGTCTTTTTGAGCATTTCACTATTTCCTAAATAAAGACTTCAATTAAGTTTTGAATATTTTTTTTTTATTATGTCTAAGCAAAAATTTCAGTGATATCAGACAAAAATAATGATCTGTAAGATGCTCCACCTCCAATTCCAAAAGGTTTAGCTACTTGGAATGTTTGTTTGTTTGTTTGTTTTTAAAGGTAAACAAAAATCCTTTCTTGCCTTAGCTTTAGGGAATTTGTTAACACAATGTGAATAGCATGTGGTGATACAGAACAGATAAAATTTTTGAAAATCTGCACTGACATTTGTAAATACATATAGGAATTTTCCAGCACATTACAATGGCTTGCATTAATTCTTGATTATGGCATGAAAAGGTAGTGAATGGAGTCAGGATTCAAAGTTACACTTGGAGTTCATTGAAAGCTTATTATGCATTCTGAATGGTAAAAGATATTTTCAGTCTATGGATATAGAGGTAAAAAATTACTAATTGTAAGAGAGGACAGATTTTAATAAAAAATTACAATTCTCTGTAGGTAAGTTCTTTAGGACTAAAATTAATTTATTTTTAAGTTAAATTAATTTAAAATGTTAATTATTTAATTTTAAGTTAATCTAAGTTAAATCCAAAGGTGGTACTTTGAATTACAAAGTAGAAAGAAGGAGGAACTCCTTCTCTCATTCAGCATTTTTATAAATGAGATTATGTAAAAGACAGTGCATTTTGAGTAAATCCAACAACTGTGCAAAGCCAAAATTTAAATTGTGGATGAAAGTATATAAACTTACAGAAGCTATTTTCAAATATTTCTGTTTGCATAATACAATTAAATGGAATCATGACAGTTACTTTCATACCAATTCTATATTTTGGAGTTGGTTAGTTCTACTATCTCTCATCAGGGCTCTTTTAATTCTGTTTCTGTCCATTTTTCACTTCTGGGCAAACTTGCCTTTTTCATCCTTTACGATGGTGTTTTGCCTTTACAGAATTGCTTGGCACTGAAGGCTGAGCATTTGTTTATTGACTCAAGCAGTCAAACTGTTACTTATACCTTACCTTTTGGTAATTAAAGTAGTGAAATGATGCTGGTAGTTGTGTTGGACTAAAAGGAAGTCTATTCCTTTAATATACAGGGGTGTGTACACAATGTTCCTTTTAGTGCATGTAAAGCACTATTAAAAAAAGAAGCAAACACTATTTTACATGGCACTGCCAATATACTGTAGGGGATTCTCTTAAAATAAACAAAGAAAGAAAGAAAGAAACAACCTCCTCGCTTTCAGATAAAATAGAGATTACATGCATAGAGAGTCTTCCAACCCTTATAATGGGTTAGGAATATGTAATTTGCATACAGAATACTTGAAAAAACATTTCTGGTATATGGGTTGAAATATTTCAGAAGTTGTCCTGTGTGCCAGGTCAGTGCTGATTAACTTCTCGAATTTAGGATATCCTGAGGTTAGTATAATGAAGGCTAGATAGTAACATCTTATGTTAGATTTTTCAAGTTCTGTAGTGAGAAGAATTTCATAACTATGTTTTAATTCCAACTGTCAAAAGCATCCCTCATAAGCTCCTACATCTTTCTTGCGTTACCTCATTTGAATAGCTCTATGCTTTTCAATTGTTTGGCATTTTCTATCTAGGATGCTTTTCTTATTCTGACTTAAATAAAAGTGGTATTTTTTTCTTTTTAGAAAAATAGTGGTAGTGTTTTCTTTTTAATGCATTTCAGTAATATAGTAATATCTACTTTATCATAAAATCCTGATATAATCAGGATAGTATAACAAAATTTTCAGTCCTGTGACTCAGGTTGCCAAAGTTTTTACATATTCCTGTAAGAATGATGAGTGCCTTGTATTACAGTAGACTCAGAGAATTAGGAGGTAAAATATCCATAGGTTTAGTCTAAGCGAAGCTGGTGTTAGAGAATAGGTATAGTGTTCACTTTCAGCTACTGAAATTCCTACTAGATGTTTTTGTAGAGTTCTGCATTCTAGCCAAGGTGTCAAAACTACTATCAACTTCCTGCAGTTACTTAAAACAAGATCCTGTCATAACTAGAGCAGCTTTTTAAAAGTCCTAAAATAGATATAATCACCTTGTGGACTTGCTTTGAAAAAGTCCTCATATTCTTTAGTTATTTTGAAATGGGTGTTCTGAAATTTATTGATTTGATAGGGAAGAAGTCTGTATACAGATCAGCATTTCAATGTTGTACTGCCAGATATTGTGATTGTGTCTCATACCCTACTGGTTGGTGACTGATAATAATGAAAATAGTGATTATTATTTTTTACATATCTAGAAGTGTCCTTGGGCCTGTGTAATTTTAAAGGATTGAATAATGCATACCCTGTTTCTTCCAACATCAGAGGTGTCTACAATAAATTGTGTTGTGGCTGCTTTAATTAGCAACAAATATATACACACCTTTTTTCAGAATTGTAGGAAAATACTTTCTGACATAAAATGTTGCTCTTTCTAGATGAAGTGTTATCACAAAAAATACAGGTCAGCCACTCGTGATGTGATTTTTCGCCTTCAGTTTCACACGGGAGCTATTCAAGGACATGGCTTGGTGTTTGGCAAAGAAGACTTGGATAATGCCAACAAAGGTACTTGTCTTCTGTGGTTGGTTGGATGTGCATATGTGCAGGCGTGCAAGCATGTGCACGTAATGATCTTTTTCAGCACCTGTTTTCAAAAGGATTCTTTTTTNTTTTTTTTTTTTTCTTATTTTTGGGGAAAGGGAGACTGCTTTGAATTAGTTAAATTGTAGTGTGTAACACTAGAAAAACCCTAATTACAGGAAAAACTCTTCAAGCGAGTTAACTTGTCAGAATATTTCAGATACTCCTACATAGTCCTTATCACCTTCTCTTACATTTATAAAAACAAAAGACATTCATTTAAATGGTGACTCTCTTAGTCACCAGTGAAGGAAATAAGGTGAGCTAAATCGTTCCATTTTCTATTTTAGTGAAAACAGTCATAAAGTCTGATAATGTGCCTGTGACAGAGTCTGAGTCTTTTAATATGCTTCAGAATATCAAAGAATGGACACAAAGCTTTTAGACACACTTGAAAATGTGTCACACTAGTCCTCATATTTTCCAAATCATATAGTCAGTTTTATTGTTTATATGCAGGACTGGAACTTCCTCAGGCTATGTTACTAGCAAACTAAAATCAAACAAATTTTGCTGCAACATACAACGTAAGGCTACCAAAAGTTTTGTGGTCAAGTATTTGTGGTTTAGCCAATATAGGGAAAAATTTTAATTTTCCTGGGTGTATTTTCTTTATAAGCCATGTCTGTCTAATGTCTAGAGAGGGGGTTAGGAACTGTACATCTCTCCTACTTTTGACTATTCTAGAAAGCAAGCAAAACTCCAGCTGGCATTTATGTGGTCTTTTCTGGAGAATGTGTGGCACAAAGAATCTGCTTTTAAAAGCAGATCACTAAGATGCAAGTGGGAAGAGTGATGACTGTACACGTATAGATAGCTATGGAGAATCCTGATTTCTGAATGCTCTGAAACTGCTCTCCTGGGAAACATCTTGCTGAAATCCTGTCCTTTGTTTTCAGATGACCGTTTCCCTGATTACAGCAAGGTGGAATTAGTGTTTTCAGGAACTCCAGAGAAAATTAAAGGTGAGCATTGAGAACCAAAAATATGGTTAATTTGAAAATAAATCATATTGAAATATGCATTAAAAAAAACCCACAACCTTTTTCCCTCTTTTATTCCACTTCTCTTGTAAAAAATCTTACTTCTTCATTAAAATGTATGTTACTGCTTTAAATTTGAAAAAGTTAATAAAGATTCTGCATTTATATCAGCATAGAAGTCACCAGATTTTGTTTTAAAGCTATACCAGAACACTTGCTACGACTAGTAGAAAACATTTGTGTATCTGTGTAGAACATAGATAGTAGGTGGTTTGGCTCAGCATAAGTGACAGCAGTGGCCTATCCCATAACCCTTTTTGGATGTTGTCATAATTGATTATGTTTGCAGTATTGAAGTTTGGACTGTCTTCAGTTTAGCTTAAAGAGATACAGCTATAGTTTTCTTGGAAATGTTTCTGCTTTGAAGTTGGCTTGTAGGATATTCTGCATGCTTCCAAAATTCTGTTTTAATATGTTTGAGATTATGTGATAATTCTTACTTGCATTAAGATTTTGAGATTGTGCAGATCATTCCAGTTTAATTCTGTTAATGAACATGTTCTTAGTCATTTTATGGTGTCCCAAAAAGTATGGATTCTGCCTAAGACTGATTGAAAACCAGATATTCTTAACTGTCTATCTCATACATATTCCCATTCAATGTCCTCACTCTCCTGTGAATTGCATGTTTTCCTCTTTTTTTTTCCACATGAGTTTGATAATTTAGAAAATTCTGGCTGCACCCACTAAGAAGTTGGATTCTGTCCAGCTGAGCACAAAAATCTCACTTAGCAGGTTGGAAATCCATAAAAGGAAACCAGTTTTATAAATGAATTTGTCTAGCTTGTTCTAAATGTTTCTGGATAGTAAATGCTTGAAAACAGGTCAGTTGACATAACTAAAAAAGGACCAAGATTTTTTTCCAGTTTCCCTTCCTTAGACGACAAATGAGAGGTATGGACTTTTTAATAAGCTTCAACCTGTTGGAAAGTAAGGTTTTAAGTATTTGGATGTTTGTATTCAGTTGCTGTCTGAGGAATTAACTGGCTAGGAAGAGCAACTCATCTTTGTTACTGAACAAGTTATATTTCTTTAAGAAGTCATCTATGCAGCAGTCTGGGAAGATGTTGAAAAATTCTTTAACTTTAGTGCAATAGTATAATGATCCCTGTATTTGTGGTTAATACTTAGTTTTGCACCATACAGTGCTTAATACAAATACCAGAGATTAATGTGACCTTGTGTTAATTCTCTACATCTGTGACGAACAAGTCTTGTGCCAGCTAATGCTTCCTTATTTACTTACATTAGTGATTAATATGTACTGGCAGAGATCTTAGTTTTGAGAACAAGGATCATATATCAGAACAAAGAATGATAAGTGAAGTTTATGACATCATTATGACATCAGCACATGTTTGAAATACTCTCAAAGAGAAAAGATTAATCAGAAAATCTGGAACCATATCCAAATAAGTCCATAGAAATAATTAGCATATATGCATGTATTCAGGAAATGTGATGAGTATGTATTTGTTTCAGGAATATAACCTGATCTGTTAGGTTACTGGGGGTACATGCTTTGAGGAGAAATCCCATGCAACCAGTGCTGCTAGTAATGTTGGCTTTCTAACCTATGAATTGGTTGGAGAGTTTATTTCCCAATTTTTGGTGACACCTTGAAATAATTATTTACAATTTCTGAAAAACTAGTTTTCCACATCTGAAAATATTATAGAATTACAGAATAGAATTACTACTCCATCTTTCTGCTGAAACCAGGCTCATTTGTGAGATCAGACCAGTTTGCCTAGAGCTTTGTCCAGTCAGATCATAAAAAAACTTCAAGGACAGAGCCTCAGTGGGTGGGCTATTTAAATAGCCCACAGTGGAATGAGCCCACATGTCTGCCCTCACAGTGGAACTATTTTTTCCTTATGTTGACTCTAATTTTATCTAGATTCAAATTTTGCCTGTTTCTTTTCCTTCTGCCTTGCTCCTGTCTCCTCTACGGTCTTCAAGAGTCTGCTGTCAGCTCCTTGTTGAGACCATCCCATCTCCAGACTGAAGAAGCCCTGACCCCTCAGCCTTTCCTCACAGGAAAAGTCTTTCAGTCCTGACCACCCTGGTCATGTTCCCCTGAATTTGCTTCAATTTATTAATATATAATTCTTGTATTCTGTAGTTTGAAGCTGGACACAGTATTTTAGAACATAACTGACTGATATTTTTAAGAAAGAATGCAGTTGCCAAGAGAATAGCCCTGAATATTTAATAATAAAGTTCATAAATCTGCCTTGTGACAAATGTCATCACAGAAACTCTCTACAGATGGCTTTTTTCAGGCTGCACATAAAGGTACAGGACCATAGCATTCTGGTCCTAGTTGTAACTTTTTTTGTTTTAAAAGTCACAGTATGTGCATAATACTGTTGCTTTAGAAATATTTATAGTAGGACTTTGTAGACACAGCCAAAGGTTTGATAACTGAGGATTTCTTTGTTCCCCGATCTAGACAGAAAATACAGTCTGTTTGATTTGTATCAGTATCAAAGCCAAGTTCAATTTCATGAGTTCTTGATGCATGTGTCTTGCTTTTGAATCTGTGGACTATGCCTAAATTCCTCACTGTATCCATTTAAAACCTGAACATTATTTAATGTCTTGTTAAGGGCACAAAAACATGGGTTACTGCTGAAAATTCCAGGCGTGTTCGGCAGAGCATACTTAAGTGCAGCAAAACGCATTGAAAGCCAGCTGTCTAGTCTCAGATTCTACGGAGCTGCCACCTTAGGGGAACTGGAAGGGACATGAAGTCACAGTTTTCAGCTCTCCCTGTTCATCCGTAGTGATAAATTGCTCGGGTATCAGAATGATAATCTATATGAATCAGAATGAAATCTGTAACAAAGTCTAGTTTTATCATTCCTTTAGAACCATCTCCTTATAGATAACTCATGGTTTCATTCTCAAAGGCTGACCCTCTAAGGTTGGGTGGATCATCTGTGTTAGTTGTGTTTAGGGACTGATCCAAGTTATTAGCCTACATCATAATCTCAAAGCTCAAGATAAAATTCTCTGAATGATAAATTAAAGCTCTTTTTAAAAAACTGTTTTATTTAACCTTTCTTCCCCTCTTGCTTCTTGTATTTCATAATAGGGTGTTGCCATTCAGGGAGCAAACAACTGTCAGAAGGCTGCATACATACATCTGTGTCTGTATATAATTACATATGTCACTAATAATTTTTGGTCTCAAATGTGTCATTTTAGGATGTGAACACCTTCAGAATGATGATGGAGTAATTGTTGATTACAATACATCAGACCCACTAATACGCTGGGATTCCTATGAAAATATGAACCCTGATGGGGAACGTGAGTAATTCTGTCACATTAGACCATTTTGTCACATTAGAAAAGAGCAAAACCTTTTTCAACTGTTCCAGAGTGTTTGAGAGAAGAAAGGAGACTTGATTTGCTTGAAGCTAATGCTACTTTACTGATGTGTGAAGTAGCTGTCTACCCTTCCCTATTTAGCATTGGTAGTTCTAATTAGGAAAGAAAGCTGTTAATCCTGTTAATACACAACAAACTGAGACACAACTGATTGATACAAGTTACTTTATTATTTGTAAATTTACCTACAGACATTTTTATTTGTTCAAAAGTTTCTAGTTGGAATAGAAATTCTAATACAGAATTTTAAGAACAACAAAATTATATGGTGAGTTTGTGGATTTTGGTTACTATGTTACCTGGAACATTTCAGAATGTGCACTAGGCTGTTAATAAACAAACAGTAAAGGATGTGCCTATTTTCTTATCTTCCTTTGTAACTGTACCCATTTTCAGGTTTTTTAGATTTTTTTTTCTGTAATCAGATGGCATGTACAAAAGATGAAAACCTCCAGTAGATACTGACTCCAGTGTGAATACTCTCCTGATGTTTTGCTTGAGTGAATGCTCTGCTTTTAATGGATGTAGTCTTCATGTAAGGACTCAGAATGTTACACCTATGGTGGCACACCTCAGTGCACATGCAAGCCTGACTTGATGCAAATAAAAACATGAGATAAGGTGTAGAATAGATGCCGAAGTTCTTGTTTTCACGACTCGCCTGTTATCAAATGAGAGACACATGAAGATAGAATACCTAGTTAGCTGCTCTCTAGATTCAGTTTCACCTGATTTTTATAATCTGGATTTAGCATTGACCATTTAATGACCACATCTGTGGGGGCAGAAGCTTACTGGGAGCTTGACCTTTTCCCACTGCCTCACTCTTGTAATAAGAATATTTCCTAATGCACATCACACTCTAATCTGCAGAAAACTGGGGCAATAGAGGGTGGAAAGAGAACAGTTGTTGCATGCAGCAGGTAGACCACTCCATAGGGAGTCATCAGAGTTGGACGCAACTGTGCAGTGTATTTTAGAAGGAGTAATGTCAGAGAGAATCTTGACTGGAAGTGATGTTTTAATTCCTACCCATGATGTTTCCATATAATTTATGATTCCTTTCCCTTCCTCCCCCTGCCATCCTTTCCCCTTTCCTTTGTATATACCTAGCCCTCAACAAGCAATGGATTGATGTCAAATATTTTTTAATTGCTGAGATTGATTGGCTAGATGGATTTGACCTTCCCATCCACATGCATTGCATTGTAGGTAACTACAGCAGTACAGGAAGTTGAAAGCAGAGATAAACATGCAGGCAGGCACTCTGTTGGAGATACAGAACTGTATGCTGCTCATGTCTTCGATTAGAGTTGGTCAGAGACCATTTACAAGTACAACTAGCTTGTTTGCCTGCTGTTCAGAAGTCATATGTGCTATTTAATAGATTTTTATATCTAATTTGTGTGCAGGGTACTTTTTAAATTACCTGAGATAGAACAGAAATATGATGTGATAGCATAGATATTGAGAATTTCATTGTATATCTGCAAAAAACCCCACTTGAGGGGGTTTTTTAAGCTAGAAAATATACCATAATAATAGATGTATCTAGTTATTATTTTCTCAAGTAAATATTTATGAGGCAAACAGTTACCCTGTGATATTCAATAAGAGAATTGCAGGCAGAGCAATGTGTCTGCATAGGCCGGGCAGAAGACCACGAGGAGCACATACAGAGGTAAGAGCTGTATTTTTTTTCTTAAGGATGGGGTCTACTTAACACAAGTTTGAGCTTAGTCTTCTGCTTAAGGTAAATATAGTGCAGTTAGGTCATCTTCTGTGTAAGATTTATAAACACCATGACAAGCTTCTCTTTATGGTTTATGCAAATGTTTAGTATCATGCTTGTGTGTTAAAAATGTGTATTGCATCCTAGTTTTCACTACAGGTGAGAGACCACTAAGAGGAGATGCTGATTTCATATCCAGAATGTGATCAAAGTCAAAAATCTTGGAATATGAGGCCTTTAGCTCTAATCCTGAAGTCTGAGAGAGAATACTTTCTGTACTTCAGAAAATATTAAGGTGCAATTCATGGTACATTTGAAAGTGCGTAACAGTAGTGATATGTTTAAGGTACAGGGAACTCTCATACAGAGCGCCTTTTTCAGTTTCACTTTACATTAAGTTAAACCCCTAGCCTTATGTAGGAGCTGGTCTTCATGGTTTTACTTGTACCTGTTTTCCCACAGGAATTTCAGTAGGAAGAGTATGAGATGTTAGTGTGACAGATGATTCTTATATTACAACTATACACCTTTTTGTTAATTTAAAANAAAAGTGGACCTATGAAATTCCTTACCAGGGTGGTCAGGAAGGCTAAAGCAGAGGCTTGTGAACATGTGTTGTTTTGTCGGTATATGTGTGTGGAATGTGTATTTCCAATTTGCTGTGTTAAAATAGAAGTGAATAAGAGAGTAGTATCTCTTTTGAAATGGTACAACTATTTGGCTTTGTTACCAAAAGAACAAAAGATGGGAAGACATGATAAAAGAAAAATATACCCATAGGCTCTTGATTTACAGGCATGATACAGTATTACGGACATAAGCAATTGCCTTTAAATAACCTTGAACCCTTTGCTAATAAGATTGTGTACATAGGTGTTGAATATAGCCAAGCTATGGACAGTTTGCTATCTGAATTTAGTTCCTTATCCTTCATTCTTAATATTCTTAAGGAATTTTGACACTTGGAAATAAGTAAATTATTTGTATTTCTTCCTATAAATACTGTTTCTTTTCAGATCCCTTGGGAAGTGGTCCTCCATAATAGATGAAAAATTATATTAAGTTCCTAATTTTTAATTTATATCCGATGTCCTCCTCCTTGAGCAGCACATTAGCACAGAGACTTCTGCTACACTGTTAAATGTATGCAATTAAATGTAGTATTTGGAACCAGAAGAATCGGATCTTCCTACTGCCATGTAGAAGTCTGACATAGTTGCCATTGCTTTTCCTGTGGTTTTGAAGTCAGGAAGGACTTTTTGTGGTAGAAAGTAACAGAAAGTACTTTTGATCCTTCTGAGCACTCTTATTTTTTTCATTAAAATATCAGTTACCATACAATAAATGTGTATGGATTTACAAAAGATTGTTCATTTGCTGCAAAATAACAAGATACCTGTGGCCACACATGTAGTATCTTCCAAAATCTCTCTCTAATATGAAATGAGAAATAGTATTGAAAAAAGCTCCCCCACCCCAAACCACAGGGATTGAGGTAAATGGTAAAGATTTGACTTGTCTTTTGTTGAGGAGTTTATTTTTAGTTCTCAGTGATAATTTCCTGAATTATTACTTGGCATAGTACACAGGAGATACTGTTCCTAAACACTTCCCTCCTGTTGAAAATGCAAGTTTTTTTTGAATAGGAACCATCAGTTTATGTGAAACCTGCCAGTGGATCCTGGTAAAAGCCTGGGCTCTGAAGTGTTCTGAAAATTAAATCAGATTTTAAAAAGAGATTAAAATAAAACTATATTAAAATAATATACATTGCTAAATAACATAAACTCGTTTTAGTAGAAAAGGTGAATTACTGGAAGAACATATGAATGCTACTCTTCCTTTTGCACTGTCTGACTGCTTTAACTCAGGTCTATTCTAACCACCCTGATAGCTGATACAGGTTAGCACATGGCCAGAGTCTTATAAAGCTACATTCTAACTTATCAATCTTGAGGGCCCAGCTTTTGCAGAGAAGTGGCTAAATTTAATTGAGCAAGACTTCTCTTTAGAGGTGTTTTGTAACGCAAAAGGTTTAATAAATAAAAATAACAAAATAACAAATGTTACAGAAAACAAATGATAAAGTGGATACAGGTGTCCAAGAAATCTCTGACACCCTGCTACGAACACTCCAAAAGGCCTCTAATTTCCTTTATGCTCTTTGCTAAATACTGAATGTTTTAGGAGGGACAACCTGGCTTGCAGCCAATAGAGAGAGATACAGGGTTTGAAGAACGGTGACAAGGTCTAATAGATGCTTCTCTCTTGGCACTGAGCCAATTCCTGTCAGAACAGCAAAGAAATTTCTGGGTTCTTTTTCTTATAAGAAATGCAAAGGCTGAGTCTTAAACTTTTCCCTTTATGGAAAACACTTGCTGAGTGTGGGAAATGCATCCCTACAGATAGCATGCTAAAATTATTCTAGAGAGAAAATGCCATTGTGTGTGCGGCATTCAGTTGACTGAGATACACAATTTTAAATTCATTTTCAATAAAAAAAACTGGTAAATGCAAAGTTCATTGTTGGCCAAAACAGTATTTGTTTTGGCTCAACTGAATTCAGTGGATTGGCAACAGAAATGCACATGGTTCTTGTTCAGTGTTCCATTTTAAGACATTTCTCTTATTTTAACAACTGCTAAATCCCTCTGTACTCTTTTGTCTTCCAGCTGTACAGTCTGTGGAAAGATAAGCACATGTGCACATTAGAATTGCTCAAAATGACAAATGAAGGACTTTGAATTAGTCTTTACAAAGCAGATACTTAAGTTTCTTTCTCAACAAGGCCTTGCTCTTTGTTTCCCAGCAAAGTACCTTTGCTTTCTCAGTGGTGTTTGACAATTAGAACAGAAAAGGCTTTGGCCAAAAATGATCTTTTTAATCCAAATAGAATAGGCCTGAGTGAATCCAAATTCCTATCTCTCAAAAGTGTTGCTTTCCAAATTTCCTAGTGTTTTGTAACTGTAATTAACAACAATCAGTCAAAATTTGCCAAATATTTATAAACTGGTTTGCTCCTGCTTTTTTTTTTTTTTCTTTCTCATAAAGGAAAGTATCTGAGAAGTGTCTCCATGTATGCAATAAATGTGTCCATGGAGGCAATAAATAACCAACATTCTGGTATGCACCCATGTCATGTGACGAGATAGGATGTTTTACTTCTACTGAGATTTTTTTCTCCTCTTCAACCCAAAGTAAATAGCTATTTGGTAGGGAGGCATCTTTTTATGTTGTTAAAAACTTGTTTTTCCCAGAGAGCCCCTTCAATATTTCAAAACTCAAAAGTTGAGGCAAAACTGCTTGGTTTTGGTACCTTAACAGGAATGCAGACGACTCCCAAAGAAAATGGCAGCTTTGATGCCATTTCTGGTGAGTGAAGCTGAAGAACAAATTCCTACTGAATAAATGTTAATTTCAGTTTTTAGTCAACAGTTGGATGCACTATTCTTTGAGACAAAGAGAAATTTGGTAGAAGGTAGGGATAAAAAGGTGTCCTCTAACAATTCCTCTCTATTTGACAGTAAAAATAGAGAAGGCTATAGAAGATAGACAAATTTACACTATAAAATGCTGCCAGCTTGAAACAGTATCTGAAACATTGTGGAGTGTCTGCTTTTAATTGCTTTTTCTCTGAGAAAACTTAATTCTTCTATTTCTTGACATCTTGTATGTTCTTTTCTTCAACAGAAATAAGTTAAATTAGTTAGTCCACCTAATCATGAAGCTGACAAAGAGAGACAAATTAGTATTAAATGTGTTTTTTTGAATGTTAGAAACATTGAATGCAAACATAGGATTATAAAGTTTCATTTTTAAGTGTGAAGCAATAGGTAATTCTCTTTTCCCATCTTCATTAATACAGCATTAATTGTAACAATACTGTGGCTTATATTTTTTGTTATGTCAATATGTTAGGGAGTAAATATAATTTCACACAGATGTTTTCAAGACTGTGCTTGATAAGCTAAGATTGATTTGGACTGTATTTTCTCTGGACTTACGCTTTGGGGATTTGGGATTTTTGGTTGTGTTTGATTTATTTTTTTTTCCCCCAAAAAGAAAATGATTAAAGTATTTTGCATAGGTCAGACAGGAGCCAACAGTTAAGTGCAGCCAGGGGCCAGACTTTCAAAGGATTTACCCATTCAAAGTTACTTTTATGTCTCTTCTTGGAATGTCACAAGATACCCTGAACGCTTCATTGAAAGTCTTAAGTGTTTGCTAAAGTGCTAAGCTGAGCTCCAGAACTTGGCCTTTCCAGTTCTGTTGAAAAATATTTTTTTTCCTTTTACCCAAACATATAACTGTATTGATACGACAGTGTCTGAAGTGAGAAATTATATGCATTTTATTTCGTGCCTGAGACAGTGATTTTGTTAGCTACCATTTGTCAGTTCTGCTGAGTTTAAACTTAGCTCAGATAAAAAGAGAATCACTCCCAAAATGCTAAGGGCCAAAGAGGAATAGTTATACCTAACCTATATATTGGAAGTCTTATGTTTGAAAACAAGGAAGAGATTAGAACCAGGGTTCCCTAGGCCCTTGGATTTTTTCCATGAGCCTCCTGCTTCTCTCTGCCTGTACTTCCATTTCTGGGAACACTTGCCTCCACACCCCTTGGTATCAATGTTTTTAACAGTGCACAGGTTTATCTGAAGCACAGGCTGCACTTGTAAAATACTTCCAAGCTACTGCAGAGCCAATTTTTTGCTTTCAAAAGAAAAAAAGCATTTTAATGTCCTCCAATTTATTTCTGTCCTGTCTCAGTAATAGGCAGTGTTGTTATCCCAACAACAACACTGTTTATTCACTAGCCCTTTGTCAAAAGCTTTCATTACACTTCTAAACCCAAACACCATAGGGCAAAATTTGAGTGGTTTAATAGATGCTAATGTAGTTTATACGACATTTAAATATTCTCTGCAGTTCTACTTTCATAAGACTGCAAAAGACCTCTCTCTTCAGCACAGCAGAATCAGATAGTAGAAACTAGAAGGAAGGTAACACGTGACTGTGACTAGCATTAACTTAGGGGCCATGTAACACAGCTTTTTAAACCAAGTCTATCTTTGCCCAGCTTATATGGTTTTTTCAGCAAGTTTGTATTTATCATTTAGCATGTGACTGTTTCTTAGTCATGTCAGCTACAATCTATGGTTGTTAATGTTGTTAATTTAAACACTAACGTCCAAATCAGTCTCTCTTCCCATGTACAGATACAACAGGAGAAGCCTCCTCACCCAACCTTACAACCTATTTAATGGACCAGATTGAATAAAAAGTTGTAAGAGGTGATGCCTTAAGATTTTAGCCTTTATATTTTTCAAATCCTGTACTGCATTAATGCATAACTCTAAACTCCATATAAAATGTTAGCTACTGTCTACACATTTTGGTCAGACAAAACAATTCCTCTAGGCCTGAAACTCAAGGACATCCTACAGCTTCAGGCCCCAAAAAGGACAAAGAAAAGTGAATCGAGGGGAGCAAACTGGGGGAATATGACTTCCTTACCTGAAGCTGTAATTGGAGGATTAACCCCTGACATAAATAGACCAAACTTATATCTGTCTGAAAAACTTGTGACCATTATCCATTTTGGGTGTAGCCCCTTGGGGAGGCTTCATCTGCCCTTAATGTACCTGAGAGCCCTTCATTAAATATATCCACTTTTATTCTCTGAACTTTGTCTGGCCTCTGTTTCTAGGTAAGCTCAAAAAGGGTATCAGAGGCAAGCCTCTGCCACAGTGTTTTCTTCCCTGCAGCTGGTTCCTGAACAACTCTTACTCCTTCTTTTAAAGTCACTAGGGCATCTCACCTGTTTAACTTCATTAGACAAAGAAAAATTACCTTTTTGATGTTATAGGTATTGGATATATTTTAACACCTTATTTGCTTGAGAGTAAAATTAGCATGGCAGCATCAGAGATTAAAAGTGTAAGGAAGAAACAATCCAAAATGTATTAGTACAGATTATGATTTGGTTCTTTCCTAAGACTAGAAGGAGAAGCAATTAAATCCCCACTCTGTGTCTCCACCAAAGCACGCAAACACTGAACTATGTTATGTGTAATATATATGTGAGTGTTTACTCTAGGAAACAAAGGAAATGTGAATAGAGTCATATCAGGCATGAATGCCATTTGTACATGATATAAGAGGTCATAGAACCTTTGCATGTGCATGAATGAACTTGAGTTAAAATACCAAATTTGTTATGATTGCCAAATGACAAATGTCTGGAAAGACTTACAGAACAAGAGATAGGTATTTTAGGTCACCATGAAGCAATAGCAATCCTTTTTCTGGTGAATCCTGAAGTAATCGTATTGTTCTGATTTGGGGTAATTTCTGCCCTTTTGCTGGTCTTTTATCATCATGTACCTTTCCTTTTTTGGCTAGACTTCTTTCCAGTGATTCTCTTGGTCTTGCTTGGTGGTTTCAGCTGGCCACTGCAACACTCGGTTTATAAGATAATGGTTTTGTGATGTTCACACTTTTCTCCCCATTGGCAAGCATGTTCTGTTGATTAGAAAGGCCTGAAGAGTTCCTGGTTACAGCTTGTTCAAAATGTGTTCTTTTGTTATGAAGGTACTTGGGTCAGGAAGGCTTGATTCTATGACGAGTGCTGGTTTTTGAAGGAGGGCTCTTTCAGCAAATATATCATGCTGGGATTTATTTGGACTATCTTGTAACTGTCAATTTTTTTCAGTGTCTGGGACACTGGTTAATTAAATAATATGTGTTAGGTTTCTGCCATTGAATACTTACTGAAGAACTGAGGACTTTTCCTGGAAAGGTTTCTGCAGAAAGCATCTTCTGCAAACAGTGATATGTAGAGAGGTTTTTTATTCCATTGCATGTGTTTCCAAGATGGTGTTAACACATTAACTACCACCTCATGTATGTGCTGGTGGGTTTTTTTCCTTGACTTTGGAAAAGAACATAATAAAAGACTAGCCCTCCTGAGTCCCACAGCTTTAGATTTTAATGTCTGAATTTTGAAGAGGTGCCTGTTATATTCAATAATCTGTACAGAGTGAATCTTAATAATCTGTGGGTTTTTTAACACTATAGACCACAGGCACTTCTGATAGTAAATTGTGGTTAATAAATTCCTCCAAACCAGGAGATAATAGTTTTTTAAGTGACAGAAGAATTTGAGCTGTACAAATAACATTAACAGCCTTTAGTGTAGTCACCCCTAGTGCTTTGCTTGTTTTTCAATGGTAAGGGAAGCTTTGCTAGAGATAATACAATTTGTTATCCATGTATTGATCCCAGAAAGCTGTCCTAGGCACCTCTATCCCTGCTTCGGCAGTTTCACTTGTTAAGTGTTAAATATTTATCTCTGATTTGTTTTGTTTAAGGCTTAAGTTCTTTGCAAAGATTTTCCTGGACATCAGAAAGCTTTGGATCAGACTGCCAAGCAATAAGAGGAAAGTGAGAGCTGGGGTAGACTGCAGGTCTACCTGGATATTTATCGTACCTCCTCTGATTCTGCATTCAAATATGGGCAGAATCCAAATGCTGAAGAAGAGTATGAGTTCAAACTCCTTCCAGACTGAATAGATGGAGGCAACTTTAAGAAAGCAGAGGGAAGGTTTTTTTTTTTTTGTCAGAACTCAA
The DNA here is from genome assembly GCA_013397395.1 of Sinosuthora webbiana. Lineage (NCBI taxonomy): Eukaryota > Metazoa > Chordata > Aves > Passeriformes > Sylviidae > Sinosuthora > Sinosuthora webbiana. Next base: position 219,774 of record VXBN01003152.1, on the reverse strand, counting down.
TCCTATTTCTTACTCTCTCTTCAACTATGAAAGTAAAAGTTACATTACTACAGCTCTTTTTTATTGTTTATGTTTTCTCTGTTCTTGGAGTCCCAGATAGAAGGATCTGTATGGTTTCTGAGAGGGCCCAGAGCAGTGAGCTCTCTCAAGTAGTATGGGCTAGACATTGTTTTTCTCTATCTTACTTGAACCCTGAAGAATGTTGCCTTAACTGTTGGCCATTTAAGGAACTTGCTAAACTTCTGCGGCTCATCTAAAATTTTCTGTATCAGGATATTCCCCGTGTTCCTTTCAGTAAATACACATAAAATTTTCTTTGTATGAAGTCCTTTGTGGAAGTCAAGATGGACACTGCACTTAGAGTGTTTCTTTAAAAACTTCCAAAGGCTTCAAGCATCAGCTCCTTGTTATCTAAAAGTCTTTCATCCCTTTTCCCTCCCACGGGCAGCTCCACACGGCTCTCAGGGTCCCTTTATGCCAGCAGCTAGTCTGTAGACTCAATGCCTCAGCACTTCTTCTCTCTTCCTTCTGCAATTCCAGCTAGCTCCTTTCCCCATCCCTAGCACAGCTGCCTAACCCCGTCTCTCCTATGTACAGTGTCTTACACTATCTGTCCCTTGCACAACCTCCTGCCCCTTCCTCCTCACAGCACAGCCAGCAGACTCCAACTAACTCCAACTGACCCCCTTCCCAGCTAACTCTGTCTTTATCACACCCATATCTGGGAGGGCAAGGCTGTTTGCACTCTTGGATAATTAACACAGCTGTAATATATTAAGGTCAAGACTGCGCTCAGCACTATCTTTATCTGGCTCCCCACAGTCTAGCCACAGTTTTTAAGTCATTTAGGTACAGTATAAGTTTTCCACCAAATATACATAATTTGATACGTTAGTATATCCTTATGTTGAATGTGTGTAGACCATCTTCAATTTTTTTACAAGAAACAAATACTATAATTATTATCATATAAGGTTACCTCATGTTGCTTCTACTATTGCTCTATTACTTGAAGATAAATGACAAGTCTTTTGAGTCCCAGTGCAAAATCTTTTAAGTTCAATTAGTGAGTTAGAAAATCAAAGAGCTCTGCTAAACATATGTGTGCCTGAACTTCCTTTTTTGATAGGTGTACTTGTTTAGAAACACCTGAAGATCAATTTATTGTGCCATAGATTGGTGGAGCAATTTTATTACAAATGGCAATACTGTGGAACTACATGTTCCATACTTAAAAAAAAGAGTAAATTCATTATGTTGACCTTTTAGGGAGTCACTTTAAGCCTTTCACTGTGGTTCTGTACTGTTTTGAGCAACCATGTAGAGCCATCAGTGTTTTTCTGCTGCTTTATATTTGATGACTGTTACTAATTTTTGCTGAAAGCCTAGCTGTGTAGCAAGAGAAATGCCATGACTCATGGTGTGTATGCTGTTTCAGCTGTTAGAAAGAAAAATCGTGAATTTGGAGTATGCACTTGGATTTGCATATTATTGAAGTGTTCCTGAAGGTGGGCTTTGCTTTTGATAGGAAAAAAGGGAGATAGTTTCATGTAGTTTAGTGACTTTTAAATACTGTTAAACTTTACTTAGGGCTTTATACTTGTGGCAGTGTTTCTGTAGTGTGGTGTTATGTTGTTCTTTTGCTGGTTATCCAAGCACACGTATCAAGTTAAGTCTTTCCTTAAAATAACTGAGAAAATTTTGCAGAAGTAGAATCAAAATGACACAGTAGCTTCTGTATATTGGGTGACAGTTGTAAATGTATCAGTCTATTCTTTGTACTTTGGATCATGGAACAGGTATTATTTTCTGTTGATCCCAGTGGGCAAAAGTGGGATGACAAATTACAGTAGTATTCTAAGGATGAGCCTTTACTGGCTGACTCTGCCTGTGTTCCATACTGGCTGAATAGCAGCCAGCCTCTGGTCTAGAAGCTAGTACTTTGTGAAGCAATCTTTTCTTGCTCCAGAATACTTGTAAAAACACTGAAGTACACATGTGATCCTTTTGGTTGGGAAATTAATCTTAACTTTTGCACAGATAAAGGTTCTGTGGGGTCTTGGATGTCCTATTTTCTGCTCTACAAAAGATTCAAGGTTTAAGGACCTCATGTGATCCTGTGTGTTCTGCAACATTAGCATTTTTCTAACAACAATCCTGTTAGTTGTTTTCCTCTCGGTGTTTGTTCACTTTTTGTTTTTTATGATAACATGCCTTGTTTTCTTCAGTCTCCTTTATTTTTCTGTTATATTCAGGGACTTGAGAAACCTAAAAAACCAAACAGTTTCCTGATGACTTAGATGCTGGTCTTTCATGTTGGAAAACTAGTTTTGTTTCAAATGCAATGCAAATAAGAATATCCGGTTTACTTGGGTCAGGTTAAGGAAAAAAGTGATAGATGACTTCATACCTTTCTCTTTTCTTTCTAGTTAAATAGTTACCCTCAAGTAATAATTTTCTAAAACCTCTTTAAAAACATATTAAAGGATTGCCAGATTAATGTTTATGAACCAGAAACTGATCTCACAGCCTTGCACCAATTTACAAAATGAGGACCTACTTTTTGTCTCACAGTTTGAGTTGCACTAAATGCAGTTCTAGGTCTCTAAATTTTAGAAAGCACCACAACTGGACAATGCCAGGTTCTAAGATGAGGTGGATTCACAATCTGTATTTTTCCTCAAATTTTTGATCAGTTCATTGTGATGGGTTCATTTGCATGACCCTTCTCTGGCACTCTGCACCAGTCCAAGTATCATCCATACTTGCAACAATAAGCATAAAAAATACAAAGAGGTGTATATTGTAGCCTTGCTTACAAAATTTAAATCTATATCTGAAGTGGATCAGACTGGTGAACCTAGTAATCCAGCTGACCTCAGATGTGGGAATGTGCACATAGCCAGAAGCACCTAGTACTGCAAAAGGTGATGCATCCCAGGAAGCCTGGTACTGACAACAGAGGAAGCAAAAACTTGGAGTTGAGTGATACGGTTAGAGAACATCTTTCTAAACACATCCATGAATAGGTTTAAACAGTGGTTATCCCAAAGCATTCTTGTGATGGATCACCACCAAGAGCACCATATTGTTCTATATTTAGAGCAATAAAATTTTAGCAGCATGGTGACCTGTCTGAATGAATCTATTTCATGTAAACTTATCCATAGGATAAGTTAATTTATGCAGTGATGCTTTTATGTTGTCTGTGTTTCTTCTAATAATCTAGCAAAGTGCAGGTGTCAGCATGGAGCCTCAGTCTGTATTCAAGCATGCTCAGTGTTAATGGTCCAAAGTCACTTGCATGTACATGCAGTTCAGGCTTATGAAGGAGCAAAAGAGGCCTTTAATTGAAGCAAGGAAAAGAGCTGGGAATTTTTCCTCACAAAGAACCAAAATGCAGTGAGATTAAAACTAAATTTGCATCTTAAGTGAGACTCATCAGTTTGCATTAGGAGTTTTTAATATACTTTGGGTTTTTTTATATATTTGAGGCAAATGTGGGACATTTCCAATTTAACAGCAATTCTTCATCATCCCAAAGGAGAGAGCCAGTTTTCTGGTTCTGGAAAAGCAATGTTAGCATAGCTTGTGTTGTGTCCTTTGTGTCTTTATCAGAGTCCTGATGTGTTTCTTGTGCAACCATTTACTGATTTGCAAGAACAGCAACACTTGAACGAAAAAGTGTGTTCTGAAAAGTTCTGAATTAGGTTTGAACTTAACTTTTAACTTCTACATAAACAATGAACAGGTAGATGTATTTTGGGTATACAAGAACCACTTTTAACCCTTGTTCAACTGAGAAGTCATTAAAGTGGTGACAGTCTCTGAAACAGAAGATAATATTGTCCAGGGGCACAGCTGTCTGGTGGTGATGCATGTGTACATTTGGAATAATGTTTAGAGCAAAAGTTTGCTGGCTGTTCTGTGGTGAGACACTGCTGTTACTAAAGGAGGAACTAACATCTTCACTTCCCCTAGTTTGAGGTGATTCATTCCAGAGACAGAAAAGGTAAAGCCTTCTGGGATCTGGGAGCTTGAAAGCAGCAGCTGCTAGATAAAAAGTGTTACTGCTACAGGACTTCCAGAAAGCTTTTCCTGCCCGAGAATTGTGGTAATACACAAATTCTTGAAGATGTGGACGAATGTCTAGCCTGATTGGTCAGTGCAGGAGAAAAACGTTTTCTAGCAGCTGTTTATTTTGGGAAGAATGATGTCAGTGATCTAGAAACTGAAATTCACTCAGCTTTTTTTGGATATTGAAACAGACTGTGAAAAGAATCACTGTAAGGGAATAGCTTGTAGACTGAATTACCTTTTCAACCAACATGTTTCTACTCCTCCTTGGATGCAATATTTCAGATTTCATTGAACATGATTGCCTCCTCCAGCTCCTCCTTTGTTTATGTTTTCATTTCCTTTTTCTGGCTGATACAAGTCTCATGATTCTTTAGCAAGACTGCTTATCTCCAGGAGCAGAAACAGTGGCTGCAGCTCAAACAGCAGGAGTAGAGACATTTCAGGCCTTTTTAAGTTTGGGGATTTGTCCTAACTTTGGTGTTCCTATTTGCAGAGTTTTGCTTAGAGAATATTAATTGATGCAAATAAGCCAGTGATTGACTATTGCAGAAAATCCCTTGTCATGCCTAGTAAAGAGGTAAGTAGCTTTGTTGTGGTTCAAGAGCTAGAAATACAAACCACATGTATTTCTTTATGGATTTTGTAGTAGTTACACAGGAAGAGTTTGTAAGGAATGAAGACCTGTCTTTTTTAGAGAAGGAGAAAGGAAAAGACAAGCACACATAAAAAGATTTAACTTCAAAAGAATGCAGCTCAGGACTTGTCCAGGTTTGCCTGAAGGTAAAAATATTTACTTATGAGGTTGATAAAAGATAATCCAGGTCTTCTGTAATGTTTCCTGCTGCAGCATGAACAAGGGTACAGTTTGAAGGAGTTTGTGTATTTGCAATCATATTTTTGTTCAGGTGGACTGGATCAGAACCCCTGTTGCTGAATTTGTGGTGTATGAGTTAAAGTAACTGGCTTTCATTTGTGTATGTTTTCCCAAGTGATGAATGGACAGCGGGTAGCTGTGGGGACAAGTCAAAAGGCTTAGAGACTGAAATATTTTTAGCTCACAAGCCTGCCTTTAGGTATTTGGATTTCCAGGAGAATAGTGCCAGGAAAACACAGGCTTGGAAGGATGTCTCTAAATTTGGTGTGTGTTAGTATTTCAGGTCCTAATTTTCAAATAAGTTGCTCTTTGTGTATCAGATAGAGAACTGAAAATACACACATAACCTTTGTTCTGAGATTTTCAGTTACAAGAGAGTCCCTGATACTGGGGGGAGGTGTGTGTGTGTGTAATTCAGATTCACCATGGGAATGTTGTTGGGCATTAGTCTAGGCAGTTCAGAAAGTTGGAACAAGTCCTGGGAAGAGTGGTCAGGTTGAAAGGAAGTGGGCTTCTTTGGTTTAGTTAGTTAAGTTCCAGCATTACTCAGATCACCTCTGTTGTGATCTTGTGTTTTTGACAGCTGTGTTACTCCCATATTTTGAAGTGTTGCCTCCTTGGAAAACACGGTAGTAGGGATTGAGTTGTGCATGGAGATGAGGTATTGAATTTTTAAGGCCTCTGTGGTACCATTATTTAGTAAGGTGTAAAGAATGAAATGTTGCAGTGCTCTTATATTTCTCATTTTCTTTTGTCAATACTGTTCCCTGCCTATATGCATAGCTTTACTTTTACAATTAAGTTGGTTATCACCTTTTTTGAGAAACACATGGATGAAGACTAGGGTAAAGTGAAGTTCAAAAGTCTTAGTGCAGAGATATTCTAGAATTTTGTTAAAGAAAAAGGTAGAAGATGAAATAAAGATGTTATATAATACCAGAACAACTACAAACCCTTGTATTTTGTAGGTTTGTAGTATTTGAATAGTTCATTTGTCCTCATTTTATGAACAAACAAATGATATATGTATATAGCTTTTATATATTTATGTTTGTATATATTTATAATTTTAATAAGACCAAGTGCAAGGTGCTGCACCTGGGTTGAGGCATGTCCCAATACCAGTAAAAGCTAGGTGATGAACAGATCCAGAATAGCCCTGCTGTGAAGGAGTTGGGGTTGCTAGTGGCTGAGAGGCTGGACATGACCCAGCAACATGCCCTTGCAACCCAGAAAGCCACATGTGTCCTGGGCCGTATCAAAAGCAGTGTGGGTGTTGCAGCAGCCCTCTTGTTAGAGGGTAGAAATGAGCCAAGACACAGACTTGTTGTTTATCACAGCATGAAAAGGGTCCTGGTTTATTCCTCTTTACAATTCAGTTATCCTGACTCCAACTATTCACTGACTCAGGCTGCAGCAAGCTCCTACTGTAGGTTTCCCTTGCAGCCCCTGACTGTTGGTTATTTCCTGCTGAACTGTGACTGCATATATTAGTTTGCAGACTCTGAATGCAGGCTTTTACCTAGCTGGACTATGACTGCAGGTTCCAATAACAGGTTTTAGCTGTAGACTCAGACTGATCTCACAGCAGGGCTTCTCTCTCTTGTTTTGCCCAGTCCTTCCAGATTGTTCCTTCAGTATCTCCTTCCTCATCCCTTCTTCCTTAGGCCCCCCCCATTCCCTCTTCCTCAAGGTCTTCCCCTGACCACCCTACCCACCCTTTTTATCACACTTACCTTTATTGGCTATAGCTGTGACTCATCAGGGGGAAGGCTGTATTGGGTAATTAACACAGCTGTTACTTATCAGGGTCGAGGTCACCTGTAATCCCTTCTCTTACATGTGGGCAGCAGGGTGAAGGAGGTGATTCACCCCCTCCGCTCAGGTGAGATCCCACTTGCAGTGCTGCATACAGCTATGGGGTCCCCAGCAGAGCAGAGGAGGCCACCAAGTTGGTTGGAAAGATGAATGGATTTATCTCCTGTCAGGAAAGGCTAGGAGAATTGGGTTTGGTCAGTCTGGAAATGAGAAAGGAAAAATGGAGTGATCTAATTGCAGCCTTCCACTACCTGAAGGGAGCCCACAAAAAAGATGGAGAGAGATTATTTACAAGAGCATGTAGCGACAGGACAGATTTAAACTGAAAGAGGAGAGATTTAGACGAGATATAAAGAATAAATAGAGGGTGTTGAGACACTTGAAGAGGTAGCACAGAAAAGTTGTGAATGCTCCATCCCTGGACATGCTGAAGGCCAGGTTGGGTGGGGTTTCGAGCAACCTTTGAGCAACCCGATCTATTGGAAGGTATCCCTGCCCATGGCACGGGGCTTGGACCTAGATGATATTTAAGGTCCCTTGCAACCCAAACCATTCTATGATATATTCTATGATGATAGTTAAAATTAAAAACCCCAAATTAATCTAAGAATGCTTTCCTTCAACTGTGCAAATTAGAAAATAATTTTGTTATGTGCAGTATGCATTTTATTTTCACGATCAGAAAGCTGCAAGATTAAATATCCAGAGTCCTCAGGAACAGCTGGATTTTTGTTTAGCTACGAGTTTAATTCTTTCTTACCTGTTTATAATGCAGAGTGGTATTTTTTGGTTCCTAAAAAGGTAGCTATTTATTAGAGCAAATTGTCTAGTTGCAAGTAAATTGTTTTTGCCCACAATCACAGTTGTTTTCTTGTGATGTCTAATAATACTGTATTGATATTTAAATTAAAAGCCAAAAATCAGCAGGTCTCAAACTCTTCTGTTTGTCATTTCATTTGTAGACACATAATATGGTTCCTCAAGTTCTAGTGTAAATATCAAAAGTAATGTCAGGCTCACCGTCCTACTTGTGATCAATGAGACTTCTTTTGGGGAAGCCATTATTTCAAGAAATTGCTTTAGGGATTTTTGAAACTTGGTAGTGGATGAGACTTTCAGCAGACATCCTTTTTTCTAAAATGGTGTTCCAGCACCGACTGACCCAGCCCTGGGACTGGCTCAGGCTTTGTGCTGCTGACAAGAGTTTGCAAATTTTACTCTGAAACAGTTTCTGATTGTGAAATTCAGCTTTTTGAGTGGTTATTTTTGTGAGCCCAGAAAAACCTACCTAAAACAACCTCTGATGAAGTGGAGCCTCTGCCTTGAGCAAAAGCCACCAGGCAAAAGAGAACCTGGCTTGGGTGCTCTGACTTTTTAAAGAAACCCTTGCAACCCCTGGTCCTGTTTCCAGCTGTGGAGCTGGGTCTTAGAGAGACAATACCAATCTTGGGCACAGATAGATATGGAATACAATAAAATTTTGGTTACCCAGGAGAAATACTTTTAAACCTACTTAAAAGCTATCTGAGAATCCTGAAGTAGTTTAAGGCTAAGGTCTGTACTAACACATAAATGCAGTTACTTGATTTTTTGTTAGTGGGTTTTGCTGTTCTGTTTTTTTTCCTAAACGAAATTTTAAGTAAGCTGTACTCATGTCTGTTCTTCAGAGTGGAAGCTGTACAATTCACAGCTGGAAAACCCCCAGATATTTGGGGTTGCCTAGAATTTCAAGCCAGATGCAGAATAAATTTGATGATTTTTTATTAGTGGAAGAAGTACTAGACTGGGTTATCACTGAATCTTACAGAGCACACGTGTGCAAGACCCTTGGGTCAGTAGTCTGCTGTCAGTGTGTCTGTCTTCTTGTCTGTAATTCTGCCACTATGCTTGGATGGTACTGTGTGATGGTACTGGGAGGGCTAAGGGAGGGAGATACACAAATGTTTTCCATTGTTTCCTTGGCTGTATGTCGCAGTTTCAGAGACAGGCACACAACTGAACACACCGAGTTCATGTGACAACAGCCTAGATTTATTGATGGATGCCCTCTTTTGCAGGGGCTTCAAAATTCCCGTGTTTGAACTCCTGATTGGTCGAGGTCTTAACACCGCCCAGCTCACTGGCCAATTATATGTCTGCATTCAGGATTGAATGAGATTGGCTAGGATCCCTTGTTTGGGTTTGAATCCAACCTATCATTGTCTCACCCAGGGACTTGTTTACTTCTACTCTTTAACAAACTAGGCTGGTCAAGTTGGGGTCTGTTACGGCCAATTTTATCTGTGCAGCTTACAGATCAGCTGTAGCTGTCACAGCTGTACTTGAGAATCTGACAGTTTTTTTGTACTTACCATTTCTACAAGGAGAACCAAATCTGCATGCTAGAATGTTTGATCTTGTGTGAGGTATTGTATTTGGTCTGGCTGAGCTGGTGTTAATTTTCCCTTAGCAGCCCTCACGGTGCTGTGCTTTGCATTTGTAGCTGGAAAGGCAGTGATAACACAGCAGTGTTTTGTCTGCTGCTGAGCAGCACTGGCACACCATCATCACCGTTTCTTTAACAATTCTCTCATCCCGTCCTCCCATCAAGTGGGCTGAGAGTGGGCAATATGCTGGGAGAGGACACAACTAGGCTAAAATAGATGACGCAAATTAACCAAAGGGGTATTCCATACCATGTGATGTCAGCTCAGATATAAAAGATAAGGCAGAAAAGAGGAATGGGGGCATTTTTTATTTTACAGTGTTTGCCATCTGGAGCAGTGTTGTGTCAGGAAATACAACTATTCCAAAAAACAGGGGTTTTTATTGTTTTCTAGTTTTTAAACTCAAAACCAAGCATACAGTAAAAACACCCACCTAATAGTTACTCCTAGTTCTGGTTAGGGTGGTGTTGGTTTTTTTTTTTTTTTTTTATTCTGCAATTTATTGTGACTGTATCAAAATACTTCCATGTGAAACACCAAGTATGCTTCATAGTCCTAGAAGGTAGTGAGAGCTTATGAGAAATCACAGCATGAAAAAGCCTGAGACACTGTCTGTTGGCTGTATTTTTGATACATCTTTTTTCATAAATATTCTTTTTAAGTATCTGTATACAGACAATCAACCTCATGCATAGCAGCTCTTTTCACCATGGAATTTACACATCAAACTTGATCCACAGAGAAATTTTACAGCAAAGGGAGTTGCTTTCCTTTTTGCTTAGTTTGATAACCTTTTCTGAAAGGGAGTATTTTGGTGTTTTGCATGTGCTGTTTTTAGAATCAACATCAGACAAATAATAGTTCCTAGTCATTAGAAAGTAAAAGACTTCACTTTAGTGAAGTAAAGTCCTTCACTTTAGCTAAACTATATTAAAACTATTGTATAACCTTTATTATGTAAGTATTTTAACTGATGGAACCTTGTCAGTGTGTGCACAATGAAAACTTTCCAACCAGACCACTTTTCTTGCCTTTATAAAAACAAATTAATTCATTACCATTGTGAGTAGAATTTCTGCATAATGCTTTTTCTAAATGGGTATTTCCTAGAGAAGTTTCCTAGTTTGGAAGTTCATTATCTTGATGCCATTTTATGTATATTTTGAAAATGTGTGGTAGTGTTAATGTTAAAATGCATTGGGCTGTCCATGGGGCTTTTGATTCTGGAGCTACAAAAATGTAGCTGATGGTTACCTTTGAGAAGAGTCTGCCTGTTCCTAAATTGTAATGGTTTAATTTTCTTAATCTCAAATCATTCTCAGACTATGGCTAGGAAAATTTTTTCAGAAGTATCTACTTAATCTAAATTCTGGTAAATGAACGTTAAGTCCTTTGAAAGTGGAACTACTTACTTTACTTCCTTGGCTTTACAGACACTAGACATATTTATTCGTAACACTTTTCTTGAGAAATAGAATTGTGCCTATTTTCAGCACTGGATAAAAATTCAGTAGCCATTCTTTAACCTTATGTTGGTCTAACCTGTGTGATGTGTTAGGTGTGATATGTTAGGTGGGAGTAAGACAAATACAGTTACTTCTATGGAGGCTTCCATTTAAGTTCATTAGTAATTTTTTGAAACAAAAATGGGACAGGCATTCCAGATCCTCCATATATGTAGAAATGTCATACTCTTAACATTTATTTGTGCCTTCCTTTGTGAAGAGGATTTCACCACCAAGAAAAGGAGAAAATTATTCTTTGTAATATAGTCAGACCACCAACTAAAAATTGATGAAGTAATAATTACATACTATATATATTAAAGGCAAATATTGCTGGTGGGTTTCTACAATTCTTGCTCTGAATGGAATGCACAGTAGCTGCCTCTCAAATTTCTAGTGCTGTAATAGTGGGATTTTTTAAATTAGTATGAAGAGTTTGTGGAGCCATAAACATGCACTCAAAACAGCATAAAAATAGAGGATTTTATTTGATCTTGAGCTACAAATGGCATATTGTATTTCCAAAAAGAAAAGCGTTTTAAAATTAAAGAAGATAATGTAATTGGTATTTTCTGTAGCTAGAGAGTCGATTTAGTTTTGCAGAATCAATACTGTTAGTGTTAGCAATACTTGTGGCATGACACTAGTCAAAGCCCTTATATGATGCCTTGTTTATATCTCTCTTCCCTTTTTACTTATATCTCCACAGTGCTGCATGCCCAAGGTCCCATTGATGGCAGTCTTTATGCAAAAGTGAGAAAGAAGAGCTCTTCAGACAGCAACATCCCTGGCATTGCTCAGGGTGTTCATGTTACAGGCAATCCTGATCACAGTGATTATACCCTGTCTGTCAGTAGTGATTCAGGACACTCCACAGCTTCCATCAGAACGGACAAGACTGAGGAACACCTTGTCCCAGGAGTTAAAGGGGGTCTGAGCCCACAAGAGAAGGCAGAACTGGACCAGCTACTTAGTGGCTTTGGTCTAGAGGATTCTGTCAGCACAACAAAAGATATGACTGATGCTCAAAGCAAGTACAGTGCTACTCATCACATAGTGCCAGCTCAAGTTCACATGGATGAAGTCACGAAAATGAAGGACAGGGAGACTGATATTCTGGATGATGAAATGCCTAATCATGACCTTCACAGTGTGGACAGCATTGGGACTTTGTCTTCCTCAGAAGGGCAGCACTCCACCCACCTAGGGAACTTCAGTTGCCACAAGAGCAGTCAGAACTCACTTCTTTCAGACTGCTTTGGAAGTAATGCTGGGGAAGAGCATCACAACGCTTTTGCTGCAGACCTGGGAATTGGTGTGGATTCCCTCTATGAGAGATCATTTAGAAGCACTGAGCCAAAATCAACTGAGCAATTGCAGCAGAAGCCTTCTGTCTCATGCCATCCACAAGCCTATGGCTCAAGTAACTACTCTACTCAGACCTGGGTACACCAGCAGCAGATGGTCACTGCTCACCAATATGGTTTTGCCCCAGAGAATGAAGTGAGGGTTGGCATTTGTAACAAGGTGGAGAATTTGGGCAGTATCCAGAGCCAGTCTCAAGTCCCAGATGCCCCAGTACGTGGCTGTAGCAGCAGAGATGCTGTGCAGAGAGGGCTAGGAAGCATGCTGGGTGCTGCAGAAGCTGAAGAACATGCAAGTGCTGACAGTTTTAAGTCAAGGCCAATTCCTCAGAGGAACACAAATGGCCTGGGTCTAGGACAAAATGCTGGGGACTTGCCAGCTTCTCCAACTTTGGATATTGATCAGTCCATTGAACAACTGAACAGGCTGATCTTGGACTTAGACCCTACATTTGAACCTATCCCAACCTGCATTAACACTCTCAGCAGTGACAGAAATAACGTAAATGCCTTCAACAGCCTTGATGCACACATGGAAGAGCTTAACAGTAGTTCTGGCTTCCATGACAAATTAGAGGTTGCAAACAGGAATCCCTCTGGGCATGGTAAGCTGTAATACTTTCTGGAAATAATACTCTTTCTAGCACCTGTGTGTTCAGTATATGGTACAGCAGGACCCTCAGGTCATTACTTAAAACTTTGACAATGATTATCAAGGGATTATTTCTGATGCCCTCTTTACATAATCATCCAACATATGGAATCAAATTGATGTAAGATAAGTGAGTTTTGCAGGTACTTGCCTTTTTGCTTGAAAAACGTACTGTTCAGCAAGTTCTTGCCTATTATAGATCATCTGTTGGGTTGTTTTGCTGCTGTGAATTTAAGTTACAACGGAGCAGAATTTGTACATTGAGACATTTTTAGAAGGCATCAGTGGTATATGTTTGTCATTATTACTATTTCCATTTAAATTAGGAGAAAAAGTTCCAACAACTTTATCTTCAAATATAGTGTAATGATGTTGGCATTCAATTTTTATGCAATGTTTTCACAAATAATGTAATATTTGCCAGTGAAGTATTTTAAAACATGCTCTTTTGGAAAGTTTTCTATTTAAAAATTTACAAGTCACAGTGCTTGTTTGTTATCTCTGTCTCTGAAACGATTACAGCTGGTGGAATTAAATTTGCAACACTTGCTGACTATGTTGCCTAAGCAATGTTACTAGAACTAGCAGCTTTGCAAAAGGATGAGTAATCTGCCTCTGGCCAAGTTCACTAAACCTGTTTTTAATGGTCTACCTAAAATTTGTGACAAATAAGCTCTTGCCTGTCCTACTGTCATGTTTGAAATTTTTATGTGGTCTAATTTCTCTGGCAAAACATATGCCCTTGCCTCTCTTTCTCCCCTTCCATCTTCCTCTTCCTCTTCTTCTTGTCTCCAGTCATGGTGAAATGAAAGATTTGCTTGTGTCCACAGGATTTGATTGATTATTAGCCAACATGACAGAAGATGTGCCCATGGCCTCACTGGACACAAATGAGTAGCTTTAACTCAACCCCAGTAGGATATGCTAAACCATTCAATGATGAATGTGCCCAACTAGTGTGTGGTGTCTGTTCATGGGCAGTCCTATGGGATCAAGGATGGTGATTCTTATGGGGAAGGTAAAATCACAGTTCTGTGTTTAGGAGGGTAACCAAAGACTAAAGAAGTCCAAAAATCCATGACGAATAAATGTGAGATGCCTCGCTGCTTATTTTTAATATGCAATATGTATTTTGTGCCATTAGTTTGTAATTCTCTTGACTCTTTCCTAATTATTAGCCGATGGACAAATTGAGATTTTTCCAGCAGGAGAGAACTCTTATCTTTATATACAGTAAATCTAGTGAAGGGGATAAAGAGATCATTTAGAATAAGCCACCTTTTACAGTTCTGTGTTTGAATATATGAAGCTTAAAAGAGATACTTGAAATTTTCTCAGAGATTCTGGTCATCTCAAAGAAAGTAGGAGTCACTATAATTTCCCTTGCATTTTAAACATCAGGTAAATAAAGACCAGTGAAAATAAGTTTACTTGGGGAATGATCTAGAAGAGGATTTGTTTTAAAGAATTAAAATATGAAGTTTCTTGAAGTATTGTTGAAGTATTTAAGGGAATAAAATATAAATATATAGACAGCATTTAAAATCCTGGGGAGGTATCAGGGAGGATACTTGAGGGGAGGTATCAGGGCACAGTAGAAGAGGAAAGACTTTTGTACTCAGGAATCCTTAATTAAACAAAATTTGAAAGATAAATTGTATCATTTTAGAACAATAATAATTTTTAAAGTTTGTCGTTATGTCAAGTGCTAAAATGTTCCATTTCTGACTTCTGCAAGTAATATTCAATTTATACTAACAAGCGCTTGATTTTAAAACTACTCAGGGTTCCAGAAGTAAAACACCACATATATGTGGCATGCTGCCACCTCTGCTTGAGATTAGGAGGTCACCAGCACATACTGATTTTCCAAGTGCTGTAGATTTATTTATTTACATATCTGGACTTGCCCCACTGAAATATACAGAATCATACATTTATTCATGCATGGTGTGCACAAACCAGCATGGGGAAAAAGCAGTTTACCTGAATGAATATTAAGAATGAGGAACACTGGAATGTTTTTCCCTATATACACCACTGATCTGAATCACTGGATTGAGAACTGGCTGCATGTCAGGTCTCAGAAGGTTGTGGTCAGTGGCAGTCTACAGATGCCGGTAGTTCAGGGGTTTAAATCCAGTCTTGTTTAACTTATTAATCACTTGGATTAAGGGGTAGAATGCCTCCTCAGCAAGTTTGCTGATGCATAAAGCTGGGAGGAGTGGCCATACTCCACAATGTGTTGAATGTGGTTTATCTTACCTTGGAGTAGATTCATAGAATTTCACAGAATTAGGATAGGCAGGAGAACATCCAAAGCATTTAATTTGCTGTTGAAACTAGTGCAGCACAGGAGCTGCAATTGATAGCACAAAGAAATGCTGGCTGCCATGGGGATGAAGAAACAGCCATTAATAATGGATAGACAAAACAACAGTTGCTCACAATGGCTGATCTTACAGAGTCAGGTTTTAGAGGGAGCTGTGTTTTCCATGACTTAAACAGTCCTTGACCTAACAAGTATATTAATAGAATGAATTGGCCTGTGATAAAGAGATTTGGCAGATCAGGACTGAGTGGTCTGAGTGAGGTTGATTGGATGAATGAGACATCTCTCCATTGTGAGGAGTGACCAGTACTGGAAGTGAATGGGATCAATGTGATGCATGGTGTATGTGCGTCTAACTTGAGGGTTGTGTTACAGGAGGATAGTGAAATTATTTGATTTCCTGCATGAGTGTGCAGAAAATATATGCTTAAAAGGCGTGTGCATGTTTCCAGTGCCCTGCAAAGCTGGAAGAATATGCATAAGAATTAAATATGTATGTGTCAGCTGGGATGTACATTATGGTGCATTCTTGCTTCTGTTTGCTCAAATGATTCTGCACTGATTGACAGATAGGCAACTACCTCTCCTTTCACGTTTCTTCCTAGATGTTTTTATACACATGTATCCTTATCATAGGTCAACATGGCACAAACTACTGACTGCCCATGCATCAGAGTTCTGGGTTCTGTCTGAAATCATGTTTTGCATTAAGTGCTTAGCATTTTTGGATCATTGAATTTCTTTCTGCTAGGACGTATCTTTATGAACCATGAAGAACAAGGGTTGATGACCTCTTGTCTCCTTCAGTGTCATGTGTGTTGCTTATCAGAGGTGAATCACTGCACTGTTTAGTAAAATTTTTCCACTTTTTATCTTTTACTTGAGCTGAGTTATGGAGAGATGAGTTTCTGGCAGTCAGTGAAGCTGCTGTTTACTAATAACACAGTGCTGCAGTAGTGCTTAATTTTAAAAGATGAGAAGTTTGTAGCATGAAGAAATTTTGATGTGTGTATAAGCTTTTCTCTGCAGCCTCACCCATTTACTTCACTCTCTGTATATTCTTTTATGCCTAATAACACATGACCTCAGTCTACTGCTAAAGATATTTATAAGACTAATTTTCTCAAATCTGCCATCTTTTACCACAAGGCTTATGTTTATTCAGTAAACAAAGAAAGCTAAATCAATGTTTTTCTTCCACCTACAAAACTGTAAAAGTAAGAATCTGTTAATAAATGTAGAGAACAGAAAGGTTTTAACCCATTTTCATTATAACCTACCATCATTGTCACCATGTCTCATCTGTGTACCCCACTGTTTTGCTGTTAAAATGTTACAATTTTCATCTTTAGAAAAATACTAAGTGGAGGTGAGGAATTATGTGATCAAGTGAAGGCAGAACACAGAAATGCATTCAGTATTTGGGGCAGCCTGTTTCAATTAATATGACCAAGAGATGCATTTCTCTCTAAATTTGCCAGCAGGAAGAAGAGAGGGACTGTATTTTCCATAAGGCTGAAATTATATTGTTGTTCTCAGGTAATTCTAATTCTTCTTCATGCATGAGTTATGGTGTTTGAAATTACCCTCTCAAAACTTCCCTTGGTTACCTACTGTAGTTACAAGACATAAACAATTCATACAGCCTTATATTTCACTTGGAGTTTATCAGCTCAACACAGAATTGAGCATTAAACAAGATCTCCCTCTCTCAAAATAATGCAAATTGAACAAAACCGACGTGGCTTAGCATCTGATTACATGTCTGGAATACCTTCACAGATCTTTCCTCTATCAAAAACAAACCGTTGGAGTTGGCCCAAGATACAGTATCATAAATAATACTACAGTGTCTCTGCAGACAAGGGAAAGAGGAAGAAATCCTTTTTGCATACCTTATTAAATAATATTTTTAAAAGCATTGAACTGTTACAGATGTTCCCATTTACTGTGCTGTTCTGTAGGTAAGCACAGTCCCTCTGAAGTAAGTTGTGAATTGAGAGAAAAATGAAACTTGTCCAACTTCTCACCTGCCTTATTTGTATGTACAATACACTACAAAACTTGTAGTGTCCATTGTGCAGGAAAATTTTGGTGCCTGACTTGGGAGTTAACTTTACAGTGGTTAACAATAAATTTGAGTTTTTAGGTAAATTAAAAGTAGAAATTGAAGTTTTAATATATAACTGAACTAGATTCAATTTTTTACCTAAATTAAATAATTTTTTAATCTACAGTTAAAAATTGAATTTTAGTTATATTTTGCAGCACAATAGTTTTTAATTTATGTAATGTACTTTCTCCACAATTTTTTATCAGTTTTGTAATTTTCAGCATGTGGGCCTAAATGTATCATCATTATGAACTCTCTCTAAGGGTTTGGAGATACCAGTTTGGATTTTGCACCAGGCTTGCTTCCCATTCTTAGCATAATGTAAATGGGCTATGAAACTGAAGTGACAGACCTGCAAAGCTGCTGTGTCCTATGCTTAATGGTCTACTTGAATTTGGGGTAGAGTTTAGACCTTTTCATTTGCTTTTTAAGCTAATTGATTTACACTCTTAGTCTACTAGCTGTTAAAAATTTGGGTAAAAAGAATAGTTTGCTTGTTAATTGTGAGTTTGCCCCACACTCTGAGGACCAGCCTGCAGAAAAGTGGTAATTATAATCAGCGAGACTACTCCTCGAGGATGTTTTGTAAATCAAGAGGTTTAATAATGAAAAAATAACAAAGTAACAAAACGTTGCAGAAGACAAATAATAAGGCTGCACAGAATGCCTGAGAAACCACAGACACCTTGCTCAGACATCTCGAAAAGCCTTTACTTTATTTTTGTGCTCTTTCTTAAATACTTAATGTTTTAGGAGGGATAACTTGGCTAACAGCCAATACAGGGTTCATATACCTTCATACAGGGTTTGAAGAACAGTGACAAGATCCAATAGATGCTTCTCTCTGGCACTGAGCCAATCCTTCTCAGGAGGGTATGGAAGAATTGAAGTTCTTTACCTTAAGCGGTGAGCTTTAAACTTTCCCTATATGGAAACATTTGCTGGGAGTGTGGGGTGCATTACCACAGTTAATATTGCTAATTATTGGGTATTTTTTCAAGAATAATGGGATTTTCTGACTTCAGCAGCACTTTGTGTTACATTTTAGAAAGGCTAAGGCATTGAATGTATCACAGGCACAGCATAGTTGGCTTTTGTTCTAATTAATACCTCTGAAACAGTGTTCCTATAGATCTGGAAATCTGAAAGTTTGAACGTATCAAGATCCTTGTTTAGTACTTGCATCAAAAAATCCACCAAGGTCATGGGTTCAATCCTCATATATCATTTAAGATTTAGACTTGGTAATCCTGCTGCGTTCCTTTCAACTCAGAATTTTGTTTTGTTTTTCAATTTCAATCACAATTTGTGATTTTGTTTTTCAACTGGGTATATATTTGATTATCCTTTTTCCACCACAGCAATGTTTAGCTCAAGTTTTGTCTTGCTGTCTTTGAAGATACTTTTTTTTTCAGTATTAAATAGTGGTTGTAAAGGTGATTCCAAATTCTTAAAGTAGATTTGCTATGGTTTAAGCATAAAGCTGTCTTGAAAACTTGATCATTACATGCCTTCTTTAAAAATCTTAAACTTTGTAGAAGATAAATGGTGGCAGAGAAGGAGATCACTTCTGGTTTGGATAGTGTTGTTGGTAATAGTCTTAGTATGTGGGATAGTCCCTGAAGGCTCCTCTGTTAGAAGTTAACTTATGGACTTTCTTTTTCCTTACTGTGTTCATAAGCTTCATCTTGGATTGAATCCCCTTGTTTCACAGTAATTGGTAAGTCTTTTTAAACTGCTGTGTAGGCATTGACATCTGGCATTTCTGCACTGCTAACACAGTTTTCCCCAGAGTGTTAATTCAGCCTTCATGACTTCTGCTGAGGTCTGTGAAAGGGACACTTGAAAAACAGCTTTGTAGAATTTTTCACCATTCCTTTTACAAGAGAGCCCTGCATTTTATTGCTCTGTGGGTAGAACTGGTAGAGCTTCTTATGTCATGCTAGCTTTCCACACCAGTTGGAGCTGTGGTAGGACACTCACTTGAAGTGCAAGCACTTTGTCTTTTCCTCTTTGAGTGTAACATGCTTGTACACAGCAATGAATTCCAGCTTGTCTATCTGTGAAGTCTGTTAAGTTGTATCAATTGGTTAAGCATAAATTTTAGGTGGTTTAAGAAAATTACATATTGTTTGAAGAAACAAAAAGCAAACTTACTAGGATTGGTAAGTTTGCTTTTTGTTTCTTCAAACAATATGTAATTTTCTTAAACCACCTAAAAGTCAGATTTTCTTGAATGTATAGATATTAACTGTTTCCTCTTGTGAAAGGGTTAGAATTAAAATGAATTGCAGATTCCAAAAATCCTGCTAGGCAATAAATGAAGTAAGTGAGAATCTGCCTATGAAATAATATAGTTAACATTGCTTAAGCTATAGCCAGAGAAAATTTTCTTGACTGTTGCTTAAGTATTGATTGAAATTCAAGTGGTTAAAATCAGTTTTACAAGTTCAGACATTTACATTTCAGTGCTATAACAAAGAATCATGTTTGCAGCTAGCTGGATAATTTACTAACAAATGAGATACAGCACTGTTATTGACAAGCCACGGGAGACAAGATTTTAGGCTTAGTGTTGTTTTCTTTCTAATAGTTACAAATACTTCTCAGTAGTAGCTGAGGAAAGCTATGGAGTTAAAGAAACCAAACAATGATTAACCTTTAACCACTGGCCAGGCTTCTGTTAGCTGTAGCTTTTTGCATGGTGACAACCATCTGATGAGGTAAGTGCCTGATGGTGTTCTGATGCCAATCTGTTGGAATGTTATTACTCGTTCATCAGGGAAAACAAAATTACTTTTGTAGGGAAAAATTACTTTTCACATGGGAAAAGAAAGAAAGGTGAGTATACAGAATGCTTTCAAAGAAATAAACATGTGCTCCTGGGATATTTATGAAGCTCTGCCAAAACTTTAAGCTACATTATAAGAACAAAAATTAATTTTGTAACTTCTAGGAAGTCTTGGCAACTGACACATTATTACACTGTAAAAAGTTCCTTTTAAATTAGGTCTAAAACATCTCCTTGAAGTACATTTTTAAAACTAATGAACTAAGTAGAAGTAATTTTCTGCTTACTCCTTCACTTAATTTTAATCTCTTAGATTTATTTGCTTCAAGCTTTACTGAAATATATCAGCTCAATTTCTCCCCTCTATTGTCCAGCATCTGATGATAATTTGGTATGTAAAGCACTTTTAGTCTATTTAAGGAAAATGTCCATTTTCCCAGAGAGACCTGTTTGTAGCTTTCTGAGGACTGCATAAACTTTGTAGAAATGACAAGCTTCATGAGTGTATCAATATTATCGATGATGAAATCCTCTCATTAGTGTGACGAGCAAAACTTGCATTAAATTTTAAAGGTCTGTTTTAACCCATCCAAAAGATAGAAATTCTTTATCATAATGTGGTCTACATGGCCATGTTAACTAAGAGAAATATTCTGAAAGAAATTGTCTATACCTTTGTAACTTGTTTACAGATGGAGTGAAATGCTTATATGCTGTTCCTGGCTCCTGCTGTCTCCTGTGGAGAAGTGGTGGGACTGGGAGTGTCCAGTCTCAGATGGCCTGAGATTCTGCAGTGATTCCCACTCATTTTGTTTTACAAAAATTACAAATAAAAAAAGAAATCAAATTCAAAAAGTTGGTAAATGCTAGAATAGTGTGAGCTCAGTCTACATTCTTTAATGTCTCCACATTCAGTAGAATTCACTGTGACTTTTTAGTATCATGTAAGACGTTTAGAAGATATTAGTGATTTCATGTCATTTTCTGTCTTTGAAAACCTTGAGTGATGCATCTAGTTTTCTTACAGTGTCTTCAGCAAATACTCTTTCCATAAATGAAAAACCACACACAAAGATTCAAGACAAGGGAAAAAGAGTTAAATATAGATGCTTTAAAAGTTCTTGAGCTTTCAAAGTTTCACCATAAAAGCAGAATCTCAGTTGTGTCTTTTTCAAAATGTGCTAGGTTTATAATACTGAGTTGATAAAATTAATAACTGTCTGTATTTGGATCCTGAAATTTAACCCTATTGGTGGAATATTTAAAAAATTACTAACATGGTTTTATTTATTTACTTAAATAGTAGTTATTATCACACTGGCTTTGATGGTAGCAGAGATGGATTTTTTGGAAGTGTCTAATTCTGTAGTTTAACAAGAGATTTATTGATATTTTTAGGATAAGCCACTACTTGCCAGCAAGTTACTCAGGCTGATACATATGTATGTCAATGCAGAATCACTAAAGTACCATAGATTTTAGTCTAAAATCCCTGCCTCTGTTTCAAGCTTGAATAAAAACTGTTCCACTATTCAGTTACATGTTTGTGCATTGATGTTCTATAATTGTGTGGTGTAATCAGTGTGAAATGTCTATAACAGACTCTTATGCTGCATGCTAGATTTTACACCTTAGCTTCTATCAGCTACTTCAGATTAGGAAATGGATGTGTGTGTAAGGTGTATGCTATCATTTTTCTCTACCCAAGCTGTTGATTCAGTTGGTTTAGATGAAGGACTTTGGACTCTTTAGACACTTTGGACTCCTAGTGTCATGGCTCCACGATCAGGGTGTGTAGGAGATGTGCTTGAACAACACATATTTACAGCTGGAAATGACTGTTAAAAGTTTAAATGACACCAAGCAATTAAAGTAACTTATTGTGGAAATACTTAGCTCTTTTAAGCGAAAAAAATCCTCAACAATCTTTTTGCGTATATATATATAGACCATAGAAGCTCTCAGAGGACTAGCTGAAAAGTTGCTATGCATGTGGTTTTTTGTGTCACAATTTTTGTGTCTACTCAGTAAGTTCTACAGATCCTTATTGTTGACATAAGAAGGGTAGAAAAAGCAATTGTTGCAGGAGTAATCTGGAAGTGCCTGCAGTTAGGAATGGATGACCATGCATAAAATCCTGCTAATCATAGCTCTGCATCTAGTTATGTGCTCTTAATAACGTCTTTGTAAGCAAATACTGCTTTATATCCTTGAATATCCTGGATTGTTCTGCTGGTTTAGCTTACTCTTCTGCACTGTTCCTCAAAAGGATTACAGCTTCTGTGTGTAGCTGATACCTAATTTTTGTGATTAAGTGTGATTGCTATGTGTGTCACAAAAGATGTGCAGTGAACTGAGTTTATAAGGGCCAGGGTCTGTTTTAGCTAAAAGTAATCTGCTTTTGGAGGGGAATCGGGGGGAAAACGCAGCCCTGGACAGCAGAATAGTTTTTCTGCCAAGACCCACTGTGTATCAGAAATGAAAAGAGAGGCTTCTCTTTGGAGTGCCCATAGCGGCCCCTGCAGGCTTGCGCTTCCGATGGCACTGGGCGGTGATTGCTTCAAAAATGAGCATCAGGAGAAACATGCTGCTTAACTGACTCCTCTGGAACAAAGGGGACTGCGAATATTTTCCAACTGGTGTCAGCAAAGAAACTACAACTGGTATCTTTTCCCCACCTATGTGGTTTTGTAAAACAGTTTGAACATTCTTGATTATAATCACTACAGACACAATAGTGAAGTTTGTTTTAACAATTCTAACTGAAAAAAATTAGTTTCTTAAGCAGCTTGCCTGTTTTCAGCAACAGGTATGCAAGATGATGATGCAACAGGGAAAAGGCTCAGAAAGTTAAGTGTTGGGCAGTATGACAATGATGTTCCTGGGGAGCCATCATATAAAAGGTGTGGATGGATGAAGTCTCCTGCTACTCACCAGGCTGTAATTCCAGGATCACGGGTTGCTGGAGGGAAAACCAAGGAGGTAAACAATCAAGAATTTTTCACTAAATACTGAAGCGAGTGGCCACTAGGAAGACTTACGTTCTGTGTCCAAAATTAATGTGAAGCAATTGGGCAGTTGCATCATGGCAATAAGAAAAAATAACTGCATTTACATCAGAAATGCAATTCAGTGTTTAAGGATGCTCCTGTCTGTTCTGTGTTTGCATGTTTTCAGTGTTCCAAGATCTCTCTGCTGGAAAAATAGATCACATTCTATCTGATTACAGAAACCTGTAATTTGATGAAGAATGCCCCACTGTGTCATAGGGTTAAGTGAGAATTATCACACTGTAATTTTGCTTTTTTGTGTCTTCTCTTAGATGATTGCTGTACATTACCAATATGAAATAGATGGGGGAATCTTCTCCACAATGAAAAATAGAAATGAAGCTGTCACATGCACATCAGCTTTTCCTCTGTCACCAGAGATGACATATGGTAAGAAAATGTCCATCTCTATTTATTTATTTATTTGTTTTAATAGCACTATTGACATTTTAGCTTTTACTGAAGAGGAACTGCCTTTTCCCCTCTCTCCTAGTGACAGCACCTCCACTATGTCATCAGCAGATTCCCTCCAGCCAAAAGGTCAGCAGCCCATCTGAGCTGTACAGAACCATTTCTGGTAAGATACTCCTCTTTCCTAAATAATGTGAAAATGAACTGTGTGTGAAGGCAACTAGCACAACAGTGGTTAATAAATAGGACATATAAATGGTGAGTTTAGACGTGTGAGTCAGAGAAACGGATTTTAGCAGTCCTATTTTGATCACACCAAAAACAAGTGAGTAATGAAGAATTATCCAAGAACTACCTAATGCCTTCCAGATTTTAACTGCCAACAGGGAGTGCCATGTTCACATTCATTGTGCAAATTCAGTGTGGAGCAATTAGGCAGCTGCATCACAGAAATAAGAGGAAATGCAGATCAGTGTTTGAGGCTATCTTGCTCTTGTTCTGTCTATGCTTTCAATTTTCCTCAATCTTTCTGCTGATATTTGATGATGCCAAAATACTACTATCAGGAGATTTAAGTTTTTTGTGGTTTTAAGCAGGTTTTGTCTCTATCTCAGGACAGCCAGGTAATATCCATGTTGTCATCTTTCCAGGCAAGTGAAGCTGACAGTAGACCTTGACAGTAGGTATGCTCAAGTCAAGGACATCCTTAACCAGAGAAATGGATGTTCTGGAAGGGATTTTTTTGCCATGATACAGTTTGTAAATGCACAACCATGGGAAAGTAGTTGGTAGTAGATGATTACATACTTAAAGATTTAATATGATGTAGCTATGATTTTTTATAATAAAGGATGATTTTCAATGCCTTAACTCCTTGCTACTAAAAACTGCAGCTAATCTACTGTTACTTGTTACCTTTTTGTGCAAAATTATTTGAAAACACTAGGATTTAAAAGAAAAAAGTATTTCTGGACTGCATCAGAAAGTGCTGGACATAGCAGGAAGCCAGCTAATGTATTTAAAACCTGAATAAAAATCACAGGCATTCATTTTATGCATTACATGACATTCAAATGAAAATACATGTATATTATGTATAGTTTTACTGCTTAGGCTATGACTGTCTTCTCCAGAAAGATCCTGATAGTAGACTTTTCAATAAATTTGATGATGGGTTTTGATGCAATAATAATTAGTGTTTCAGTTTTAACTTAAAAAACCCTTTATGTTTAATTTGCCTCACTTAATAGTTATCAAAAGCAAATAACATCAACACAGAATAAAATTCTTTTTCTAAAGCCATAGAAAAATCTTCTACCCAGTTCAAGACATCGCTTTATGGTTCTCCCTACTTCTAAGTAATTAGTGGCAGATAACCTCCTGGGGCCAACTCCATCAAATCAGTTGCAGGTTGGTCTACTGAACACTTTGTTGTTAACTGGTTTCTATTAATGTTGCTAAGAGCTAAGACTTGCCCTGGAAAAATATTTGGCTTTCAATGGGTTTCTCTATTTCGATTCTCCTGCTTATTTGTAAATGCTGTCATTTCTCAAATGCTGGTTTTAGATAGATACTCAGCTATTCTTCCTTTGAATGCCTGTTTCAAAATGAGGCTCAAAGTGTACTGAATACTACAGGTTAAGTGCTCATCTCCATGCAGTTTTGGTTTTAGCTGTAACCATATTGTACTTTGACATTAAAGGTATTAGTTGTTAAAGGTTAAAAGTGTATGGTGGGTCAGCTAGAAAACACAAAATTAAAAATACCTGTTAGCAGGCATCTCTTTGAAATGTTAATTGGGTGACTTTCCCATCAGAGCACAGAAACTTCTATTGTCCGAAGCAAGTAACAGTCATACCTGAAATGTTTTAAAATTTTCTCTTTTCCCTTCACTTCTACTATAGTTATTGCCTGTTATCTACAGTACCTACTGTATCTACTTGCTTCTGTGTATTCTGATTCCTTTGGCAAGACGCGCTTCTTATTTCTGCTACCAATCCTTCATTCATGCCCAGAGCAAGAGTGTTGTTTTGTGTGTTGAAGAGGCCAAGAATCTGAAGGGAACTGATGCAGCTGTTCCTGTGGTTGAGACTGCTTTAATACACATGCCATAAAGGTGACTCTAACAGTGTGCACTTTCTACGAGTTCTTAACAGTCTCAGTTTTTAGTACTTTCCCTTCTAGCCTAGCTCTTCTTTTAAATGCTTACATGGTGTTTATTTTGCTAAAAGTCAGGAAACATACTGACTTCCTCAGAAATTTTCAACAGCTTGAAGCCTTTTGAGTCATGGACTCTGGAGTCTTAATTTCTGCCATTAAGATATTACCACTTTTGTCTCAGTTCAGATCACCCTTGACATCACAATTGCTTTGTTCTGCATCTCAGCTTTGCTGTTTATCTGCTTTTTAAGGTACCAGTGAGGATGCTGTAACCTAGTTACCAATTATCTAGACGTATTACTGTTTTATTTCTCCCTGTTTCCTTGTGGAGAATAGCATTTGGTGTAATTAGCGCTACCATATCAAGGGATTCTGTTATGCTTTTAGGAAAGTACAAAAGTATATATTTTAAAAGAAAAAATACACTGTTTTGTGTATGTTATAGTCAAGAATTGCAATGACATCCAGTACTCACGTATAAAAAATTAAAAAATTCTCCCTTCTTTAAGGTATTCTTGTAAACTGTGTATCTAATATCTTGAATGCATCTGATTTTTAACCTGTTTACCTAAGGATGCTGTCTTTAATAAAGTCTTATTAAACAGAGCTCTGTAATCCCTAGAAATCTTAATTTTTGTTTTTCCAGGTAAAAAAACCACTTTGCTGGAGAAAGTCAGTCTAGTAGTGTTATGTATCTGTCTCCCTTACATTAGCTATGCCCTAACTCTTCATTCTCGCTGTACATTTATTGGAGATGTCCTACCTGCAGGATTTCTTTTCAGAGCCTTGTTCTTTATCAAACAAGTGTAAATTTAACTTTCTCAGTCTGTATGCATGCAGTCAATTTTGTGTCAGCACTGCTGCTCCAGTGATCACTTGCTACCATGGTTTTGTGCCCCTTTTCTTCACTTTACATAGCTTGAAAGTAATACAGCAACCACAGAGTACATTCTGAATTATCTTTGAAAGACACGTTGTTTTTTGAGATGAACCTAAGTGGTCTATAAATTGGCTAGTGGCCTATAAATTGGGTAGTTTTATAAATACCCCTCAAAAAATAGGGCTGCTCCAGATAGAACCTGGGTATAGCTCTCTGGAATATCACAATAGCTGATGTATATTCCATGGGAGAGTCCCACATATCAGCGAAGGAACTGAAGCTCTATTTGTAGGCCATTTTGAAACTTATAAAGGCTCTTTTGTATCAGACAGCAGACAGCTAATTCAAGTCCCCCTTGTACATAGAAGTAACAAATAAAAGCGTACCAAGCTCTTTACCAGGGGACTGAATGCTGGCTAGCTGCCCTGCTACTCTACCCCTGAGGCTAGATGCAAAGAACTGCCCTTTCTTCAGCCCTGGTCAAAGCATAGCCAGAAGTTTGCAGAAGGTCTGCATTCACAAACAGGCACTGTCTTGCAACAGAAGGCAGGGATCTGTGGAACAAGGGAATGTTGTGTATAATCCTTTATCAATGTACTGACAAAGAGAAGACATGATACCACTTTTTTCCATCTTTTCTGAACAGCCTAACTATACTTGTGTTGTTCAAGCAGTGCAAATGATGGAATGAAAGCTTTGCTGCCAGTATAAGGAATCTCTGAGCCTTCAACCATGTGTAAAAGCCTTGCCTTTTCATCTCTTCCATGGAGCTTAGCCAATGTACTGTAGTCAAAACTTGTGTATGAGCTGCATCTATTCTAAAAATTTTAGAAAGGGCAGCTTTTCTCCTGATGCCATCATGGAACTCTTCAAGACCACACACTAGGATATTTCCACATTTTTTCTCATACTCTGTTTTTATCTGGTAGAGACATTGTAGCCCTAAATTCCCCTCATTAACTAACACAGAGTTACTCTATTACATCATCCAGTAGAGTGATGTGTCTAATAAATGTATTGGAAGGAAAACCTACAACCTAACAGCCTCATTATTGCATAATTCTATTACTGATTAGAATTTTATACTGTTGTGGTTTCATACTGTTATTCCAGGATTGTGATTTCTTCCAGCACTGAGTTGCAGGGGAAATGATACATACTGCTTAATTTTTTTATTAAAAATGTCAGGGTTCTAAACTGAGGGTCAGTTTGGGAATAAAAGTGGAACTAATTTGTGAAAGGGAAAAATTCCCTGTTTATGATGGGCAAAATTTTTCTCCACAATGTGAAAGCTTTCATATAATATTCATTTATACCTGTCTTTCTCTCCTCCTCTTACCTGTTTATGTAAGCTATACATGTCCAAAGCAAGTAATAGGCACAGAATTTTTCCAGTTCTGTGTTCATTTGCTTACAACATAAGTGCATCCACTTATGTGGATGGTTATCATAAGCTCCATCCTCCTGGAAACAGGTGCATTTTCATTTTTGCTATTGCAATTTTTGTGTTTAGGGTTTTTTTGATGTCTTGTTTATTTTAGTGGTTTATCATTTGTTTGTTTGTTGAGGCTATCAATGAAAAATAAAAAATACAAGTAGAGAGGAAATTTATGATTTAATGCAAAGCAGATACACCAGGTTTCTGTTACGTTTTCCATTGTCCGGCAATTGCACTTGACGTGTTTATGTTGTGGCTGAATACAGTGTTCATTTACACAATATTTTTATAATTAAACACCTAATGTTTCTTAATTATTATAAAATACACCATTTACTACTGCATAAGAAGCCTCCATAGGCTTCAAGGAGCAAGCAGGAAATGACTTGGATCTCCTGTTGGGATTCTACCAGCATGAACTTAATGAGGGCTTCCAGAAAGACCATTTGGAATGCTGTAAAGTAAATTCATAAATGTTCAGAGACCACTTCTTGGTCGTTGTAAGCACTGAAGTCAATATAATGTACTATGATCTATCACACTTTTCCATCTCTGGGTTACTTTCATTGAGACATTCAGCTCAGCAAAATTAATCTTTATACAAAGGTTTTATTTTAGGAACGTTGGAGATGACTTGACATGTTTTCAAGTCTTCATTGTCACAGATCTCCTTCCCTTTGTGCCACTGATTATAATACAGTTCTTAACATATCTTTCAAATACAAGCATGGAAATGTTTGGCCTGCAGAGAAATAAGCAACACTTATTACCAGTGAGTTCACTCTGATAGTCCAAATTCACAGCAAAAGTAATAATATTCCACCTTGTGTGCTGAAAAGCTTAACCATTTAATTTAGTTTATATCAATTTGAATGGTGGGAAATATCTTGTAACAGTAGAATAAAACTGAAAGTGAAAATAACTTAAAATACTTGTAGTCTATGCCTGCCACTCTTTACTGAGTGGTATTAACCAAAATCCTTACAGTATAAGTGTCTACAACTGAGCTATTTGGTAATCAGCTGTACTTGAGCTTTCCTCCCTCCCCGCCCCCGACTCAGTTTGGCTAAGATTTTCATGGGAGGAACTCTCCCAGTCTACACTACTTAACTTCCCAAAGCTTTAGAGATGAAATGATTTAGAGTTTAATCCATTTAGCTAGCTGGACAGGTTTTGTTTACAGCTATTATATGTTTCTACATCAAACTTAAAAACATCTGTACATATTTTAGCCACTTGGGAAACATTCTAATATGTCATTGATTCAGAGGAGAAAGGAATATAATTATACATAACTGAATATAAAAAGCTAGGGTGTGCCAAGTCCAAGGCATAGAATATGTGATGGTAAACCAGTGGGACAATACTGTGTGTTTTCTTTGGCTGATACATTAAAGCTAACAAAATAGGCCACTCTTATTACTGGATTTTCATAAGAAAACTCATTCTCTAAAATATACTCTTTTTTCCACTGGTTTTGGATACTCTAGGTTGATAAAATATTCTGGAATATGAATACATTTTGTTTTGTAGTTAGTGTTGTATCTGATCACAGATTCAATAATTTTTCAAATCTGATGCTTATGTCAAGACAAAGATATTTCACGATGAATTGTTCTTACAGCTCCCTGAGCAGAACTTCTGCAAAGGGACCCGGTCAGCTGTGACCTGCATGTTGAACATCACATTAAACATGAGAAAAATTCATGTGCTACAGATGGTCATGGAAAATACTGTGCTTGCAGAATGCATAATCTACTGCACATGTATATAATTCCATGTGCAGCTTCTCAATAATACTGAAGAATTTGTAGGAAAAAAAAAAAAAGAGAGAAGATAGGTTCTTCAGACATTACATGGAAGAGATGTTGTCAAACTATTCACTGTATCCTCTTCCTACCCCCCTTGCTTTTGTAGCATGATTTGCATCTGGATAGAAACACTGTGATCACAGATCAGAATGGGCCTTAAACCATATCCTGCCCTGTTAAAATTGCTTTGGAGAAAGAATCAGATAGTGATTTGGAAAGACTTTGTTTTATACTGTGTGTTTAATTTTCTGTGCAAGTATTTACATTGCTTTTGTTTGTTTGTTTTAATGGATGACACTTCATTCCACATGGGCAAAGTGCTGATAGATATGTAAATCAGAGAACTGAGACAGTTCCCTTAAAAATGGCCCTCTCAGAGGTCCCTTGGCACTTGCCTGCATTATCCATTTGAACCAAGACACTTCTGAAAAGTTCATGGAGTCTTCTGCCTAAAACAGCAAATGTGAATTAAGTTTTCTCACAGGGAAATGAGTATCCAAGTGGTGGAGACCCTAAATACAGAAAGAGGCTCTCTACTTTCTCATCCACTCATTTTGTCTTGAATTCAAATGTTGAACTGCATTAAAGGAATGGCAGATCCTGTGACAAAGGAGTTTTCCTACAGGAATTCTTATGAAATAAAGTTTCTAGCTTGGGACATCTCTAAAGTCTCTTGCATGTTTTATGTTTTTCATCAATGGTACCTCAACAAGTCTGACTGATCCTTGATCCCTCACTAGTAGCATTAAATCCAGCAACTGCTGATAGGTTCTTCATCAAGAACCCGCCCACCCTGTAAGTGCTTCCCTTATTTGGGGCACCACACTTTAATCCAGTCTGTCTGCTACTTGTTTTGTCTTGACTAACTTTTCATACCACTGTGAACTGAAAATGAAACAACTGCCTTATTCCAAAGGGATTTCGTAACCAAGAAGAATCTTGAAGTTTTGCATAAGACTCGCTATTGCCAGTTGCAGTTTCCATTCAGGAACCAATACATCTGAAAGTCTAATTGTGCAGCCTGCAGCTTACATCCTTTCTGTAGCTCTAGTCCAAAGGCATCTTCTCTTGAGAGAAACCAGTAGCATTATCTGGTTTGTTTTTTTTTTTTTTTTTTTTTTTTTTTTTTTTTTTTTTTTTTTGTGGGTTTGGCTTTTTTTTTTTTTTTTAAATACTTTCCATCCACGATAACTGACTATACTTGGAATATGCATTTATTAGTTGAAAAGATAATGGCATTTCCAAGGGTGCTGAACACAGTTTCTTGTTGTGTTTACTAGTATTTGTGAGAGCTCAAAAGTTCTACAATTCAGGCAATAAAATAAGCTGTATAATTCTATGTTCCAAATGCCAAAAAAAGTTGTTTATATAATCAAATATTACATGGGAAAAATGTGTTTATACAATACTTGAATGTTGTTACTTGATCATGGTCTCAAAGCATATGTGCCTCTTCAGTTACGTTTGAAATACACCCCTGATAATACACTGGTGGGTGGTGGTGGTTTGGTTTTGGTTTTTTCCTCTTTCTTTTTTCATGCTAAGAACCACTGAAAAAGTGATTACCTGAGAAGTTTTTAAAGCATTCTGTTTTAGAGAGTTTGGTTTCTCTTTTTTTTTTCCCCCTTTCCACAGGAAGAAGTAATGCATTTCCCCAACTAAATCAGTCGTATATATTCATTGAAATATAGATGAACAATATCTTACACATATATAAAAAACCAAAAGAATCTGAAGCTGAGAAATCCGTCACTAATATTTGCTTCTTTTTGAAGATGGAAACAATAAGCCATTGACAGAAACTTAAAAACAATTTAATAGAAATACAGGGTTGGATGAGCAGGCAGCCTGGCAGATGTGTTTGTTTTTACACATACCTGAGGTTGCTTGTTTGCAGTTCATGTGCATAGCATGCATTTTTGAGATGTCACTAGTCACTTCGTCTGGAAAAGGTTAAGTTAACAAAAAAACATGGGAACAACTACTGCTCTTGTTATGATTCTATGAAATTTTTTCAAGTTTTTCAGGATCAGGCCTCCTACTATATGACATGGCACTTCATGACTGTGATGTGCTGGAATAGTCCATGTAGTTTGAAGGAAGGCTGAAGAAGAAAGCTTCAAAAATCCAAGTAGAGCTGTGAGCATGCTTTTTCAAAAAAACTGCAGTTTTAAAATGATCCTGTGTTTGAGTGTCTGGGAGGGTTTGTCTACTGCATTCACAAGTTAAAGATACTCTGCAGTTTCAGAATGACACACCTTCCAGTGTTGAGTGGGAACAGAGAGGAAATACATATTCAGTTCCACTTAGTTGTTTATAGTCTAAAAGTCATATTGCTCTTTGTTTTTGAAGATGCTGTTCTCCCCTATGTTAATTCTCTTCATGTTTATTCCCTCTTGCAGAGGAGGAGAAAACCAAATTAATCTATGTTTTTCTATGCCTGAGTTAGGCATGTTATTTCACAAATCCATTTATATTCAGGCACCTTGTGGACAAAATACGAAATGAACAATCTACTTGACATTGACTCCCACATTTCTGTCAATCACCAGAGTAGCAGGAAAATGCATG
The DNA here is from genome assembly GCA_013397395.1 of Sinosuthora webbiana. NCBI lineage: Eukaryota > Metazoa > Chordata > Aves > Passeriformes > Sylviidae > Sinosuthora > Sinosuthora webbiana. The sequence continues at coordinate 187,498 of VXBN01003152.1, read as the reverse complement.
ACATTCCTTCAGAAATTGTGGAGTTTGCTGAATTTGTATGAAGTACATGGCATAGCCACTCTGCTGCAGGGGTTCTTGTTGGAGAAAGGTGCATGTTACAATTCAAGCCCTACATATTAAACTATTTTGGATAGATTTTGCAGTGTAATGGTTCTGATCAAACCAGGAATCTTACGTACTATATCTAGAACTGTACACTGGTACCACCTGTCAGAGATTGAAAGACCTGATCCTGACTGCTGTGCTGTGCCTGGAACAGCCATGAAATCAGTTCTTCTTGCCAAATAACAGACTTTCTCCTTTTGACATGGCAGTATCTTACACACTGTGCTGACCTAAACCCAATGAGTTCCTCATCCATGACATCCAACACTGCCTTTCCTTCTTTTCCTAACTCTCCTTTTGTGTACAATCAGCCTTGCCCTTTCTATATTTGGCTTTAGTTTCAGACTTTTTTCTTTTTTGGTGAAGAAAATCTCATCTGGTTGAAATTTGAATTTGTGACAGACAGACAAGCAAAAGGTGAGATTTTTGTTATGTGCCCTTTCGTTATTAACTGTCCATGTCAGAGGTATTTTCTTGATAAGTAGCCCTTAAGTATAACTGAGCCTGTTAGAAGGATCCCTGCAAAAATATCTTAAGACAGGGTGAATTTGATATATGCTGACAAAACTCAAGTACATTAATACTTTTAATTACATGATTTCTGCTTACATTACATCCTTATAATACTTTGGAAAGTAAGTTTCTTACTTAATCACTTACTTCTTCATATGTCATCTCAGACCACTGTTATCTTCTTAGCTAAAGGTTACTATTCTTGTTCCCTTCTAATTCAGCAAGTGCAAATAGCCAAACAAGCAAAGCTTTCAAGATTTGAAAATACGGAAAGAAACAAGATATCTAAAGGTCCTGTGATTAGAGTGCTTTTTATGCAGAGATGGGGATGCTTTCTATGGTGAGAAATTTTCTCTAATCATTATTGTTTACAGGAGTGTGAAGTCTCTGTTTGACTGCATCTGGCTCTGCCATAAAGTGTAGTTATATAATAAATTAATCTAAGTAACTGATGTCAGTTCTGAACTCCTGCATAATAACCTCTTCTGACCTTGTAGCAAGGATTTTCCCTTCTTTTTACCTGATAATATGGTGTATATCACAACTAACCTTTCCTATCTGGTTCTTCTGAGTGCAATCCTTATGCAACATGTTTAATAGAAGCAGCTGCAATGAAGGAAGACAGTGAATATTCTTATAAAGGAATAGTTTGATTTACATTATAGTCTGTGGAAGAAAGCAAAATGTTAGTTTACCAGTACCCATCTCTATAACCAAGCCAGCTTGTGTATTTTAATATTATCAAAACAGTTTTTTACTTGCATTCAAAACATGGTGCCAGTAGAAATTTGAAAGCAATAGAGTAATTCATTATGGGAAAGTTTTAAATGGTTGTATTTGTTTCTGTCTAGATCTAGTAATTTCCTGCAGTCATCCTCTCAGAAAATACGGTGTCCTGGGCACTAAAGAACAATCTGAAAAGGAAATGTGCTGCTCATTGTGAAGCTGCAGTGTTTCCTGACCTGTAAATAAAACCTGCTCAGAACAATGCTAGGGGGATGTTCAGTGCAACATAGTAAGGCTACACGTGTTTTGTGATCTTGGGAAGCGAGTAAAACTTTATTCAGAGCTCTCGATGCTAAATTTATCCGAGAGTGTTGAGCCAGTTTGGTGTAATAGAGTAGCTGGGCTTTGGTCAACATCAAAAAGCACTAATGGACAGTTTTCGGTTCCGTGTCTTGCATCTCTTTGAAAGAAACAAGTGAGGTCAAATGAAATGATGGGGGAAGAACAATAACACTCGGCCCCCAACACTCCAGAAAAGACCTCCAAAATCAACCACATACCACCACCCCCAGCCCAAGCCCCCAGTCGCCCCGGTTCGTGTCCTGGTCACTCGCTCTCCGCCCCCGCGGCGCTACGCGGAGCACAGGACCCGCTGGGAGCGGCGCTCTCCTTAGAAGAGGCTGTGAGAGCCGGGCGGGGAAAAGCGGGGGGGGCGGGGGGGGGGAACAAGTCGAACGCAAATGAGGTGGAGTCAGCACAAGAGGCATACACTGAATGGGCAGTCGAGCTGAAGAGCGAGCGGGAAGCCTAATCTAACAAATATCGGGGAATTACTTTCTGCCTGGATGAAGTGAACTCTGGCTATTCTTCGTCTGGGTGGGTGTATTGAGACAAGCGAGTCTGTGCTTCTCTCCCCGAAGACACTGGAACCCACTTTACGGTGAAGTTCTAACACGCGAGGGAGAGCGGAGAGTGCTGGCAAATGCGAGAAATAGCTTTTCCCCAGTCTCTGCGTGGAGGGGCGGCGCGCCCGGCTGCCTCGACTCGGTGAACTACAGGCAGCATGCGGGCACGGAGGGAGGGAAGGACGATTTCGCACAGCCCCGTGCGAGAGGAGCTGTCACGATGGCTTCCATAGGTAGGTTTGTGGTTCCCCGCGCCCCTGTTTTGTGCGTGTTCCTAAATCTGAAAACTCGTTTTGTGGATTGTTCTTGTGTTTGGCCGGTAGCGCTCGCCGCAGCGGCAGTGAAACGTGACCCCGGGAAAAGGGGAGGGCGGCGGGAGATGATTAAAGCGAAGCAGCCTCAGCGGCCCCAGGGGCCGCCCCGCTGGCGGGGGGGGGAGCTGGGAGCACTCACGGAGCCTGCGGCCTGCTGCTGCGAGCTCTGTAGAAATTAAGTGGGAGGAAGAGTTACGTCTTTTGTAGTCATGTAACAACGTTGGGAGTCAATGCAGAAACTGAGAAGGTTTGCACACAAGGAGTTCTGTCAGTATGAGAGTTTTCTGCAATGGCTGAGGAATGATTGAGGGCGTGAGGCAGGGTTCGAGAGTTTTGTCTAGTCACTTTTCTGCCGAGGACGCCTTGTAACTTTTTTTGTGGCGTGGTGGGTTTTTTTCAAAGTAGAAAAAATGAGGGCTGCCTGGAGTATACATTATTTCTGTCTACGTAGAAAAAATTTGTCCAGGCCGAGTCTTTTTTCCTCCCCTGAGGAGTTCTTAGTAATGTTACAACAGCACTGAATTTCTTTTCAAAAACATAAAAGGCGTAAGATTTTGTAAAGATGAATCTTTCCTAAATGAGGAATATGGCATAGTTTTTCTGTTTTCTTGCTTAATGAGAAAAACATTTTATTGTGCCATTAGCACTGGAAGGGTAATTTGTCTAATTTGTGCATCCAAGACAAAGTGTATTTCTGTAACACATGTAAAACACTCTCATTTTCTTACTTCAGGTGTGAATTTTCCATGAAAATATAACAGAGTCTTAGAGCAGCCAACTATTACATGGTACAGTGTACAAGATGCCCCAGAATAAAGAGCCTACGGCCTTAATGCAAACAATTTTTCTATTCAGGCAGTAGCAGCACATGCTTGGGTAACGACTGCAACCCTAAAAGGAGAGTTACTAAATCACAGTTCTCAAGAGACAGATCAAGAAAAAAATTGCAAGAGATTATTAATTTCTCAGTCCTGTGTTTTGTAATACTGAAGATAAACAGAACTGAATTTGCTTTTACCAGTTTCAATTCCAGGTTATTAAAAGCAGGCTTTGAAAAGTCAGGTTTTTCCTAGTTTTAAAATAAAATGGTTTAGGTATACCACTTGAAAACCAAAAAGCAGTCCTCGCTTTTGTTATTCAGGCAGCAGTGAGCTGGGTTCAGCTTTTTGTTGCAGGCGACCAGAAAAGAGGACAGATTGAAGATTGTCACATTTAGGCAGATTTTTTCTTAGAGCAGAAGAACAGGACCAAAGTGAGAGTTTTGATAGAAGGTCCAAACATCAGTTCGATTGCTTCCATTTCTTCTGTGAGGCAAGTATGCCTCTGACATCAAAAGCTGCATTAGTAGGACCTCTCTGGTTCCTTGTGGCACCAGGGAACTGGACTGAGACAGGAAACGGGGAGTTTAAACTCTTCCTTTCCCTCTCTTTCACCTTAGGAAAAGTATATAAGGTCATAACACAAAATAGAAAATGTCACTAAATCTTTGTGCTTGCTTCTCCGAAGTGTCAGAAAATCAGGCCTGAGGCCTGTCCCTTTTTTCACTCAGTTTGCCCTGTCTACCTTCACCCTTGCCTCCTTTCCTTTGGCTTTGCAGTGTACCTGTCAGTAGATGAGTGGCACTTTTCAGTTCAGCACAGACATCTTAGACCTGCATCTCCAAGATTTCAAACAATTTTAATAGATAATGAACTTTGGCACACAAGGCTAATACTTTTTTTTTTTTTTTCTTGGAAGGTGTTTGGTCTTTCAGTGCATTCTGCCTGAAAAAGTAATACTGTTCATTGGAAGGTACCATTTATTTGCATGTTTCATAGGTTCTTTTTTTCCTTCTCTAAAACGATTGCAATTTACTTTTACAGTTTGATGAACACTGTCACATTCAGCTATGTGAATGTCTGAAATTCCATTATGAGATAAACCATGATAAGAATGGAATTGTCTGTCTGAAGCCATTTTACTAATTTGCTGTGTAAACTTAGTGTGGACTTGTTAAGAATTGTGTTCTAATTGTTTTATTGGAATTTTTTTTCACCACTGAATGATCTGCTGTATGTAGAGACAGAATAGGGGTTCTCTTGCTTGTGCATTATGTACTGATAGTGATTCTCTCCTAAGAAGTGTTTTAATAAATGTCACATTTTATGTTATGTGTGATCTGGAAGTCTTGAGGACATGCCATGCCTCTGCAGCTGATTTGCATTCCTAAGACAGCAAAGCTTGCTTAAAATCGGTAGCACAGCATCTGCAGGATCTTTTAAAATACATGAAAAGACATATGCAACTGATTGCTTTAGTCCTTGGGGAAGTTTCATTTTCTTCTCCTGGTATTACTTGGAAGAATGAAATGAATTAGTATAAGAAAGCCTTTCAGAAAGTCATAATAAGGATTTTACAGCTTTGAAGATGCTGGATTGTTAATTCTGTGTAGCAAATAGGAGTTACTTGTATTTTGGTGTTTGAATGAATGTATGATACCAAGTTACCTGTAAAACGATCTAGTTATTTTCTCAGAAAAGAAGCCATAGAGTACAGGCTTTAGGGCCTTCGGGTGGGGCAAAGTGTGGTCTGCTAAATCATCCTTCTGGTTCTCGTCGATGGGCAGAGGGTAGGTGCAGTTAATTGTGTCAGCCTATAGTTGTCTGGAGATAAACTGACACCTGGCATAGCTTCAGACCCTGCATTTGGCTGTAACTAGCAGGCTGTTATGGGAGCTAGAAGTTGCAAAACACAGGAATGTACCAATCCACGCCCACTTTTGTCATGCATCTTGCCTGCAAGCCAGTCTCCCCTGACGGTGGTGAAGTGCCAGCCTTCCTCACCCAGTGCTTGCTGGGGAGGACTGCTGTGCCAAGGATATCTCCTCAAGGGGCGCCGTGGATGATTTACAGCTCTCTTTAGGGCACAAGGCAAGAATGATTTTTTTTTTTTTTAATTCTAAATACATTTGAAAGGCTCCCAAAACACAGTGAACTCTTTCTACATGCACACAGTAAATTATTGTGGATGAAATTAAAAACCTTCAGTACTGTAGTGTACATTACATTTAATCACTAGTAGTTTGGGTTCTAACTGTTGAGTATGTTTTTCTTTCCACCAAGTAAATGTCTCTGAGAAATACTTTACTGCCTTTCCGATATGCTGTTTTATATCCGAGATAGCCACTCTGCTGTTGTATATTCTGTAATATCTAAGCATGTAATACATATTCCACTGAGATTCTTCTCAGATGAAGCAACTGAAGCTGACCTTGTTTTGTGCAGAGAGGTTAATACCTGGATGCTAGAGCCACTGTCCTAATGACTTGCCCCAGTTTCAGCTTGACTGATTACTTGCAAAGAGAGTTGATCCACTCAAATAGGCATTAGCAGAACCTCCAAGCAATAGTAATTTTGTCTTTTCCTTCACAGACATGAAAAATCCTGTTACATTTTCTCTGCTTGGTGCTAGTGGTATTTTGGGAAGTGTGGGAGCCCTAAGTGTCTCCATGTTGGTACATGACATGTATTTCTTCTAAATGAGAAGTGGAACTAGTTATGTTGAATAGGAAAGCATGTACTATGCAAAAGACACAACAAAGTTTATCCATTCCCTGGCATCTGAAGTTATAAAAGACAAGACTTCAAGCATCCTTTATTGATTTTTACATATTCTGTGAAAAGGAAGGAACAGTGTGACCAAAATTGATGGGTTTGATATGTGGGAATAATTTGGTTCACTGTATTTTTGTGAAATTGAAAGCAGAATGTAACATGTTTAAAAGATCAGAATTTCAGTAAATTTAATACTTTGACTGAAAGCAAGATAGAGTTTTGGTCTGTCTTACTAAATTTGGCACCTTTGTATTTGGAAAAGCAAGGGAGTGAAACGGAAGATAGATAATCTGTAAGAATCTTACAGTGCAAATAGACTTGGAAAAGTGTTGGTTTGTTAAATGGCTCAAGTGAGCCATTACTTTGGCTTATGTCAGGGCAGTGTTTATTTTCTCTGTCCATTCGGCTTTTATGCTAGCCTCAGATAGTTGTGAGGTAGTGAGCTCAGCTTTTTGGAAGCAGAACACTGAGTTAAAGCTCTCTTTCCCCAAAAGATGTAACTGAGGATCTTGACTTGAGTTTTCAAGCTGATACAATCCACATTAACTATCACCTTCTCATGAAAAGGACTACAGAGTTTGAAATGTATGAGAACCTACTAAAATACAAGGTATGGTAGTGAAAAGACTGCTTTTATTTCCCTGCTATTGTTGCATGGTTGTTTCTAAAGTTGTGAGGTGATTTTGCCCTTCAGCTGCTGCAAGAACGTTTTTACTTATCTTTTATCTGGACCGTGGTGTGGGTTAAGCTGTAGGGGTTTTTTTTGGCGGGGGGGAGGGAGAGGGGCGGGTTCCTTTTTTGTTTGTTTGTTTGTTTGGTAGTTTAAAATACAGGTTGATCTGTAAGATCTGACTTTATATGCCTGTGTTGTCGGCACACCCTTGCAGTTTCTGCTTACAACTGAAAAAAGCCTGCAACTTTTACAGGATTTACCTGTTGCTGCCACGTAGAAGAGTGAGCTGGATATTTTTGTGCCTTGCATGTTGGCACAATTAGTATTCATTTTTTTTCCTTAATGTCATTTTTCAGTCGGGTATGGTGCAAAGAGTCCAGCTCCTTTCTAAGGTCCTGCCTTGAAAGTTGATCATCAGTCATAGTAAATGTAGGTCTGACCTGGGTGCTAGAAGAGCATGTGAATATAACATGAACATACAAACATGAATGATCCTGGCTTTGTCATGTCACTTCTTGAAGTGGGGAACTGCAGTTTTACATTGTCAGTGTTTCCACAGCTATAAATGGCATGGTAGGGGCCTGAACCAAGAAGCACTAATGCTTTGCTTTCTGTCAAATGTGCCAGGCTAGTTAATTCTGTAGAAGCTATGAAATTGCAGAATTATTGATTCCATGAGATAAAGGGTTAACAGCTGACCAGTGAACTCTACATCAGACAATGAGAGGACATAGCTGAAATATCCAGCAGGTTTGTTTTTGATTGAAGTAAAACCAAGGCTGCTTTCATGGGAAGTTTCTTTAATATATACTTGTTTCTAGCCTGGGAAGAGTTGTACCGAGTTTGTGTTTTTTCTGCAGTTTACATGCCTGGCTGTCAGTGGCTTTTCACTCCATGTTTAGTATTTTACACCTGTGAAAATGGAGTGTGAAATGCATCTGTCAGCATGACAGTGGTCTTTCCCTCGTGCAGTGTATGGAGCTCTAAAGGTAATAGCAACAATCCAAGGCCTGAAACTGGGAAGAATCTAGCCTTGGTCCCTTTATTCAAGCAAGTGCTGTGGAAAGAGGAATGGAATTTGCTGTGTAAATTCATTAGATTAATTCTTATGCCCGTAGTTGAGATTGTATTAGAGTGGGAGATTTTAAGCTATTTCAGGAGTGCCTCTCCCCTTCTTGCCCCCAGACTCTTCGTAACTGGATTCCAGTGACTCCCCTGTATAGTCTGGTATCAGGAGAAAAGACACAGAGGTATGAAAACAAGCAATCATATGGAGGAGATATGCCTGGGATTTTAATTCCTATTACTGTGGGGAATGCATTAACATCTTGCATTCAGAAGCAGGATCATCTCAACCTGCAGTGTAATTGGGAAGCATCTGGGCAAGTTCATGTGCAGAGATGAGACACCTGTTGCACTTGAGATTCTTTGTCAAATGCTGGTCTCTGGAGACTGGTCAAAGTTTTGTTTCGGGAGAGGCTCTAGTGGTCATCATACGTCAATATGACCAACATACCTTGACCAACATGGGTTTGTGCAGCCAGCTTTTCTGACTCTGTTTGTACCAGTATGACAATGACTGTAATGTAGCTGATCTGGTAGATAAATACAGATTCTGTAGCTCTTTCACACTAAATATTTCTGTAGTATTTCCTTAAAGTTCAGTTCTCTGGCTGTTATGAATATAGTTAGAGTAGTGGTATGGTTAAAAGACAGTTTCTGTTAAAAGGCAGTTTTCTGTTTCCCTCATCCAATTAAATGTTTGCTCTGTACAATGTGTGCTATATGATGAATTCAGATAGTTTATAATCAGGGCACTAACTTGCAGATTTTCTTGTCTCAGACATAACTTTTAAGTACCTTGCACACTCCTCATTCAAGTAATAACAGAACCGAACTCTGCCATGAATTGAAGGAAAAATACTAATTTTGACTTGTTTTCAGTGGCTTTTTAGGAAGATTAAGACACTGGGAAGATTTCTTTATGGAAAAGATGCATTAGTGTGATCTTAACTCTTTGTAGGAATGGAATTGTTCCATGGCTTCCTTGGTTTCGGTTTTTTTCCCCCTCCCTTATTCTTTGGAAGTGTATCAACTCGAGATACAGTAATTAGGGATTGTTTCATCTGTGATTGTCTTACTGAGTCTCAGTAATGCCAGTGTTGAGGTCAGTAGGACTATTAAGGTGAATGAAGCTATTCAGATGCATGGGCATTTGTAGTATTATAGTCTTCTGTCATGGTAAACAGTGTGGTTGAGCCTGGAGCTATGTGAATAGGTGTTGACTTTTTAATACTTACATAGAATAATTAAATGTAATCCCCATTAGAGCTTGACTGGCTATTTAAGTGTACCTCTAAAAAATGAGGTGAAGCTCTTCCTATATAGCTCAGGATAAAGCTCAGCAGTAATAGCATCCACATAAATCCTCATCTAAATGCATTTGTTTAACTGTATCCTATAATTTTATGTCCAGTGTAATTAAGTTGAACCTATTTCATATTTCAGTCAGTTTAGAAACCAGTTGCTCTGGTGCTGTTTGCAGGCTATTAGAAAATAAAGGTTACAGTTACAGCTTCTTCGTCTGTGTGGTGTGGACAAAGTCACACCTGAAAACTGTAGCTCCACAGGTGTCACAGTTTAAACCCAGCCAGCAGCCAAGCCCAGTGCAGTTGCTTGCTCACTCTCCAACCCCCTAACATTGGTGAGAGAATTGGAAGGGTAACAGATAGAAAACTCATGCGTTGAGATGAAGACAGCTTAAGAGGGAAAAGCAAAAGCCTCATGCACAAAAGCAACACAAACCAAGGAATTAATTTACTTCTTCCCATGGGCAGCCAGATGATCAGCCATCCTCAGGAGAGCAGAGCCCATTACATGTAAGTGTCACTTAGGAAAACAAACACCATCACTCCAAATGTCCCCCCCTTCCTCCCCCCACTTTGTATATTGATCATGATGTCATGTGGGCTCGAATATCCCTCTAGTCAGTTGGGGTCACCTGTCCTGGCTATGTCTCCTCCCAACCTCCCATGCAGCTCCAACTACCTTGCCAGTGTGGCAATATGAAAAGCAGAAAAGGCCTTGGCTCTGTGTAAGCCCTGCTCAGCAATAACAAAAATATCTCTGTATTATCATTACTGTGCTAAGCACAAATCCAAAACAGCCACATACCAGCCACTGTGAAGAAAGTTAACTCTACCTTGGCCAAAACCAGCCCAACAGGTAAACCCTGTGCTGCTCTGTGCTGCTAAACTGCCTTTCAACCCCAGTGGTGTCTTTTTATCATCCTATGAGCAGAAGGCACTCATGCCTTCTCATCAGGTTTATTATATACACAGTGATAATATACCCCTGAGCTTTCTTTTCTCTGGGCCATACAGTCCCAACTGCCTGGGACTCAGCCCCTGCTCCTATAAAAGATGCTTCAGTCCCAGTCATGGTGTCTTTGTGACCTTGTGTGTCGGTCTGCTCCTTCAAGATCTCTGGAGCTCTGGCTAGCAGCAGGAGCTGACCGGTGAGCGTGGGGAACAGCCAGAGAGCACTGACAGTGCCTTCTGCTGAACCTTTGGGGAGTGCAACCCCGAACTTGCGGAGTGCACAGCCCCAAGCTGTGGAAGGAGATAGTGACAACGGATCCCGATAAAGGAGGCGAGGGAGGCTCTCTCTATGAGGTTCCAGCAGGGTTTATTGGTGTTGAAGGGATCAGGGAGAGAAGAGCACTGGACACAGAGGAACATCAGTTTCTAAAGGATGGGTGGTACAATGCAACAACCAATGGCAACACTGTGGGTGGGGATTGCAAGGGGTGGTACCAAGGAGCACTGCCAATCGGGAGATACAAAGGGGAGGGTACAAAGTTAAGGTACCAACTGGGTACTAAGTGACATAGAATTCTCTGGAACAAAGGGAGGGGACAAGCCTTGACTGGCGGGCAAGGGGTTGACCACTGGGGATTGACATAGAGGGATCTGGAATAAAGGGTGTGGTGAACCTGATAGCCAGGAAAAGTGAGGGGAACATCCTTAGGGTTGAACCAATTATGTGGAACAAGAGGGGAAATCAGGGATGCACCACAACACTTGTGCTGGGCTTGTTCAAGTAAATCCCTGTCTCTTTTGTACTGAGGAGCCTGTAAATAGGCACAGAGCTTCATATGTGGCCTCTAATGCTAAGCAAAGAGAAAGGATCACCTCCCTTGACCTGCTGGCAACACTTTGTTATGCAGGCTGGGATATACTACTGCCCACCTTTGCCATGGAGTTTTATTGCTGGCTCATGGTCAGCTCATTGTCCGTGAGAACCACCAAGTCCTTCTCCAGAGAACTGTCTCCAGCCAGTCAGCCCCTAACATGTGCTGGTGTCATGGATTATTCTTTCTCAGTTGCAGGGGTTTGTATTTCCGCTTGTTGAACTTAAGATTCTTTTGTCCCATTTATCCCACTTCTAAATAGCAGCACAAGCATCTGGTTTGCCAATGACTCCTCCCAGTTTTCTGCTGTCTGCAAAACTTGCTGATGAAAATTTTTCCCATTATCAGTGTTGTCAATGAAGGATGTTGGAGACTGTTGATACCAGTAACAGTCCTGGGGTATAATGCTGTGACTTGCCTTCTAGTGGATGTGCTGCAGCTGATCACTGGGCTCTGGGCCCAGATATTCAGCCAGTTTTTATTAGCTCTCACTTCCACTTATCCAACCCTTGTTTTGTCAGCATGTTTTTGAGGCTATTATGGAAGACCACAATAAAAGCCTTACTAAAGTCAGTATAAGGAACATCCACTTCTCTTCCCTTAGCCACTAAGCTAGTCAGTTTACTAGAGAAAATTATCTCAGTGGATTTGTATGATTCATGCTGAGAACTCTCAATCCTTTTTCTGTCATGTGTTTGGAAGTGGTTTCTAGGGTTAGTTGCTCCAACACCTTTCAAGAAACTGAGATTAGATTAACCAAGCCTGCAATTCCCTGGATTATCCTTCATACCTTTCTTGGAGGAATGAGTGATACTTGCTCCCTTCTTGTTCTTAAGAATCTCTCCCAGTCATTGAGACCTTTTAAAGATTATTGAGAAAGGTCATGCAGGGTATCAACCAGCTTCCTCAGCTCTTGTGTGTTCAGCCTCTCAGTCCCCAGTGGACTCAAATATGTCCAGTTTGTTTTAGATCTCCTTTGCTTAGTTCTCCTCCACTGACAGTATATTTTAATCCAGATTTTTTCTGTGGTCTCAGGGGCTTGAGGTTCCCAAAGGCCTGTCTTACTGATAAAGACTGATATGAAGAAGGTTGTGAGTACCTCAACGTCATCTGTGTCCTTATCCACCAGGTCCCCTGCCCCGTTCAGCAAGTGGGCTGAATGGGCTGGCAGAATTAAAAAGTGAAGATCGTGGGTTGAGATAAGAACAATTTACTGAAAACAGCAATGAGATGAGAAAACCAACAGTAAGAGCAACAATACTAAGAAAGAAAGAGTGATTCATATGCAAAAATGCACACCTAAGAGCTTGACTTTAGCCACACCTGAGGCCCTCCCTCCAACTTGCTACTACCACCACCTCACTGTTTCTTCTGCCATGCTTTCTTAACCAGAAGGGACCCTTTCTCCCTGGAAGAGACCCCCTTCCCCCCACCCCCAGCAATGACCTGCAGTGGTATACAGTAACTCCAGGTTCTGGCCATGCCCCCTACTGCGTACAGGAAAAATTAACTCTGTCATGGCTGGGACCAGGACACACAATTTTTTACGGCTATTTTAAGTGCAAATGGTGCACTTGACTAGACATAACTGATCAACTCTGTGGACTGTGAAATGAGAAACATCTTGGAACAAACGGTCCATTCTCATCTTTAGAGCTAGAGAATGTATTCTTGAGAACTGATCAAACAGTTCGAGTGTAGCAATTCTGTAATCTCTATTCCCTCTGCTATTTGACCTGCTGGATGTTTTCAGCAATCAACATAATTTTGTGAAATAATACCTACTGTTCAGACAAACAAAAACTCTTCCTTATAATCTTATTAAGAGAAAACCAGACTATTTTACAAACACTGGTTTCAGTACAAGGTTCATAAAAATGCATGTTGATTTAAAATTTGCATTTCCTTTTTTTTATTTGCTGCAGAATCTCAAAGTTACATGGAAGCCATTAACCTCTCTATGATGATGTCTGACAGCACCGTGGGCACTGACTCTTCTTTGCTGAGGGCCAACATGCAGACTGATCCCTCCTTTCAGCAATGCTTTGCATCTGCATGTACTGTTGCAAGTAGCAGTCCTATTCCAGGGGCAGAAAGGTAGGAAAATATTATCCTACATGACTGTTTAGTTCCCATAATGATAATTTCCAGCCAAGATGTTACGCTTGCATCTTCATTGCAGACCATTTTCCAAGAACTTTGAGGTGGGTTGTGACATTTAATGTTGATGTTGTCCATTGGCTGGATTTTAGCACGTACACAGGTGTTACTTTTGTGTCAGGGACACAGATAGCTTTGAAGGTAAGTGGGAGGGCAAAAATAAATAGAATTTTATAGCTCAATTATGTTATTTGTGCTAGCACAAGCTCATATATATTCTTCTGTGTGTTTAACTGGCTTCTCTGATGTTTTACTTAAAGCCGTGTCATTAAATTTCACATTGGAATAAGCCGTATATGAGAGAAGGGGAGCACTCTTCTCATTGCTGACATGTTTTTAGTCAGTAAAATGTCAGTAGATTTGCTTTTGTAGTGTGTAGCTGATTCCCTTGCACCTGCTCAGCAGGTTTAGAAATTTTATTATTTTATACTTATATGGTGGTAAACATGTAGGGCTCTGGACAAGAGTGTGAATAGTGTAAATGTACAAAGTAATCCTTGTCCAAAGGAGTTTACAGCATAAGCTAAAAAATGGCAAGAAACAGCAAACAAACAAGGAGTCCCTAGTTACTTTTGGAATGTTCAGAAGACCATAACAATGCATTATCAGGCATTAGCTGTGCACTGTATTTACTCAATAGACATTACACCTGAAGAAGTCACCTTCTCTATCACTCTGCAAAAACATTATTTTTTGGCTAATAATCTTATTCTCATTTTTGGTTATTTGGCTACTTTTTCACAGTAAGTATTTGGAAATACTTCTGGTAGGAGTGTCAGAGTGTCAGTGAGTACTTCAAGTATGTTATTACCTATTTATCTTTTATTTATCTTCCAATCCAGTTGGTTTCATTTTCAGTCAGTACTGAGACTGTGAAAGAATGTTTTGGTTTTGTGATTATGAATGTGAACTGTAAGACAGAACAAAATATGTTGGTATTTGCTGCAGAGGAGGCAATGTAACAATTACAAGTGGGAATGTATTAAAAGCTTATCCAGCAATTCAGTCATTATCAAGTTTACATTCCTACTTCAGACTTTATCTAGAAAATTTTGTTCCCTTCTTTCTAAATATTTTTTCTATAATTTTTTTATTTCACCTAGCAGATAGCTACAGCTCTAGTGGTTTTTTTTCTTGCAATGATGTCTTCTTCAATTTGCTTACCTTCCATTTCTTTAATGGCCTTTCTAATTTGAGCTGTTTAAATCTACCAGCATTCATTTCCACAGCTCCCTTTTAAGTAAAAATCCTTTCTTTTTTGATATATATCTTATGTCAGCTTTTTGCCTTTGCATTTCCCAGTGAATTTGTTCTCTCTGGATTTAGTAATATTAGTAATATTTTCCAGCTATGGCCTAAGGGCATTTCATTTTTAGAGGCAATGAGACAACTTAAACTTTTATCAGATGATTTTATCAGGAGCTTAGTTTCTCTCGTTTGGAAGGACTTTCTTTTATTTTTTACTTGAACAGGTAGAATTGCTACCCAGTAGAAAAACAGAGCATTTACTGTTGAAATATTTAATTCTATAAATCAGAATTTTTCCATTGTCAAATAAATTAACCACTGGACCTGCCTCCTTTCTTTTTTTTTTAAATATAAATAGTATTAAAATAGACCTGGTCTGCAAGTTATTCCTTGTCAACTGTGTTCTTACCATTATCATAGTTACTGATTTATTGTGTGATGGTGCATAACCACCTTCTCAGGCCATTTCTTTTCATTTTTATTCTAGTGAGCATGAGACACTCTGCATGTAAGAACTGGTATGGCCATGTCAGGTTTCTTCCATAAACCTCTACTTCTATGCAGCTTTGGCATACGAAATTGTTGCCTTCTACTGCTATTTTTCAGGTAGCACTTTTGCTCATCAGGACCATTGTATGTGAAACAGTGCTGCAAACAGCCTCACTAAACTGATTCATGTTAAAACTAACCCCCTCAAACAGGGAGAAGGAGAAGTATTTTTAGCTGTCATTAATTTCATGGACTGGTTTACAGTGCAAACTCAGGAACTATCCCAGCAATGTGGCTAGGTGGAGGGTGAGATAAGGCAGAACATAATGACCTGCACTGAAGTTACTGGTCAGGATAAGGCTGGAATCCCTTGATCCAGCTGCATTACCTGGTCCAGCATTTTTTCAGAGAGCTCCCTGAGATTTTTGTCCTGGGTGTGATGTTTTATTGCTTTCAATGATCATTGAAGTACGGGTTGTATGGTAACATTTTAAGGGAATGATTTGGCTGTTGTTTTAATTTTTGCCTTTTTTTTTTTTTTTTTTTTTTTCTGACAGCTCTTCTGCAGCAGAATGTCCTTGGCTTGAAAGCAGCTCTAAAGCTTCCCTGTCAACCCAGTATTCAATCGGAAACAACAGGCAGCCAGGAGGTTACCTTGTGCCCTCTGAATTTTCAAGTGCTGTGCAGGATGTCTCTCTCCTGTCTCATTTCCAAACTCCAGGACTGCAAGCTGTCACTCTGAGCAACCTGGAGAGTTCACCAGCTGAGCCGCACCAAGAACATATTAGCAGCAGCAGTACCCATGCCTGCCTGAGCTATAGTGGTACCGGGGACAGTAGCTCCCTCCGAGAGGAGACACAAGCTACTTGCATAGGCAATGCTAGCACATCTAAAACCCTGACCTTGTCAGTGGCAAGTGCTGATGACAATGACTTTTTGACACAAAACTTTCTTACAGTGGCCCCTGGACACAACAGCCAGAACAGTGCAGTTATGCATCACCATGGAGGGAACCTACATCCTCAACCTCCTCTTCCAGAGAAGAAGAGGTCCTCTGAAGGAGAACATTCCTTTGCCTCTGTCTCACCTTCTTCAAGTGGCTTCTCTAGCCCTCATAGTGGAAGCACCATCAGCATTCCCTTCCCAAATGTCCTCCCAGATTTCTCAAAAATGTTAAGCCCTTCCCCGGTGCCAGGTGGGTTCTCTATCAGAGAAATGCAAAAGACATTAGATTTTACATGAGTTTATAAAAAGAATTTTGTGGGTTTTAAAAGTGGAGAGGAAAAAAAATAGTGAAATGGCACAGAGGACTTGAATGATTGCAGTAAATGGTGCCAGTTCACTGGCTTTGGATGCATTATTCAGAAAACAAGGCTTCAGATTTCTTCCTGTGCTTCCTAGAAGTCAGCCATAGAGCAGCCTACCTTTTCAGCTGTCAGAATACAATGGACCAGTGTTGAGTCCAATTTAGTTTAAAAAGGACTGGCTTCTCTGCACCTTTTAGAATTGTGCAGAGAAGAGTTAAAAATGTACATGTGTGTTCATTGGGCCCTGTTGAGAAATTTTTATTTAATACAGCTTTATAACTAAAAGTTTTTAATATTTTATAGATTTTACAAAATGAAACTTCAAACATGCTTTCAGAATTTTGGTGTGTGTTGTTATATTTGCTGGTTCTGAAAGAGCTCAGTTTCTCTAAACTGTCCTAATGATGAGTTTTTTGAGTAATCATGGTGATTAGAAGTTGTAAAGAAAAGTAAAAACCCTACTGTATTTTAAAAAAATTCTTGACTTTTTTCCGTTTTATTTCACAGAAAACACGGCTGATAAACATGTGACGGTAAAATTTGTTCAGGACACATCCAAGTTCTGGTATAAGCCAGATATTTCAAGAGAACAAGGTATATCAGTTGATATATATTCTGACACATCCATTTATAGAAAAGCTAGTTGGTGAAGTCTCAATTTTAGATTCATACCTGATCTGTAAAAGAAATATAAAACCTAGAAGGGTCACAGACAGCCCTTCTTAGTTTCTTTTGTTGAAAGGCTTAATTTGGGTGTGGAGGGCAGTCAAGTAGTCCTGAAAAATATTCAGTTAATTGGACAAATTATTAGTCTAACTGAACCTACTATGAAGTAATATAGGTCTGCCTGTGGTAGCTGTTGCAAATGCTCTTTGTTGTGAAGCTTCAGATTTTTGAATGGCAGATATGCATGAAACAATACCAAACTGCTGTCTGCTCTCTGAAAGCTTTTGAGTATAAGTGTGTGCTGTTGTGACATGATCTCGGAATAATTCATTAGCTAGGTCATCACAAAAGCATCCTCACCCACCAGTTGTTTTGTAGCCTGAATTTCAATGTCAAATGACAAACATTATTTCTTGAAGGTCATTACCATGGAACAACATGTTTATGATGTATGACGGAGATACAGTACTTCTATATGTTGATGTATTATTCAGTTAACTGAAGAAAGCTTTTATTATCTATGTGAAAATGAATACCTATGAGCACCTAGAGTACTGCATCTGGCATACAGGAAAGACATAGACCTGTTGGAGCGAGTACAGAGGAGGGCTACCAAGTTGATTAGAGGGATGGAGTACCTTTCCTATGAGGAAAGGCTGAGGGAATTGAGATTGTTCAATCTAGAGAAGGGAAAGCTTTGGAGTCACCTAATTGCAGCCTTCCAGTACCTGAGGAGAGCCTTCGAGAAAGATGGAGAGTGACTTTTTAGAAGAACACATAGTGACAGGACAAGGTGAAATGGTTTCAAACCAAAACTAAGTTTAGATTAAATATTAGAAAAAAAAATCTTTACTGTGAGGGTGGTGAGGCACTGGAACAGAGTGTTCCGAGTAGCTGTGGATGCCCTCCATCCATGGAAATGTTTAAGATCAGGTTGGATGTGTCTCTGGCCTAATGAAAATTGTCTCTGTTCATGGCAGAAGCATTGGAAGTAGATGTTCTTAAAGGTCCATTGCAATCCAGGCCATTCTTCCATGATTCTATGAACTTACACACTGTCCCTGCAACAGTATGTATATAAACGTGCTGGGTGCTTGTTTCAATCCACTAATCATAGAGGAGTAAAGTGAGCACTCAGTGGATGGCGGATAGAAATATCAGGTTTGAATATTCCATGAAACGAGACTAAAACCAAACAAGGTTAAATGTTGATACCAAAAAGTTGATATATTGTATACTTGATATATTTTATTTAACATTAAATGAGAGAGAGGGAGAGAGGGAGAGAGAAGCAGGAAGGAAGGAAGGAAGGTTGTGGGGGGACAGGAAGAGTGACAGGAACAGATTAAGTAGAAATATATCACACCTCTGTGGGTTCGAAGATTAATACCATTGGGCCAGGTGGCAGTGCCCAGATACCTCCCTGCAGGGGGACAGGCTTGATACCATCCCTTGCAAGACTCTGGATTGGTTGCATCACTTTGCATCATGTGTAGTGCTGTGGTGCAAGGCCTCAGGAATGAGTCGGGGGACTGCTTTGGAGGTCTTTGATTATTACACTTCCTCAGCTGCCCCTCACATGAGTGTCCTGTGGACGTGGCTTTCCTGGAGTGGGGGGTTTTACAGCTGAGCCAGTTTGTGTAACGGACAGTGGATGTTCATTGCTTCTGACCAGAGGTCATGTCATATACCCAAAACTCTCCTCCTCCCTCCTTGGCTGGGGAGGAGTCTGTGCAAACCTGGCTGCAGATAAGCCTGTGGGCTATGGCTCCCACTCCGAAGCCAGCTGGGGATGATTTTCAGGACAGCTGCTGAGCTAGGCCCTCCTATGAATGCATCCTTCTCCCTCAGCCTTATCCATTTCTTCTCAAACCTGAGATGATTGAAAAACAGTGTCACTTCCATCTTATCTGAAGTTCTCTTAGGTGGCTTAGCTCACAGTTCAGGGTTTTAGTCAGGAGGCCCATTTAGGATGGGGTAGGGTTTAGCAGTGCAGCTTCATTACACACTTTTGCCACAATGGGCAAAAGTCCTTTATAATAGTGTTTCAGCCATGAAACTATAACATTTCAGTCTCTGACAGTGCTTTCCAAATGCAATTGGTCTGACTGTGCTTGTGTTTATCAGTAATAATCAGCTATAGTGAATTGTGATTAATGAGATAAGGCAGGATTTTAAACTGGGATTTTTTAAAATGTGGTTGTCAAAAAGGAGAAATTACTAACTAGTTCTGCATTGAGAAGGATGTTCATACTAAACCAAAATAGTGTGAAGTTCAGCTATTGGCAAATGATAAATAGCTATGTCTGTCCAGTTATTCAGTTCTCAGATGATGAGGATGTTCTTGTGTAGTGGCAAATATGATACCAGGGGAATAAAGATCATAGAAAACAGAACATTAATTTGTTTTTGGATACTTTGCTGCTCCTTTCGCTCCAGTCCCCTTTGCCTTATCTACTCACCACCTATAAAGAGAACAAAGTCTTTAAATGTGCAGAAAAACACCTGACATGATGTGTGTCCAGAGAGGGAAGTATATATAAAGCAATTTTGAACCTAACTGATTGAAGAAGTGAAACAAAATTCTTCCCAACCTTTTAATATGCCTCTTTTCATCCTTGAAGTAAAATTTATTTTAAGAAGTGTTTTAAGGTACTGTTGCTGAGGAAGGGAGCATTTGTTCTTTTTTCCCAGTGTTTAATAGACTGCTCCTGTGACAAATCATGACTGTATCCCTTTGTATTTAGAAGTGTTATGTACTGCTTAATTGCAGGGGTTTGTGTATTCATCCTTGTCCTCTCTAAACAAAACATATTGTTTTGAAAAAAGATTCTTTCTTTGCCATCTGACAGATGAAGAAGAGAATAGAATGCATACATGTTTGCTTTACTCATTTTGACAGAAGAGATAATTATGTCTGCATTTTTCTGATTTTTTTTTACTTCCCCTTTTTTCATGAAAAGAAACTTTGCTTTGTAAACATCGCTCAGGCCTTGCAAAATATGCCTTTGTGCCCATATGCATAATATCCATGTTCTGTGTGAACAGTCAATTAAAGAGTCCAGCATAAAATTTGGTCTTTTTCTAGGGTTTCTCTGAAGGTGTGCTGATGGTTGGAAATTCTAAAAACAAAGTATACAGGTATCACAAGTATTTCTAAAAAGTTTATGGGGGAGGAAAGAAAGCAAAGTACAAAGATTTTATTAAGATGAATCATTAGATTAACTTTTTGTCTGTTTTCAAAATAAGTTTAAAATTTTGGGCCTACTAGATTTTATAGACTGCAACTGACTTGTGCAAAGCAGCAGCAATTTCCCTTAAGGTCTTTCCTCTTGGAGAGGACTTCATATTGCACTTTTAGGAGAGATCCCAAAATACAGATAAAAATATATCAAAGTCAAAGAGGAAAATAAACACTTTATTCCTCCTTTACTTTAAAACTCCTAAGGCAGTAAGGTGGCTTTGCAGAGACAAAATGTTGGTGGTGGATGAAAATGAATCTATTCTGCCTGTTGAGGCTGAATAGGAAGTGAAAAACAGTGCTGTCTAGTCAGTGTGGGAATTACAGAAAGCTATACAGTCTTTTAATAAATTGACAAAATCTAAGCGGAAGTAGACTTGCACTTGCACTGGTTGTAGGAATTCTGGTGGGGACCTGAGCACTCTTCTCAGTTTAAAAATCAGTGAAAATCAGGATTCTGTACATCAGGCTTCTTTTAAAATAAGTATCTGTGAGATTTGGATAAGGTGTTTCCACTCAGGTCCCCCAGATACATTTGATTGTATTTTTTTTTACAGCAACGAGGATAGAGAAAAATATCTTACTTCTTCTGGTGTCCTATTCATTATACATTTGCACTTCTATACTTTTTGAGAGTGTGCATTGTTCTTGAACTGTTTTTCTCTCTTTTTGCTGGATTCTTTTGCAGCCATTGCTGTTCTCAAGGAAAAGGAACCTGGGTCTTTCATTGTTCGAGACAGTCATTCTTTCCGGGGGGCCTATGGGCTAGCAATGAAAGTTGCCACACCACCTCCTTCTGTGCTACAGTTAAAGAAAGGTACTTCTGTATGTTATTAAACAAGCTATATATAGTATGTAGTCCTTATTGGTGGGTAGTAATCTGTTGGAATCTTCCCCTTTTCTCATAAGTGCAACTTGAGTTGCAGGCTACATTTGATGTGTTGTTAAATGAGACTGGATACAATGCCTGTTTTACTATATGGTTTCACCATGACTTGTGTGTTGTGGCTGTGCATGTGTTGTACCTCATCAACCTAATAAAAAATCAGTGTCATCTCAGCAATTGCTCTTCCCTAGCAATCAGAAATCTGCATCTCATTCACAGGCTACAGTTGGCTGGAGCGCTGAATATTTTTGATCCCAAAGTTCTGTTTTGAGACAGTTCTATTTCAGATATAAATTGGAAGAGATTCCTAAGGATAATTGTTTAAAAGAAGTGGTGATTTATATACATACTCTGTCAGCTCCAGTGCCTCCATATATAACTTGTGCCTGATGATTGTGAAACATAACATGAGAAGAACATGCAGAAATCATTAATTGATATATGGAAACTCAGCAGCCAACATCTGTAGTGTTCTTGGTTCCATTTGTACTACTGCAAGGTTAGTGGAGTGGTTTTTATTGCTGCTGGTTTTCTTTTACAAAGCTTATTATGTTTCATTAGTACATAATGACTGGTGAAGTCAAGCAACTAAGATTACAGGAAAGTGTTTATTCTTAGTGCTATTTTTATGGCAGTAAGGTTTTGGCTCTTTTGGTTTGGTTTTTTGTTTGGCTGTTGGTTTGGATTTGCTTATTCTGGGGCAAGGTTAGCAGTTCACCTCTATTACAGTAACACTTTGAATCTGTTTTAATCTGGTATCTTGAAACAATTTTTAATAACAACTTGCCATGTAGTCCTTTTGTTGCCAGTAAACATCAACAGAACCACTCCAATGACTTACTTAATGAACTCAATGTAGGTGTACTGGGGTGGTGATAGCAACAACTAGGAGGCAAATTGAAAGTGGCTGGTAGGTGTTTTTAGTAGTCTTTTCTTATCATCATTGATGAAGTCCAGGAAGACATGAAAACTCAAACTCTGCTAGCCTTTCAGAGACAGTTTATGTTAGCAGTAGTAAGGCTGTAGCATTCTACCACTTCTCACTTCAAGATACTTAGCTTTTTTTGTTTCTACTGCTTAATCCCAGAAGGCACAGATTGGTTCCATTTCCTGTAGTGTTTCTTACTTCAGGCTTCCCTTTCCCACATACCTTGTAGTAATTTTTTTTTTTACTTTGGTGAGAGCATAACAGCAAACAGTATGCTGTTTGAAAAAGTGATCAGTGCAATATTTTCTTGTGTAGCAGTTTCTGTTGTCCATATTAATGTATTCATCTGTATTGGCCTGAAAGTCAACCCTTGAGGTGTTTCCTGGTAGATCAAAGAGAGCACATGTGTTTGTAGCTCTTCTGTTAAGGTTTGATAGCTTTGTCTTGTTGGTATGGAATAACCTTCTAATTATTTGGAGAAGGATTCATTTTGTACTCATGTGTGAACTACTGTGAATCCATCTTTCAAGAAATACTTAAGTTCTCTTAATTATATGTCTGCATATATATTTATATGTTTAAAAGGTAGTTAAATCTTGAGGGAATTTTTACATGTCTCTTGGACTTTGAATCTCCTCTTTTCATCCAACTCTGCAATTTTGGTTTGTCTTGGATTCCTGAGATTAAAACTGTCTTAAAATCTAGTGAAACCTTAGTGCTTCACATAAATGTTTTCAGGAGCAGAGACTTAGCATAAAACTGCAGAAATTTGGAAATTTAAAAATTTGCTGAGGAAATTGCCATCATTACCTTTGTGTAGCTACATCTAGTCTTTCAATCTGGAGAACTTCTGTGAACAGAAATGTCACTGGAAATTGGAATATTTTTTCATACTTTTACTTTCTTGTCACTTTGGATACAAGTTCTTTTAATGGGCAAGTGCATCAAAATTTCTAACCATTCATTTTCCAAATTTCTGTTCCTGTGTGTAGCTGGGACCATACTTGGACAGTTTGGACACCAGCATATATTTGGATGTCAGTGACTTAAGAATATAAAACCATTTCCTCTGGCTGTCTGAAGTGAGCTGTTTGCTTATTTGTTTTTTGCAAAATGGCCTTTTAAGTACATCTTGTAACTTGCAGAGTAGGTCTAATTGTATTCTTTCCATTTTGTATATAAAACATTTAGTGGTAATGTGGAAAAACTGCTTCATAAAGATAAAGTTTGTGAAACTTGTATGTTAATTGCTTCTTTTCATGAGCTTTCTTTTTCAACACAGTTGGAGATTTGTCAAATGAACTTGTAAGGCATTTTCTGATTGAATGTTCTCAGAAGGGGGTACGCTTGAAAGGATGCCCAAATGAACCATATTTTGGTAAGTGCTGTGCATCACAGGGACAGAGAAAATGTTGGCATTTGCCAGTGCTGACTTGGATGGAATACAAATGAGACACTACTTTGTTTGAGTCCTGATGACTTCTCTAGGAACCCATTTCAAGGTTCCAGGAGCCTTTTACACATTTACATTAGGCAAATGTGCAGGGCACTCTAGCACACATGCATATGACCAAGCTTCAAACAGTCAAACTTGTCTACCACTACCAGTGTTGCTGCAGAAAGCTGAGCTAAATCACTCATCATCCTAATTGATTCAGGACCTTTTGTCCTGTGTTACATTTATACTGCATATCAGGTGGCTAAAAATGACACCAGAGTGAGATATTCACGAAGTACGTTATGCTATGTCAGCCTACCTAATGTAGTAGGTGGAAGTACAATACCTGTAATGGCAAACAGCCAGAGACCTACCTAGCTGTTCACTCATTTGCTTTCCACTCATTAAGGGTAGGAGGGGAAAATAGAGTAGGAAAACGTATGGGTTGAGATGAAAACAGGGAGATGCTAACCGGTTACAGGGCAAAAGAAACTCAACTTAGGAAAAATTATTTTAATGTTTTTCTAATTAAAATCGATATTCAGGTAGTCAGACGTTGAGGGTTACATTCAGTGAAGGTAGCTGGATTTGCAAGCTGGAAGTGCAAACTGCAGATTGATCTGTGGATGTCCCAGGCAGGAGGCCATGACCTGCTGACCCTTTGCATAACAAAGGGTCCAGGGACCTGTGTGGCCAGGTGATCAGATAATCAAGAGATGCAGCAGCAGCCAACCCCAGAGTTTCCTGCCCTTAGACTGTAAGGGTATCTCTTCTTGAAGGCACCCAGTTTGAGCTGTTATTGTGTTATTAAGTTGTTGCACCAAAATTAAATTATTTTAAAGATCTGGAAGTCTGAGACTGCTAAGGGAAACCTGGGGTTGAACTTGTGGGGAAACATCTGACTTTAGGCGTGGGGTGTGTAGCTGTGAAGGGGCTTTGCGTACCAGCTCAGGTGGTGCAAGAGTGACTGCCGGAGTTGGCTCCTGGATGGTCAGACAGGGAAGTTTCCTTAACATGAGAAACAAAGACAAGTATTAAATAACACTTTTCCTTCCCCTTTTCCAAGCTCAATTTCACTGCTTCCTCCCAGACTCCTCATGCCCACTGCAGTGGGTGTGACAGCATATGGTCATTACAGAACAGTTCCTCTGCTTCATCCTTCTCCCAGTTTTTCCTTCCTGGGATGTTGCTTTTCCCTGTAGGCTGCCATCCTGCAGGAAAAAAATCTACTTCAGCATGTGCTCTCTGTCAACCACAGAAAATGTCCATCTGTTTCAATGTGAGGTCTTCCAGAGGTTACAGGGTGAGGGATAGCAACTTTGATACTCAGAGCATCTCCTTCTCCTCTGTCCATGGCATTCCCTCTGCTGTGTCTCACTCAACTGTTTTTCCATAGGTGTCCTGCAGTGGGTCTGCTGGAATGGGCTGTGTTTGTTGAAAAACCCCTGAACTCTACCCAGAGGTCATCCTGCAGCCTTCCTACTCCCTGTTACAGACCTTGTCACATACACCAAATACACCTGTGAAAGGGTCATCTACCAAAAAATAAACAGATGTGAAATTAAAGTTGTATTTAAAGTAAAGGTTGATTGAAGTTTATCAGTATTTGGCATGACACTTAAATCAGAATTTTTGGTCCATTTCTACTTCAATCTTGAATACCTGTTTAGGCACCTATGTAGCCCTTCTAGTCATTTAGTTTGAACATCTCCTAGTCTGTCAATGTGTACAGCCTGTGCTGGTTTGAAAATAAGCCACAGTGAGAGATGAACCTCACACAAATGCCTTGAGAGCAGGTTGGAGTTACAATTTAATAAAAAATATTAGACTAAATGCAGTGATACAGAAAAACTGGCTTAAACTCCCAAAATCAGAGTACAACTTGAGCCCTGTTGGTCAGGGTGGTGGTTGCAATCTTATTAAGCAGTGGTTGCAGTCCTGTTGAGGTGACGATTGCAGTCTTGTTGAAAGCGGTGGTCCTGTGAAAGGTCTGGTCCTCCTCTGGGTCTGTTGAGCAATGGTGGTGGTGCCCCAAGTCCCCAAAACTGCAGATGATACACAGTCAGGTTCAGGTGGTACCTCTCTCATGGTGGGGAGTTTCACAATGGAATGATGCAATACTCGAGTCCATGTGGCCCCTGAGCAGAGACGACCCCCTCAGGATGGGTGTAGTTACCACGGCTGAATTCATTGTGAAAACCAGAAAACATAGCCTTGCTGGGTTTGCCTCTTTTCCCTTATCTAATACCCAGCCTGCAGTCTGAAGAGTTGGGTGGGCACTGGGCATCTGTTGAAAACAACCCACTGTTAACACTTTATCAAGAATTATGTAGCTGGGAGTAGAATACATAGCTTGGTTACGCCCCACATTGTAACCCAGGACACAGCCTCAAAACTGCTTCACAAAGTAGGTGAACAGGCACTATTACACGTTTATGGGTAAGATAGTGAAGGACTAATACTATCAATCTGTCTTTGCATTTCTGTAAGACCCTTGTAGAACTGGGTCGTCTTTCCATTTCAAAGAAATTTTTGATGTAAAGATGAGGTTGGTTTTGGTTCAACTGGGATTTTTCTCCAGCACATGGTTATGATGTTTGCTGCTTGTTAATAAATGGTATTGAAGGATGGCTTTTTGTACAAGCAGATTGATGAATATTATGCCTTCCTCTCACTCCTTATAGTCTCACATGCTAGAATCAAAGATAACTAAGGTTGAATTACTTCAGTTATGCCAAGACCAAATTGCAAGAGTGACTTTGAATAAAAAAGAAGAATCATGTAATAAAGAATGCTACGTACATCACTGGTGCATTGAATGGAAGAAGTTTTACCTGGACTATCTTTTATACTTTCAGAAGTACAAAATAGAGGAGCATGTAGACAGAACACTAGATGATGAAGACTAGGTGGCTAAGAGGTAGAAGTTGCTTTTTTTACCTCATCATGTAGCACAAGTGACCTCTTGTGCTCTTACCGCCTTTGTGAGAATTTACTACATTTAGTGTAGCAGAAGTTGAGAGCGTTGAAAAGAATTTACTGATTTCTGTATTTGTACTGATTTTGTCATTTTTGTGCTTTCCTCATTTCAAACACAGACATTTAGGTTAGGATCTAAGCAGTGTATTTAAGAGGGAAAGGGAACATATGATTGTGATTAATGAGTTCAAGAAGATCTTGGCTTAGGTCCCAAGAGATTTTTAAAAGGAAGCAGAGGAGGGCCTTAGTCTATAAAATACTTGAGGGCAAACATAACTTAAGCATTCTTGTTTTCTACCAAGTTAACTGTGGATGTCTTGTTACTCTTCTGACCACAGGGAGTTTGACAGCTCTGGTGTATCAGCATTCCATCACTCCACTGGCATTGCCCTGCAAGTTGCTCATCCCAGACAGAGGTATGCTTGTTGAAGTACAGAAGAGATATTCCAAGCCAAGTTTTGCTTCAAAGTGTCAGTGTCTGAAGGCAGGTGAATGTGTCGCAAGTTGAGATCTAAGCAAAAATGCACTGAGTAGGAAGCTCTGTTGTTGTCTTCAGTATTGGTGATGACCGTTACCCAGAGTGTTTGTGAGCACACTGGTACTGTGATATTCCAGTCATAAACATATATTCCTCATAGAAATCCATACAGTAATTTACCATGTGGGAAGACAAATGTACTTCTTAGACATGACATTATGCCAAGTGTATGGTTAGGTTTAACCACTCATTCAGGTGTGAATAGAAAAAGGACAAGTAGATAAAGAGTAGATGGTGCACTGAGTGGGACAATGGCAAGAAGAATGTAGCGACTTGCACAGGTTCAAATATTGTTCAAGTAAATGATAAAAAAGCCTGTGTTGCTTCACGTGTTTATGATTCTAATGTTGTTTATGCTGATTTCATAAGCCACTCCAAGACAAAAACCAAAATATTCATGCTTGTCCAGTAATTCTGTTGTCTGATATTCTCCCACGTGAAGTTAACCCCAGACACATTATTGAAATATTAAATGTTCTTGTGGTTTATGACTTTAAAGGGTTTTTTGAACCCTCTAAACTTTTGTTACAGACCATATGTTAATGTACAAAAATAGCATTTGATTTATGCAAATACATCGAAGAAACCATTTTAGCACAAAAATATGCTGTGGTAGATGTGACAAGAGATCTCATGCATTTATATGGCAAAACACCGTGGCAGTTGGCATGTTCTGTTTATCCCCCTCACCTAAGATGGAAAACTTACTCTGTTCTTCCAGAGGTACAGGACTGCAACATTTGCCTTGTCTTGAATGAACATACCAAAGTGAAATTTTATTTTGGATTTATTTTTAAATCTGATTCGATCATGCATTTTAAGGTGGTCTTCTGTAGTTAATGACAGGATACAGTGCCTGGAGTATTTAAAATGTTTGGATAACTGTAACTCTAGCCATATGAATAGTCACAAGCTGTATTATGGCTCTCTTCCTTATCTGATTATATTCAAAGATGGCATGCCTCATGCTAAATGCAGTAGTAAGTGAAATCTTTTTACATGCATTGATATACCTGAAATAACATGTTGGTGGACAGTTTTTCTTGCTACTTTTAACAGTCAATTGAGAGGTAAATGTTCCACTGCTGTCTTTATAGTTCAGATGGGTTTTTTTCAGCTTAAGAAGAAAGCTGTGTTGTCATCCTCTGAATCAAGATAGAATTAATTTATTCCATCATGGTAACACAAAGTGTTTCTGTATAAATTAGTGTAAATTATACAAATCAAATGAGATCAATAAAATCACACTATACAAGACATTTTCAGGGTGTAGTGAGGGAATATAGCTATAAGTATTGTCTTAATGTGTCATCATGTGAGTTCCTCCAGCATACGTCTGTGTTACGTCTTTTATTGTCAGGAAATAAAGGTTAAGCATCCCACTTGCATTGCTTGAGGCAAAAAAACCTTATGCAGCACAAAACTTACATAAATGATTATAATTGCAGATAAAAGGTGGTTTCATGTTTCTGGCCAAGAGTTGTCCAGTAGCTGAGATCACAGTTACAATTGCTAAGCTCATACATGAGTGTGGACTTTGATTTGTTGATTCAATTCCATACAAGACATAGACAGTGTTTTATGTTCGCAGATCCCTTGGAGGAGAAAGCAGAAACTTCTCCACAAACTGCTGCAAACTCAGCTGCGGAGCTTCTCAAACAGGGTGCAGGTCTGTTGAACTTTTATCCTTGTATTTGACTGTTACCAAAGTTTGTATCTTACAGGTTGGGAGAAGCTGAAGCTTAGACTGGATTAAAGGATATGTAAAGATATCCTAGTTAAATTTATTGTGCTAAGTAGTAGTGTAAAGGGCACTGTGAGGATATGTACCAGTTTTTTTGTGTTTTCTGAAACCAGCTCCTATGTTCTACAACCCTGTCTTTGGTTTCTAGTCATGTGTCTCGTGAGAATATGAGGTATACGTAGGTTACTTCAAACATGGCAATTTTTAAGCAGAAGATTGCTTTCATAACTGATAAACTTTGAGAGGATATTTTCAACCTGTGGTTGGAGAGGTTCAAGAACTATGTGTGAGGTCTACAAAAGCCACCTAAGGAAGGTATTCAGTTAGGGTTAAGTTCTAATCATAGGGGTTAACAATACCACTACAAAATGCTTACTGTTGCATCAATCTGAAAAAAAAAAATTAAACGTTCTTGGTACTTCACTTGGTGCTGCATGTTATTAGAAAATGTCATATGTCTTTTCCACTGGATGCTTTTATGGATTCTTGTGTATAGTGCAGCACCCATTCTGGCAAGTTGAATTGTGTTACTGCAAGCGTTTTTAATGTGACAGAGGAATCATGATCAGAGTATCTCCAAATGATGTGATGCTATGCACTGTTACCATCTGTATGGCTCTCAAACTGGAGTGTTTGCAACAGCTGTGTAGAGGTGTGTTCTGCTACGTATCTGATTTGTTAGTGTCCACAGAGCTAGTTGAACAGCCTGTCTAAAAAAGTGTGGTGACATCCTAACTCACCATATTGGACAATGCTCTAAGTACTCCTGAATAATCTTAAAGTTGTCCTTAGTAGAAATCCAGCCAACTGTGTTATTCTGCTGTACAGTGGGCGTGTCCGGGGGATCCTGCCCATGTTCTCCCATGGTCCTTGATTTTCAGAATCCCAGAAGCCACCCAGTTGGTGCCATTAGTGCACAGGAATACACTACATTTGCCACTTTCTTGTGAGTTTAGCCTACCACTGGATACACAAGTGAGTGTTCTGGGCAAAGCATGCATTTCTAAGAATGCTGCCTCATTACCCTCATGCATTTTAGAGCACTTCTGAAGAGGCAGTTATCAAGCTGGCCAGCTCTGGGGAGAAAGTGTTTCTCCTTGCTTGTGCAGCAATCTGCTGTGACTTTAAAATTTGAGGCACCACTTTGAATGCTGTAATTGAGCAGACGTGCATAGCTGAGGCAATGGCAAACCTTTGTGAGGCTGTGCTGCAAGTAAGTACATGTTGACTTACTAGTCGGTGTTTGTTGTGGCCAATAGGGAAATAAAACAGAATTAATTTTTGTAGAACTTTACTTCTTAGAAAAGCCATCAAAAGGAGCATATATTGTCTTCCAAGAAATACTGGTTTCTCCTTGCTCAGAAAATGCTTTTCAAAAAAAAAGAAATAATTCTTTTTTTAGCTGGGGTAGTAGTCAGATAAGTCCTTATTAGAGCTCTCATAAAATGGATCATTTAGGGTACTTAATACATTTGGTTTTAACCTGTTTTGTTGTTTTTATTGTTTTTAAACAAAGATTTGGAACCCGAATATATAAATTAGCTATGAGAGGTTCTCAGAGGGGTTTTTTTGCCTTGATACATTAGGGGTCCTTTTCCAGTCACAGAAGCATTCAAGTTGAGGAGTTCAACACTGAAGTGCAGACTCAAAACATGTAAATTGAGTCCTTTAAAAGAAACTTTAAAGCAGATACACTTTCTCCCTGTCCTTCTATACCCACACTTCTCTCACTCCACATGCAAAAAAAATTGTGCTTTCTTAGAATGATTATTTTTTATAGTTGCCTGAAAAACCTAATGAGCATTTCCAGGTTCTAAGTGCTGAAGCTGACTAGAAATCCTTTACGTCTTAGACACTGACAATTGAAGACTGGAAACCATACAGATAAGAGACTTTTCCCTAGAATACACCTTGCTTTCTGTTCAGCAACAAAATTTTCTGCCCAAATAAATTGCAGCTCTTAATTTCTCTTTACACTGATCAAGTCAAGAAACTAAGCATTCTGAACAAGGGACATTCTGAGTCTATAAGCAGCATTGTTAAGCTGTTGCTGGTGGCACAGATGTGCTCCAGAATGTCACCTGTGAAAGACAGGAGCAGCAACATTGCAGGGCAGCTGCACTGAACAAAAGGTCTTCCTTTTGTTCTAGCTTGGCGTATGGTTTCTCCGGGATTACAGTTCTTGATACTTTGTCAGACCATGCTGATGTTCTTAAATGAGAAATCTTTCAGTGTTTCTCATTACCTTTCCTGTCCTTTATAAGCTGATGTCTTCACTTTGCAACACTTTTGTACAAGTTTCCATTTATTATTTTCTGTTTATTATTTCCATTTATTATTTGCTACAGAAGCAAAGGAATCTACTGTATTGCATAAACTGTATTGTTTGAACTATCACTTTGAGGGCAATCTAGATAAAATGCTTGGAAATACTTTTATAAACAAAACCTCAGTGTGTTGACAGCAATGCACTGTGTGGCAGAAGAGGAAGGGACTCTGATGTGTGCGGCTGTGAAAGAAGGGAAGCTTCCTGTTCTGGGGAAAGACCACAGGATAG
The DNA here is from genome assembly GCA_013397395.1 of Sinosuthora webbiana. Classification (NCBI taxonomy): domain Eukaryota; kingdom Metazoa; phylum Chordata; class Aves; order Passeriformes; family Sylviidae; genus Sinosuthora; species Sinosuthora webbiana. The sequence continues at coordinate 156,296 of VXBN01003152.1, read as the reverse complement.
TGAAGAGCTTTAGATCTGTACCAACCATACACAGTAATGAGGGGAGAAGAAGAGAGCTTATGGTTTGGAATGTTACAGTTTTACTCATCATCTTAAGTTCTTCTGTGCATGAATTATAATTGACTCAAGCAAAAGTTATTGAAACTTTCACAGCAGTGCACAAATGCATTTTTGAAATTTTACACTTGCAAATCAAATAAATGAAATCTCAGGATCCCTTCTTTCATTGATGGACTCCGGAGCTTGAAGTTACTGGGCTGATCATGATGCTGGAATTGAACTTGGGCTTATGCAGTTTTTAACTGTATGATTGCTTGGTTGTTTTGAAAGTGCCAGTGTCTAGCTCTGTGATTTATGTAGATAGTCACAGGAGAAATCTTAAGACAGATTACAGAATAGCTAAATAAAACCAGAAAGTGTTAGATTAAATTAAATCAAATCTTTGCTTTCATAGTAATGTTGGCAAGCCAAATGAAACTGCTGAACCAATGAAATGTAACCGTGGTAATTTGTATGTGTCAACTGACAGAGTTGTAAATTTTGTCCTGGATACCTACACAAGTGTTTTTACCAAACACAGAATCTCTTGTGCAAGTGTTCAGCTATAGGTGTGCATAATCATTCTTGATTGTTCTTAATTTGTTTGTAAATTTGACTTTATACCACAGTCCCATAGTAAGCATGTGAATAATTCTGTTAATTCTATATAATAGTTCATATTTTAGATGGCACTGTACTATGTAGTATTATACAGTAGTACAGTACTGCTATATAATGCTATATAGTATTAATACATATTTTCCTAGTGCTCACTGCAGATTTGATATGAAACCATGTAAAAAAAGTAACTGTTTGGTAGCCTTAGAAAACAGTGAACATCTATTTTATAGAGATATTTCACAAGTTGCTAGTATCTCTAGAAGAGGAATAGTACTTTTAGAAGTAAGTGCATGCTGAAATAAAGAAAAGGCCTAAAAATATATGTCAGTAATTTTTTATCAGTGTGGAAATTGTTTTACTAGCCCTGAAATCATTAAACATACAGAATACTATGGAATTAATGAGAAATGAGCTTTGAAATAACCCTCAGTTCTTTTTGATGTGAAAACATTCTTGTCTTGCCAATCAAGTGAATGGTTTCCTTTGAATATAGTTTAAATATTTGAAACTGTAGAATGTATTAATGTATGCTGCAAATGTGTATTTTCTTATTGGCTGATGTATTTGACCCTAAAAGCAAAATGTCCCCATTATTTCAGGAATGCCTTTGGTCCAGTACTACCTACAAGTGTACTCTCTGGTGCTGTCTTGTATTTATTTAAATTTCAGGATATCTATGGGTAATAGATAAGTATAGTCATTGGCTTTGATATAAAAGTATTAAAACCAAAGGGAGAGGAAAAGGCCTATGACCTCTCAAAATCTTTCCTCTTTTTCATTACAGCTTGTAATGTTTGGTACCTGAATTCAGTGGAGATGGAGTCCCTCACAGGCTACCAGGCAGTACAGAAAGCCTTGAGCCTGACACTGATGCAGGATCCTTCTCCTATCTCAACCGTTGTCCATTTCAAGGTGTCTGCTCAGGGAATCACGTTGACAGATAATCAAAGAAAGTAAGCAAAAGAAGGATGGGAAGACAATATCTGGCCCTGTCAGGTGTTGGCCACTATTGATTTGACGTTCCTAGTTACATTTTGCAATATCTGTCACAGAGGATACTAGGATTATAGGAATGATGGTGACTGTGTAAGATGGTTGCAGTACAGGAAAATATTTTTTAAGCTGTGGACTTCATTTCCATATGATCTATTTTACCTTTGGAAGGTTACTTTGATATGACGTTTTTTATTGTTATTTCTTATAAAAAGGGAAAGTAATGGCTTTTCTAGCATTTGATATTGAACCTATGCAGCGAAATAATTTATCTTCATGACGTCTTTCACCAGTATCACTGAACAGAGCTGATTTAAGTAGATGATGTATATCTCCAGGATCTGAAACAGTGTTTTGGATAGCCTGTAAAAAACTGTGATAAAAAGTTAATTTATGTTTACTTTCTTCTAAATGCTAGTTAGGCTACCACAAACTCTTTCAATTAGAAAAATTACAATAACAAAGGAAGGACAACAGGAGTTCATTATAGGTTAAAAAAAGAAGTGCCAAACTTCTTCATTCCATTGGGTTTGCAATCATTTATAGCAGATCACAGAACCTTTACCTTAATTGTAATGCCTGGGAGTGTGTATATTTTGAAATGTAATATGATCAAATTATTCACAAGTTCACAAAGTTGTCTGTCCCGCTAAAATAGTATCTAAAAGGCCAGGTTTTAGAAAAAATACATTTCATACTCCTAGCTCTTAGCTTGAGAATCAGTTTTCTTTTAGTTTAAAAACTTGATGTTAGTGTTTTAAATACATATTTATTGGGTTGGAGCAATTCAGGTGGCTTTCAAAGTCACTCAGAAATAGCAAAAAATATTGTCTGTATTAAATTAAAACTAAATATAATCTATTTCTCAGATTAGTTTATTGTTTAGAATTCTAAGCATCTTTACTGTGTCTGAAATTTGTTTTATTTCTTCCTATCCAGACTCTTTTTCCGACGACATTACTCAGTCAACACTGTTATTTTCTGTGCTTTGGATCCACAGGACAGAAAGTAAGTATGACAAGCAGTATTTTTAATGTGTTATTTGTATTGTTCTACCAAAAACTCCAAACAAAGAAACCAAAACTAACATAGGTTTTATTTCTCCATTCTGTGTTTTTTACTGCTTTCTTAATGGACAAGGTGGATGAAAGATGGCCTTTCTGCAAAGTAAGTGGAGTCTCTTCTAACTGCATTTTTTAAGAATATCATTAAAGTGCTCAGTTTCTTGGTGTTCTACATTACTTTTGTCTGAGATGTGGAAGGGAAAGCCATTGTTTAGAGACAAAAGTCTCATCTCTCTGTAATTAGACATTGGTTGCTTCATCTACACTTCTGCAAGTTGGGGCCTAATTATGTGATGGGTGGTGGTGGGATGTCTGGAGCCAGAGCTAGCATGATTTATTTAGATTGCAGGTCTGTGATTTGACTGGTTTCAGACATTAGAGATATTTGCCTCTCAGTTTTGTGTTCTGCCTGTCCAGTACAACTTAACATAAACTTTTTTCACTTAGACTGATAGCTTTAAAAAAAAATCCCTCTCCTAGTTCATAGATGAAAACACTCCTAGTAATATTAGTATTAGCATAAATACACGATTAGCATAATACATGTAATACATCAAACCTGTAGATTGCAAAGTGTTTTCTATTGAAGGCAGGCGTTGTTGTCATCATTTAATCAAAAGAAATAACTTAAACAGAGAGGCTCAGCACTTGTTTCTGGAAAGAAATAGAAATAGATGGCTTAAATGCTTTTCTAATGCTCAGTCCACCAAGATATGTGGCCCTCAAAATCCTCTCTTTGGGCAATCCCTGACACAGCACACCACATGCCCCCCAAACTAGGTAAGAAAACAGCAGTATCAAATCAGATTAAATATATCTCCAGGGTCACCAGCATGTCTGATGGCAAACAGTACAGGATGCCATATGGACAGAGTAGAAGGAAGGGAACAGTCTCTTTTGCTGATTCTCTCCTGAGCTGGCTGGTCCATCTGGACCACTGTGTTTCACAGTCACATGGAACTTTGTCCATCAGAACAGAGAAGTCTGCTATATGTGCTTGGTTTCTGTACTATCTTTTGTGTTTTATAAAGTGAGGCAAGCTCTGTCAGCCCTCTGACACACTGTGATTGCTGCCCTTGCAGGGTGTTTGGGTTCATTGCCAGGAAGCAAGGCAGTGCCACAGACAACGTATGCCACCTCTTTGCAGAGCATGATCCAGAACAACCTGCCAGTGCCATTGTAAACTTTGTATCAAAAGTCATGATTGGATCCCAGAAGAAGATCTGATGCCTTTCCATCCTTGAATCAGAGCTCTTCGCTGACTTCACCAAAGAAAATCACTGTGAGAGGGAGAAAGGCTATTCAGCAAAAATGTCTGAATATTGTTATTCCCAATAAGAAAAGCAGAGGATGATCTGTGTATTGTGTTCGTGAGAGCTCAGGGGTTTATTTCACAATGTCTCACAAAGCATTATTTCTTCGTTTTTGTATCAGAGGACAAAACAAAAGAAGATGGGCACCACCCAAAACCACGTAGCCCTTACCTGAATGAAGCATAAATGAAGAGCTTTCCTTCTGATGGGTTTCTAATATATTTTCATATGCTGTTTCTCATAATTTATTGAAGCAGAAATACTTACTAGATTGGGCTGCTTTTTTCGTTCAGAAAGTGTTTTGTAAAACCTTCATAAAGGCACTTGCCCTGATTGCATCAATGGTAGTTATAGGCCTTGCGAACGTGCTTTTAGGAGAATGATGATCTGAGGTAAACTATTTGCTCTTCCCTATATCTTTGTGATCAGTGATGAGAACTGAATGGAGAAAGGGGAAGATGTATATGAAGAGAAGGTTTGTGCAAGTTGTTTTCTGGTAAGAAAGGAGTGGCAGTGTGGAATATTCAGGAAGATTGCTCTATGTTTAGTGTTAAGAAGGCTGAGCTGTTTTAGTTTGTAAATTTTTCAATAGAGCAGAAGTGGCAGAACAAAAAGTGTGAAAATCTGTTGTATAATTTGGGGGTTTTTGCATTTTTTTTTATACAGACAACTAAGCAGGGAAGATTAAGCATTTTAGTAATTACAGGATAAAAATGAGAGAAAAGCAAAGAGGATGCATTTTTACCTGTGACAGATTATTTATAGCGGATCTCAGATCTCGGTATGTCATAGAGATAATTCTTAAACTAGACCACTGTTGAGCTTTACCTCTAGCACTGTTTTGTGTAAGTGAATGTGTCTGTAGCCTGTGCCTTGCTAGAGACAATAGTCTGGTATTTTGTTTTTTCTCTTACGCTGACAAGACACGTCCTATTTTCTGCCTCTTTCTGTTTTATTCCCCTTCATAATACATAATTGTATTTATGAATTCTTTTACCCCATTATTTTGATGGAGTTTTGAGGATTTTTTACCTTTCTTTTTTTTTTTTTTTAACTTGTAGGAACTATATATGTTTTGTTATTCCTTAAGTTAGGGAATCTGAAAGTGAATGGGATTTATTTTGTTACTTTGTCCCATTTCTTGAGAGCATTTATGTCATGATTTCTACATCCATCACACTTGTACATATCTCCTTATCTTTCTTAACACATTGATACTTGAAATGCATAAGAAACTGCTATTTAGCTTTACAGAAAATTGATGCAGTAGATTACAGTGGAAGCCTGCACAAGGAGACTAAGCCACTGAGATCTCCTGTGCACTCAAAAAGAGCACTACTAGGCTCCTGTGTGAAAACTGATGGTTACAATGCAACTTCAGTGTGTCAAGTGCTGAAAAACTCATTGCTTCTATTTCTTTTGTGTGTTGCTGTCAACATTATATTAATAACCTGAGGAATAAAATAACATTCTGTATTTTGCATGTTGATACACGAGCCACTTTATCCACTTGTAGATTTTAATCCTTTTATCCACCAAATTGAACTATGTTTGTCCTGTGTAAAATACAGGGGTTTTTTTAACAGCTCTCTTTGTATTTCCTGAAGTATTAGGACCATGTCAAACCTTATTCAGTGACCATAGCTGAAGTGTTACCAAATTATTTGTGTTAACTACCAATTTTGTGTAAATAACTTCATGCTTTTTAAAAGGAAGATGGTGAGGAAGAGAGAGAGAGAGAAGAAATATTTGAAGGTTAATGTATTTGGGCCAGAAAGTGGTTTATTAGTAGCTGTGGGCATTGGATATCTGTGGAAGGGTGAAGCAATCCAAAGTTCAGAATTCAATAGCTACCATTGAAGCAACAAAGGCAAGTATTTCTGATTAGTAACATCTAATTATGTTCTTTTGGCACAGAGGTATATATACTACTTAAACAGTGTTTATGTACCATCCAAAAAAAAGAACGCAGTTCTTACTTCTAGAACCTTTTCTCCTTTTATAAAATGTGAGAACAAGTTTTAACATTCTTTTGGTGTACAAAGATTCCAGTTGCCTAATCTCATCACCCTGTTGGAGCCCAGAGGATTTCTTCAGCTGACATTTCAAGTAGATTTAAGTCTCAATTAGATTTTCATCTGATGTGTTGTAAGCATTGAAATGAGGAGAATTTTTTTACTTTATTTTTTCACTTCTGTAGATAGTAAATTTCGGTGTGTCTTCTTAGACACTATGTGTTGGCCTTTGGGCTGAAAATAAAATGTCCTTTTTTTCCTGTGTATTGTCATTTCCATTCAGGACCTTATTTTTTATTCCTTGTGCTTTCTCAAGGGCTGCTGAATTCACAAGCATGCTGGCACTCCTGGTGGTGTTTTCTGGGAGTTGAGCTCTGCTTGCTAAGTGGGAAAAAAGAAGTTACCCTCTTTCTAAGGGAGATTTTCTATTTTACATTCCTTTGGATGGTATATTGCCATGTGCATTTGCTTTTTATGAATTAAAAAATGCACAAAGCAAGATAGTTCAGTATGTATGATTATGTAGTATGTGTAGAAAAATATTCGTGGAACTTACATGTCCATGGCAAAAACAAGATTAATCTTTATATAGCACTTTCTTTCAAAATTTTTGGTAGATGTGTATATGCAATTTCATAACTAATGCAGCAAGTTGACTCATATATTTAGCCAGATTCCTGTTGAGGTGGTAAGTAAATATACTACTATAATCATACAGTGTTAAACTACAAAAATGCTAAAAGTCAAGTTTTTAATTAAACGGTTTCACTGTATCCAACAGTATGTTTAAATATTTAATGCTTCTTTCTTGGTTTTTCCTACTAGTGAAAATTTTCACTTTTTTCTTGAAGCTGTAAAGAAGTATCTAAAGGTCTTCAGTATATAAATGAATGTTCTATAAATTCTTCGTATAGTCATTTTCTCTGCTCTTCAGATACTGTCTCTTTCAGATTATTTGTAATAAAATTACAAATGTGAAATTCCACCACACAATGTCACAGTGCAGTCTGTTCTGAATGAAAGTTACCTTCTGGCACTCAAAATTGGCTAATAAGGAAAACCTTCTTCAGGAATCAAGAATAATTTGCGTGCTGGGGTTTAGTTGTAAGGAATGTTTGAGATTTCTTTCAAGGACTTCACATGAGCCTGTGTTAGTGATTCAAGTCAGTTAAAGCATATGATTTTCATAGTTAATTTGTGGGTGTAATGGTATAAAAGTATCTGTTGCCTGCATTGCATATTTCAGTGTAAGAAGGAAGAATATGCTATCATCCTCTGAGATACTGTAACCATTTAACTGTGCTTCCAAAGTGCTTACACTGGAAAACCTTCCAGAGGGGGTGAGAAATTTAAACCCTGGCTGAAAAAGGTACAAAATCAGTGCATCAGACACACAGTGAAGGTTGAATTATATACATGCTTTAACAGGATTATTTCTGAGACTGATAAACTCTGGTAGGTCATGCTTATGCCTTTTCTGTGAGGCATACACTGGCAGGAATTTTTCATTCAGTATGCTTGACTGTCATTCATCACTACAGGCCCATTGTGAGGTTTATGCATGGTTGTAAAATGACAGTTATTCATGAAAAGTGTTGGTCTGTAATTAGAACAAATTACAATGTGGAACAGATAACAAGGATGCAATAGTAAAATGGTTCTTCTGTGTCAGGAGTCCAGTCTCTCCTATTAAACTCTAGTCGTTGAACCTGGACGCCATTGTGTATTGCTGCTGTTGTGTGCATTTTAAGGCTGCTCTGGAGTCTCTTTGCTCCAGTGGAAGAAAGTCTGCTTTCAGGATTCATCCTAGATACATTCACAGCTAGTTTATATGCAGTTGTTCCTATGGCAGTGTTCTCTTGGTATGAATAACTGTTCTCTCTGCTGAGATATTTACGGCAGGATTTTTGCTCCCCCTTGTGTCCCTCAGTCTTCTTTTGGCAAGGCTAAACAAGTCAGCACTTGGCCATCATGTGTTTTTTGTGTTTGAAAGGCTGCTTTCTGTCAGTTATGTAATTTCTTTGGAGACACCTTTAAGTACACAGACAGACTCTATAAAAGGGGCAAAGGCTGCTGCCTTGTAATTTTTAAAATGTTTGTATTAGAAAACTCTTGGAACAAGAAAACTTGGCCCACCAGATACACAGAGTAAATCCCTCATCTGCTTCTGCTGTTGATACCTAAAATAAAGGTTACAGTAGTGTAAATTGTATCAGGCAGTGTGGACAAAGGAAATTACAAGGGCAAGTAGCTAAAGAAGTTCTTAAAAGCCAAAGTCAGAAACAGGAAGCTTGCAGGAGACTTAGCACATCTGGCAAACTACCAAGAGGGCAAAGGGGAGCTTTTTAGAGAATTAAAGGATCTTGCTGAATAGCTGAGAAGGGATTTGCATTAGATGTCACTACAAGATATATCAAACTGGAACTATTCACTTCCTTTGAAGACATTTAGTGTCTCACAATGTAGAAATGTTTGGACCAATTTTAATGTTTTATGATTTTACAGAATCACAGGATGGTTGAGGGTGGAAGGGACCTAAGGAGATCATCTAGGCCAACTCCATTGTTTAAAGAGGGACATCCAGAGCCATTTGCCCAAAGAGCTTGTATTCACCAGGGATAGAATCTCCAGAGTCTCCCTGGTCGATCAGTGGTAGTTCTTGGTCACCCGCACAGTGTTTCTTGATATTCAGACATAATCTCCTGCATTTGTTTGTGCAAATCACCTCTTGCCCTGTTATGGGGCACCTCTGGAAAGAGCCTGGCACCCTCCCTGTATTTATACACATTGATGAGCTCCCCCTGAGTGTTCTTTGCCAGGCTGCACATCTTCCACAGCCTCAGTTTTGTGTCACTGACAAATTCACTGAGGATACACTCTGCCTGATCATCCATCCAGATCATCGATTAACATGTTATGAAGACCAGACCCAGTATCAACCCCTGGGGTAGACCACTAGTTACTGGCCTCCAACTAGACCTTGCACTGCTCATCAGCACTCAGTGCCCAGCTATGCAGGCAGTTTACAATACACTTTACTGTCAGCCCATCTAGCTACATCAATAGCTTGTCTGTGAGGGTGTTACCCAAGACAGTGTCAAAGGCCATAATGAAATCCAGGAAGACAATATCTACTGGTTTCCCTTGAGCCAAGCCAATCATTCATCACAGAAGGCTGATCAGCGATGACTTCCCTTAATGAAGACATCCTGACTCCATGGAGGTGGTCAGAGGGCTGGAGCACCTCCCCTATGAAGACAGACAGGTGAGTTTGGATGGTTTAGCTTAATTAAGTGAAGGCTTCAGGGAGCCACAGCCTTCCTGTACTTAAAGGAGACCTACAGCAAAGATGAGGAGGGTCTCTTTATCAGTCAGTGTAGTGATCAGATGATGGGTAGCTGAGTAATGGTTTTAAACAGAAAGAGAGTAAGTTTAGAGGAGGAAATTCTTTGATTCAAAGGGGAGTGAGGCACTGGCACAGATTGCCCAGAGAAGCTGGGGATGCCTCATCCCCGAAACTGTTCAAGGCCAGGTTGGATTGGGCTTTAAGCAACCTGATCCAGTGGAAGGGCTTCCTGCCCTTGTGAAGATCTTTTAGATCCTTCCCAACTCAAAACCATTCTATGACTATGATTCTGTCACCCACAAACAGATGGTGCTTTGCCTTGTGAAGATTTCTTCTCTAGGTAACACAATTTTGGCAGTGTTTTATGGAAGGTGTTCCGGGTTGCAGCTGACCACTGGTGCCTTTACAGTAAGATAAGCAGTGTTTACAAACGGATTCACTTCAAATTTCTGCATGACCTTTTAAAAAACTAAGTCTTTAAAATCATTAAAATACATTTTCATAATTGTAAAAATCTTCTAATATCTCTGGTAGAGTTATTTGAAGAGTTGTTTAAAAAGCAGAACTAACCTTTTATGTAACAATGACTTATTTCCTGTTATATACTGTCCTCAATTTTTTTTTTATATATCTACAACTATTTGTATCCAGTCTAATTAAATCTGACTCTTGGATTTGTTGCCACCTGTATTATATACAAGTCATGATTTGTTTGTAAAGCAGAAGGCAGATATGAAAAAAAATAGAGAAAAACGAACTTGGATGAAATGCTCTATGGATGGGGAATCAAAAGGTGAAATGGAATTGGCCCAGGAAACCTGCATGCTTTTGTTAACTGCAGTAGAATAATTCAGCTTTAAAAACAAACAGAACTATGTTGATTGAAGTACTAGTTTCAAGCCTTTCTGTTTGCAAGCTAATGTGAAACCCCCACTGAAGCGCATGGTAATTGTTTATACCTAGAATATGTGAATGATGAGAGGAGGCTCTCAGATTTCAGCAGGAGGCTTCACAGCAGATAAATTTCTCCCTGTTTATGAAAATAGTTAAAATGCATTCATATAACTTAGTTCTACAGCAAACTTGGAGCCATATTCTCATATATAAGCATGTTTTGTTTCAACTGATAAAAAGACAGCAACCCCTGAAAGTAACTGTTACACGGAATAATTTTTCTTGTTGGAGCACTCGAACAACTTTTGACCACTTCAGTCTCTTTCCATAAAAAGTACCAGGCACCAGGTATTTGAAATAGCACTTAGAAGTCTGTTAAGGATTTTTTTTATGGGGAAATGTGGCTTAATATGTGTCAGTATGTTTTGTCACAAGGCAGTTAGGAAAAAAATCCCTAAAGGTGGTATTGATCATGTACTGGCATGACTATAGTATATGATATATACATGTCCTGAAACCTGTATGTGAATTTGTTCCTGTCAAGTATATATTTGATCTCACACCAACTGGAGAACATCCAGATTTGATTTTTTTTTCTGTATTACTTCTTACATGGGATCCATCCATACCTATTTCTCAGCAAAAATGGAATAAACATGGTGTCCTAGGGTGAATATATGATACTTGTATCCCCAATTTTCTGTTCTGTTTATGCTGCATATTAAGTTCTGCACCTTTAAAACTGGTTCCGAGTCCGAAAGGGAAGAAGTAGCGTGCGATTTGTTTTCTGCAAACTGCACTTGCTCCCCCTCGTTCTCTCTCGTGGGCTGCAGCACGGACGGCAGGAGAGAGCTCTCCTTTGCTTTTAGTTAATTTTCAGCTAGCTTAAGCAGAGAAGTTCTCTGGACTGTGGCTTTTCTTTTTCTTGAAATTGATCGGCCTTGCTCTGGGCTGAAAATACAGAAAAACACCAGCAGCTCACACCTATGGCCCATCGGGGCTGGGCTGCTGTATTCCAGTGCTGGAAGGACTGATAAGAGACTGAGTGAGCCAATCTAACACCTCACAGCAAGGATTTTCTGGATTTGCCATCTCTACAGACAGTGAGATGTTTTATTGTTTAATATTATTCACTCTTATGCTTGTGAATACTTTGCTTGTTAAATAAACAGGGTTTTTTCACTTTTCTCCAAGGAAATCTTTTCCCAAACCAGTTATGGGAGGGGCCACTTGAATCTGCTTTCTTGAATGTTTGGAAGTTTCCTCCCACATTTGCCCTAAACCAGGACAAACAGGTTTCTTTGGTGGCCAGTGTGGGGCTCGAGAAAATGGAAAAAACCTTTACTGATTGCATTTTGGTTTCACTTACTCTGTATTGGGATTAAGCAGTCACTAGCCATGTTGCTTGAATTCATGTCTCTCTGGGTGGAGGCCTTTATGTGTTTCTGGTCCCCAGGCTTTTTTGAGGTTTTAATACCTTTCTGGTCCCTATGCTTATTTGCTTATCTGGGGAAAGGTCCAGTATTGTCCCTAACACGTAGCTTTTACAGTAGAGGGGCACAGATTAGAATAGCTATTTTTCTGGGTGAGACAATAATGATCTATAAGGAGTTCGCAAAGGTACTGGAGTTTTTTCCAGATACATATGGTTTATAGTTTCTTCTTCCTATCCTGTTTCCTAGTTCCAATGGCATGTTTTGGGGGTTTGTTAGTAATTACACCCGGTTTGTTAGGGGAGGAGCAGGAGATGAAGCCTTTCTTTCTCCTTTGAATCTGTTAAATCATTTTTGGAGAATGTTCAGTTTCCCGTGAGTGTTAAAGAGACCACTTTCCTGGTATTTTATCTGGTAAACTTCCTCTATATAGTCTGCAGTGTGTCTAGAGTAAGGTATGTCCAGAAGAGCTGATGAGACCCCTGACCCAGGAATAGATGCAGGCATGGAAAATCCTGAGTAGTGTGGAGAACGGGAGGATATGGGGCAAACCCCCAAAAAATTTTCTGACCCTGTAGCCTGGGACTTTCCACATAAACAAATACAGAACCCAGCTGAAGTGGGGAAATACCTGAAAGTAAAGTGCCACGATGATTCTAATGAGAAAAAGCTCATTACAACAAGCTGGGCCCTGGCATATGCGTATTGCATGCTGCTAAATATTGTAGGGCAGTAGATAGAGGTAGAGGGCTGGGAAATAAATCAGCAACTACCCCAGTCACTCAGGCTGCAGCCAACACACCAGTCACTCAGGCTGTAGCTAAACCAGACAGCTAAACCAGACAGTAAGCCTTAGCCACTGGCAGTCACAACCCTGGGAAAGAAACACAAAAGCAAAACTGATTGGCCAGTGGACAATGAAAATCCGGGAAAAACCCTCAAAGCCAGCTCCAGCAACTGAGTCAAAATCAGAAGTCACTACTGAGTCCTTTTCCCTGAAAGACCTTTGTAGCCTAAGAAAGGATTACACTCGACAAGCTGATGAATCTATAATTAGTTGGTCAGTCCACTTTTGGGACACTGCAGGCAAGGCTACAATTCTGGAAGGTACTGAAACGAGGCATTTGGGATCCCTGTCACATGATCCAGTTAAAGACCAAAGAATGATGAGGGGGGCTAACCCTCACAGTCTCTGGGCACAGATCTTGGGAAGTGTGGCACAAAAATATCTGTGTGCATGTGATCTCTATATGCAACAAACCCAGTGGAAAACCATAAAAAAAACAATTCAATGCTTGAGAGAAATGGCAGTGACAAAGATTGTCTTCTTGGATGACCCAACAACTAAAAATCCAGACTTGGTACCATGTGCATCCAAGTATGAACTTGTATGACTTAGGCCACAAGAATACCTTTCTGCTTTAGCAATAATGAAGTGGGATGTCAGGGAGGAGACCATGCTTGATATGGCGAAGAAGCTTCGAGCACATGCATATATGCATGGCCCAGCACATGCAAGAATGGCAGCTGTGAAAACACGTCTGCAGAAATTAGAAAATAAGATAGAGGAGAATCACAAGAAACTCAGAGAGAGGAGATTCTTCAAGAGATTCAGGATTAAAGAGGGCCTTCTCCAAATCTCGGCAATACAGATCAAAAGTTCTGGTACCAAACGCAGACATCCCCCAGGCAGGTAGAGAAAGTATACCCCACAAGGTAAGCTGTGATTCTTCCTGCATGAAAACATGAAGAAGTGGGATAGAAAACCCACTGTTGCTCTGGCACAAGGGGTGAGTGAATTGAAGGAAGGCAAAACTCAGGAAGTTTCTCCCAAAAGAAAGCAACTCCAATTGCCTGTAGCCGAACTGCCAAATATGATGATGACATGTCCGATCCCCTTGAAGAAACCTCTAAGATATACACCCAGGAATAAAAAGATGACCAGGCTTAGAGGAGCACTGCCTCTAGCCAGATAGAGGCTAAAGAAAATCATGTCTTTCAGACTGTGTGAATTTGTTGGCTTGACATATCAGAACCATGAAATATGAGGCCTTAGTTGACACTGGTGCGCAGTGCACACTGATCCCATCACAACTTGTGGGGGCAAAATCTGTTTTTATAGCTGGTGTAACGGGAATCACGAAACCTGACTTTAATGAAAGTTAACGTGAACCTAACTGGAAATGATTGAAAGAAATACCCTATTGTGACTGGCCCAGAGGCCCCAGGCATTTTGGGCAGATTTCCTCCTAAGTGAGTATTTCAAAGACCCAAAAGGACTCAAGTAGGCATTTGAGATAGTGGCTGTAAAGAGAGAAGGCATTAAGCAATTGAGCAAGTTGCCTGAACTATCAGAGAACCCATCTGCAATGAAACTTCTGAAGGGAAAAGAGCAACAAATACCAATTGCCACTTTAACAGCACATCACACAACACTACAGAACAGCTTGAAATACTGTGATTCCCATCCACAAGCTGATCTTTGAGCTAGAATGCCAAAGAGTAGTCAACCCACTCACCCTTCAACAGTCTCATTTGGCCTGTGTGCAAATATGAAGGAGAATGGAGATTGACTCTGGACTGTTGTGCCTTAAATGAAGTGACTCCACTGCTGAGTGCTACTGTGCCAAATATGTTGGAACTCCAGTACAAGCTGGAGTCCAAGGCAGTGAAGTAATATGCCACTATTAACATAGCTAATTAATTTCTCTCCATTTCTTTGGCAGCAAAATGCAAGCCTTAGTTTACCATTACCTGGAGGGGAGTGCAGTACACCTGGAACTGATTGCCCCAGAAGTGGTAGCACAGTCTTACCATCTACCATGGACTGATCCAAACTGCACAAAAAAAGAGTGAGGTTCTAAAACATCTGCAGTACATTGATGCCATCATTGTGTAGGGGAACACAGCAGCAATAGTGTTTGAAAAAGGAGAAGAAAATAATTCAAATTCTCCTGAAAGCTGATGTTGCCATCAAAAACAACAAAGTTAAGGGACCTCCTCAAAAGATCCACTTCCTGGGAGTCAATTGGCAAGATGGACAGCATCAGATTCCCACCAATATCATCAATAAAATCACAGCAATGTCTCCACCAACCAACAAGAAGGAAACACCAACTTTCTTTTGTGCCATAGGCTTTAAAAAAAATGCATATTCCTGAATACAACCAAATTGTGAGCCCTCTTTACTTAATTACCCACAAAAAAAAACACTTTCAGCATCTAAGAGTCATTTGGACACTACCCTTAATAACATGCTTTAACCTTTGGTCGCCCCTGAAGTGGTCAGGCAGTTGGACTGATGATCAGTGTGGGTCTCTTCCAACTGAGATAGTCTATTTTATTCCCATATGTACATGAAACAGGCAAATAAAAACTAGAACATGGTCTAGTTTTCAGATTTCACCTTACCAGGATTAAATATTGTCTTATTGTTCCTCATGACAATTGTGACTAGAAGTGTTTTGATGAGCTCACAGTTCATTTTTGTACACATTTTTTGTTGAAGTAAAATTTTCTCATTCAGGGTATTTCCCATCATGATGTGAAGAATCTTTTTTCCTTCACTCTTCTAGAACAATATAAAAGACCTTTCAATTCTCATTTGAGCTTCACTACAGGCAATGATCCAGGATGAACTTTACTTCCACCTGTTGAGGAGCCTATAACATAGCATGTAGCTGGTTACTGAGTTGTAGTATACTCCAGGAGTTAGTGTTGTTTGAATATAACAGCTACTGTGCTCCCTGTTGAGTAAGTTGTTTTATTTTTCATAGCCTAACTCACCAACAAAAAAGACTCAACCCTTCCTCCCATGCTGATCCTCCCAAACCCTGTTAGTGAAACATCCAGTCTGTCTTGTGAAGTACTTTGCCACCTATAGACTGTTAAAATGGGTGTAGTGGTTTGAAAGGAAAACAAGTGAGACTCCAAGTCAGAAATACAATTTAATAGGAAGAAAAGAAAGAAAAAGGTAAAAATAAAATAAATGCAAATAAATACAAAAGACCACTGACAGAGTCAGAATACAACCTGATCAGGGTGATGGAAGCAGTCCAGATGAGGTGGTTTTCCTGAAGCAGTGATCCCGTAGAAAGGTCTGGTAGCTCGAGTCCTCTGGGAATCCAGTGGGTAAGCCCACTGTACTGTCCCAGACCCCAGATTATATCCATGTGAGAACGCTTTGTTCCTCCCCCTGGGCGGAGCATCTCACAATAGGATGTAGGTCCTGCAGGGGGATCCTTGATGAGCCGTTAAACAGAGATAACTCCCTCCAGGAGTTATCTATGAGTCATGGGCAAAGCATCTGATGGGCCATTAGCAGAAGATTAGCACTGAGGGTGGAGGTCCGGGAAAGAGCACTGCTCCAACAATTGGTTTCACACTTCATTAGGATGGTGATAGAATACTTTTTGCACACCCTACATTACAACCCAGGACAATGGGGTAAACCATGTTTGCCACAGATAAATTATACAGATGCTATTTCACCACTGAAAACTTGCGTTTCTTCACAGTGAAGCCATCAGTACTGCTGGGCCTCTTGGACTTCTCTGAAGACCTCACCATCATTTGTTGGTTGTGGGTTTTTAAAGCTTCAAGATCTGGAATCAAGTTAGTGGCTTACTTTCCCTTCTTGTTCAAAAGAAAGGTTATAGCTTTCCAATTTTCAGTGAAAAGCCTCAGTATTTGAGTCTTGAAAATAATTTATAAATGCTGAACATGCCAGGAAACTGTATTTCAAAATACTACTTAGGAAAAATGCATATTCTGATACATATTCTTTCCAAATCTAATTTTTATAGGCACTGAAAAGTGATGTCTTTATTAAGGTAGGAGATTATATCTGTTGTGGTGTGTTAACAATGGTTTAGTCTAAATTACCCCTTGCCCTACTAACCCTTTTGGTTTTTCCCTGGTGGTGGGTGTGCCAATCATTCTGTGTCCCTATCCAGAAACCTGAAAGATTCTGGGTGGGACGGGCTGAGGTGAATGGCAAAGCCTTTGATGTCTCCACCCTGTATTATGTGTAAGATGTCCTGTGTATTGTCTTCTAGTCTTGGTCACTCCCTCCTTACCTGGTATTGGTTATGGTTCCCCCTTGCCCCTTTCCACACCCCCCATACAAAAGCTGAAACCAGAACCCCAGGAGTCAGTCTGGACGTGGCCCTGTGGGAACAATAAACACCTAGCTCCAACCCACGTGAGAGTCCTTCTTTCTTCTTCCACGCCCTCTCTATGCTTCAGCCTGAGGTTCAGACCCAATGAACATAAAGGATACAAAATGATACATTGCATGCGGACTGGTGAGTGAGCAAGCCGGTAAACAACTCCAGACACCCGCATAATATATCAAAGACTGGATATGTATTATGATGAAATGTGTCATGCTTTGTATCTTGATGTTTAAAAACAGAAAAAAAAAAAAAAAAACTTTGAAGAACTATTGTGAGGTTTTTTAAAAGATGGCATTCATGCTTTGAAAAAAATGCAATTGTTTTCTGAACATTAGCATAATGCAATCTGAAAATACACTTACGTGGGTAAAAATTAAACCAGTGAAGTTCTTCATAAGTACATGACTTTAGCTGCTCGTTGTTCAATTAAAATAACAACTATTCTACCACCTATTTCATTTTCAGACACATATATGGACTGGTAATGCTGTCAAGCTTCTGATTCTGTGCTTTGTTTTATGTAGAGAGAATTGTAGATAATCAAACTTAATTGCTTTGCTGGATCAGTTTCTGTATCTGTATTAGATAAGATTGAAAGAATCATCTGACTTTTACAATCAGTAATAATTGCCAGTGGTAAATGCATATCTCATGGAACATATTTAGAAGTATGGAGATAATTAGTTATACCAGATAGATCAATGTGCTAGATTATAGGTCTGATAATGTACTACAATGTGACATTCTTGTCTGACTGTATGCAAATGTATTTGTGGGATGTCCACATGGTCTTTTGCAGTGCAGTTTTGGGTAGTTTGGATGAATACAGTATCTGAGTCACTCTAGGATCTATGTGTGACAGTGTGTATTTCTGAGATCATTTGGGGGCTGTTGTCTCTGGCCTTGGAGGTTTGCTAGCATTTACTTCTGCATCCTAGCTGTCATGCTTGCCATTTAGGCAAAGACCTCACAAAGGACTAGGGCAGGGACCAAAGGTGAGCAGGGAGCTGGACAAGTTCCTCAACAGCAAGAATCATGCAAACACTTGACCAAATGGCTAATGGTGAGACGTGCTGCATGCTGGGCAACTGCTGAGTTGGGAGCAGTCTGCAAAGTATAACCTTGCATCATAAGCACTTTCAGTGCTTGTTTGAAGGCAAAGCTTATCCAGGAAGACAGGAGAGTAAAAAAAAAAAAAAAGGCAGCTGCAGAGTTGAGGAATACTCCCAGTGCAAACAGCTCAGTGAGCAGCTGCCGTGCAAACTGTGGGTTGTACCCTGGGAGGAGGGAAATGGCCCCTGGCCACCAGCCCTGACCCTGCACTGGCTGTTCGCCTAACAAAGGGCATGGAGACCTTCGGCACCAGACAGAGAGGGGTGTGTGGTGTCTGTGGAGGTCACTAAGGGACTCTGTAGAATCCAGATAAACAAAGAGGGGACTCCAGACCAATTATCATGACCAAGAGGCACAAATAAGGGGCACAAAGTGTGTATGAGGAACATATCCACAGACCATAGGGATACAAAACCCCAGAGATCCCTTTGTTTGGCGTCCCTCCCCAGAGCCATCAGCTTGAGCTGTTGTATTGTTGCTGCACCACAATTAAATGACTTAAAGGAAACAGACTTCTGGGACCCTGCTCCAGGGAACCTGGGGCTCCAGCGGTGAGGGAAACTTGTCTGACTGCATGAGAGAGGTGTGTGTAGGGAGTCAAGTGGGACACCTTTTGGCTTGCTGAAGCCACCTGCTGCTGAGGGGTTTTGGTCCCAGTAGTTAAAGTCTGGGGTGATGTATGACTGCTACAGTGACATCAGAACGGTCAGACATGAATGTTCCCTTAACTTACCCAATCCCCTGCAAAAAAAAAAAAAAAGGAAGGGAGCAAATGAAGGAATTAATGTGTGGTTTTAATTTTTTTCCCTGTCGTAAGAAGCTTGCATTAGCTTGCTGTGGCACTCAGGAAGCTGTGCGAACTGGGGAAAAGATTACTTTTGAATGATACTCAGTTTAGAAAAACAAAAAGTGAAGAAGTGGTTCACACGATTCTGTGGTTCCTGTTTGTGTCTGGAGATTGCTTGTCACATAATGTGAACCCTGATCCTGCAGCTAGAGCCTGTATGATTGCTGTGGTAGTGGATGGGATGGCTATGCTTTAGACATCGGTAGGCTGGCATAGACACATGGCTAAATTTTTTTTCTGTTTTTTTTTTCTAATTAATGTCTAAGAAGGGAGTAAACCAGAACAACTTTCCCAGGGATGTGGTAGGGAGTTTTAAGATGGATTAGACAGGGGTGTAGATAATCTCATCATGGCTCTTTCCCATGAAAAAAGTTGAGCCAGATGACCTTCTGGTCTGGTCTGTTCTAAGATTCCATGTTTTAAAACTAAAGCCCACTTGCATCTTCCTTGCAGTGATATAGGGATATAAATTTATAGCTAAATTTAAACAGATTTTAATTTTCTGTGTAATCAAGCGTGTTAAAAACAGATAGACCTTTGCCATACAAAAACAGGACCTTGCCTATTTGCTTAGGACTGATAAAGCAGAAACCAGTGCTCAAAAACTAGAAAAAAATGGATTTGTAGCTTAGACTATGCCCAGGAGTCTTGGAGGACAGTGAGAGACCAAGAGGGCCTGCGCAGAAACTGTGTTAATTCAGCAGACACATGAGCAAGACTATTTTACCTCATCCAGTGACCCCCGCCCAAGACCACCAGAAGATAACACACAAGCTCAGACTGGCAAAAAGCTGACTAACAGCTTAGTGAAAGCCAGCAGGGATAGGTTCTGAACATGTCTAGGCGATGCTGAAACTTTACTAAATATGTATGAGTTTAAGTGTATTTGCTCTGTTCAGTATGCATGTCTTTGGTGGAACTATTCCCCCATGCATCCGGGCACCAAGTAAAGCATACCTACTTCATAACCTTTGGTTGTGGAGTCTTTGTGCCAATTCAGCAGGGTTAAATTGGCCAAAGCAAAGGTGTGAGCTTAAATACTTTAGTAGGTTTGTAATAATCTCTGTGATGCTTTTATTGTGGAGCAAGAAAGCTGACATATATTTAAAAACCTGGAAATAGAATGCTTTTATTTGCTATTACCAAATCTGCTTATGTCTACTTGCCTGATTGCCAGCTATTTGAAGCCATGCTACAGTCATCTTTGGTGCCATCCTAAGTACCTCTTCTTGCCAATTTAATGTTCCCTGCATGAGGCATGCACATAACCCTAAAAGGAGCATTTGTGCAGTAAGATATTACTGTTTGCTTAACTAATGACTTGCTTGAATATATCAGGGAAAGGTAGATGAACACCTTTAGTACACATGCATATAGATAAGTATGTTTTGTTTATATGTACGTGTATGTATGTGTGTGTATATATATATATATTATATAAAATTCACAATGCCAAAGAGAATTAATATATTATTCTGCTGCCATATCAGCAATCTTATATGCATATATTAATATGTAATTTATATGCATTTGTCTATATGTTTACCTGTTCAGTTTACTAGACTGTGCATATGACACATATTTCTGCTGTGGGCATAGATTCCATTATCTCATTAAAAACTACTCTTAAAACGGAAAGGTCTCTTTGCTGTAATTAGCAGCTGATTGTACTTTCAACACTATCAGTGGCATGCTCATCAGTACTTAACAATGTGACACTGTTGTGGTTTTATGTTTGGTTTTGTCAAATTTAGTATACTGGTTTGAGTGTCTTTTCTGCTGTGAGACAAAAGCAGGAGAAAAAAGGGAAAACAGGCTCAACTTAAGAGTAAACAGATAGTTTTTATTAACACACACTGAAAAGACAAAGAAGGAAAAATCCAAATGAAACTTCCAAACACTTCTTCTCTCCCCACAAACTGTTCGCTTGCTCACAAAACAACATGAAGAGACAAAACCTGTGATTTTCAGTGTTTCACCACTTGAAAACTAGTTTTTCATGAATTCTCTAGGAGAGGAGTCTCTCTTAGTTTACCATGGAATTTTCTCCCACTGACAACTTAAACCAGTTCTTTTGTGGGTCTCGACTCTCACAAAAAGAACTGCCCAGGGAGACCCTGCTTCCTTGAAGTCTCTTCCCATTAGCAGATTCCCAAGGTGCTTATGGGTCATGGGAACTCAGGCATCTGGGGTGTCACCTTTTAAAGATGTGCAACTCAAAGGTAAAGGATTCTGTTCATCTCAAGGAACAGAGATGTCTTCTTCACTGGTGCAGAGGGCTTCTCTTCTCTCTCTGTTCAAGCATCTCATAAGATCAGTATCACTTAGTCCATCACAAACACCTTTGCTCAAAATCCACACAAAAATTTAAACAATCACTGCCCCAAATGCCTATCTTTCCATGGTTTAAAAAACTATTTTAGTCCAGTCTCCAGGACTTCAAGGCAAGTCCAGCCAAAGTAGGCCACTCCTCTTCCTTTGTCCTAATAGTCTTTTCATTCTCTCTTCACTGACTGTCATGCTGTGTCTTCTCTATGTTCATGCTGTCACTTTTTTCACTCTCTCAGGGAAAAGGTTAAGCTTTGAAGGACTCATTTGCCAGGAAAGGGTTAAATCTGGCCAGGCCTGCGGTGGTCATGTGCTCTCTGCCGGGCTGCGGCTTTAGGCTGCATGGCTCTGGAAACTCAAAGCCCTGCTGATGGGGGAGGCTAGTGGATGCATTCTTTTCCACCCCTCCACGGTGTGGGCCCGCTTAAAGCTGCTCCCTGGGGCCTGAGGGACAGGGGGAACATTACCTCCCCACCCAGCCCTGGCTGGCAGTGTGGGCAGCTGCCAGGGCGAGCTTAAAACTCGTTAGATGTTAGTAGCTGGGGCTTTTCCTCCCCTCCCCCTCTCTAGCTGCCTTCGGGCCCGGCCGCGGCCTGGCCCCCTCTGCCCAGCCCCTGGCACGTGGCCAGCACTGCCGAGCTGCAGCCTCCCCTCTCCCCCGCTGGCAGCCAGGGGAAAAGGGGACTCAGGCAGCCAGGCTGCTCCCCCGCGGGCAGCAGCTCCTGGAGGCCCGGCCAGGCCCAGCCCGGCCGCCCAGGGGCAGCGGGGCCTAGCCGGGTCCTCTCTGCTGCCCAGGATGTCACCCGGTGGGTCACCGGAAGCAGAGAAAGCTCCCCGGCCTTTCCGGGGTATTTATCCTTGTGTGACCCAGCGGGGTATCCCTATATGTAATTGGCCACTCCGGCCATCTATTTGGGAGCCAGTCACTAATTGGTTTTTTACCATCCGTGCTAAACCAACACATTAGTGAAAACACAGGTGTTGTGTGACAGCTGTAAGTTGTCCAGAGGAATGGAGAATTCTTCATTACAGCTTGGCGGTAGAAAAGAAGTGAGAACAGAGAGGGGCTACTGTTTCAGGGACATGATGCAGACAGAAGACTCCTTTTTTGTAAAGATGTCTTAGACGACATGATTAATTTGTTCTCCTGCATTCTCACAGACAAAAAGAACACATCTGTATCTGATAGTCTACCTCAGTTTGTGAAGTTTTAAATACTTTCTTCTTCCTTTTCTTAGAATTTATCATAAGGGGGTATGTGAGAAGGATATCTGCTCTTATAAAAATGATACTAACTCACAAGAACTGGGAGTTTCAGAAGTAGTGCATTTTAAAGTGAGGAAAATGTGGATTTAAGATTTAAGTGCTGGATGCTGATGTGTTCAGTGGAAAGTCTGGATAAAGTGTAGAATGGCCAGGTGGTTCAGGAGAATGGAAAGACAATGGATGTGCTTACCGTCCACTGGTTTCTTAATGACTGATACAATGAGTTTCTAAACATGGGTAAAATTTTGGCAGCATTTAATTAGACCTGTGAGGAGAATGGAAGTCATTTTGCCTAACTTTTATACAGAATTAGATTTTCTTTATGTAACCAAAATAGTAACCAAAGATTTCCAGAATCAAAGGTGTCATGAATGGGCTTATTGTGTTATATTTTTATATACTCATTTATGTGTGCTGTATTATGTTTTTGTATGTGCTGAAATGGAGGGAAGTGAAAGTCTGGAAAACTTAAGGAATCTAGCTGTGCAAGGTGATGACAGAAGCAAAAGCAAAGTTTTTAATTTCAGAATTCTAGACAGTCCCAATTGCCATCATATGACTGCTATGCTCAAGTTTATTTTGGCTTATTTCCTTGGGAGCATCTGCCTTTATTATTCTTTAGAGAACAGAGTTGGGAGAGAGTGATTGGGATGGAAACTGAGCTCTTTCTTGGGATTTTTTTTTTTTTTTTCATTTAATTTACTATTTGTGCTTGGCAGTACTTGGAATTGTGCTTAGGAGTTTTAAAGACACTGATTCTGGCTTAAAGGTCTTTGGAATTAAGCAGCCATGAAGGAATTCTCCACGTTGGAGTCAGGCTGGTTAACTGATATTCCATTACCTCCCAGCACTGTCAACTTTCGCTGATAGCTGAAAATTTCTGCCCAGCAGGTGGCGCATTTGTACAGTGCCTGAAACCTGCTTGAGCATGTAAAACTAAATCTCTGATCTTGAACTTCCCTTCATGCTGGTAAGATTACGCAGAGTGATTGCACAGTGATCTGTACACTTTTTGCTCCACAGAAAAGAAGGGACATATTGTGTCCGTCAGTATTTTTGAAGGAAGTGGTTCTTGAACAGTGTAAGTTGTTCATCATTGTTTTTTTCTAAAGTTGAAGCCATTCTGTTTAAACTGAATGGTGCCACTTTTTTTCTAAAATGCAGGAAATGATCAAGGTGCTTTTGGTGAATGTGGGCAATGAAGAGTATCTGAGTGGCGTGTAGAAACCTACCAGGGAGCATGCTGACCTCTTGGTACCCCTCTCCTGGGAATTTTACCTCCACATCCCCTCCATGGCCCCTCTGATAGCTCACTATATATATAGCTCACTTCCTGCTGCTCAGCATTAAATTTAGAAGTTCCCAGAGGGAAATATGAAGAATTGTGAGACAGCATATCACCCTTACCTGCTGTATGGTATATACATATGGTATATACCTGGACTATATCAGCATACTCTGGCACAGACATTTCTTTCCTTTAAGACATTAGTTTAGCTAATTTCTGAATGAATTTGACAGTTATCTAAAAATAACACATTGTAAGTGAATTTCTAGCAAAATTTATGCATCATGTAATTTTAAAATGCTTGTATTCTATTGTGAAATTAGAAACCAATTATGAACTTGCATATTCCATGTGTAGTTAGCATTGAAAAAGCATGATGTGGTTCTAGTGTCTTAAGGCTTAGATGAAATCAACTCAAATCTTCTGCTAATGAGTGTTCCCTAGACCGGCTTTTTTTGCTTTGTCTGGTAAGGATTTTGTGACATTGTTTGTTGGGGTTATTTTGTAGGTTTTGTGGGTTGGTGGCTTTGGGTGAGTTTAAGGTCTTTTTTTTTTTCTGGTTGGTTGGTTGGGTTTTTGTTTTGTTTTGGGTTTTTTTTTTTTTTTTTCCCATGAGAATATCCAGAAATGGTAATGGATTTGGATTATGAAGAGAAATAGTCATAAGTATCTTCTTAGTACATTGATGCTGAAATGAAGAAACTGCAACACCTGCTCCCAATTATACAAGCAGGCCTTCATAACCATGTCTTTGAACTCTCATGTACTAAGAACTGTCTCTTCTTACACTTGAAACTGGAAAGTTTGATTATCCTTGCATAAGGCTTGTTTCTTTTATCAGTTACTATTTCTAATGACCTTACAGTAATGGTATCTAGATATGACAATTACGGAAATCTGTGGGAAACTTGAAAAGCTGATATTTAGTCAAAGGCCTTTTACATTGGATTGCTCCCTTCTAATGTTTATATTTGCCATCTAGATGGATCAGAGTAAATATTTTCATTTGATTTTGCAAATATTTTGAGGTGCTTTATATTAAGTATGGAATCACAAATATAAAAAATTGCTCATGGCTACCATAGACATTTTTCTTCTTCACCTGTGCCCTCTATAGCCAACTTGTGGGAAGTAGAGAAATGCTCTGTGAAGAATCCAACTTCTGCCTTTTGTTGCTTTTCTTGAAAGAAATAGGGAAATAGTGAACTTCCTCAACAGTGAGCTTATAACATTGAAATTACTGTTCACTGACTCCTCTCATCTGTGAAGATAGATTCCGATCGTAAATGCAGATGCATGAGTGGAACTTTTCCATCTTTGTCATATCAAAAAAATTGTAGCAGAGCACTGTAGTCTGAGCCACATCCCTACAATTTCTATGGTTCTCTTATAGAAGATGTGTGTACAATCTGTGGTTAAAGGAAGGAGAAAAACCATGCAGTTACTACATAACATTTCTTACTGAGCTTTTCAGAGAGTGCTTGTGCTGATACTGCAAGTCCATGATCAAGCCTAAAAGATAATCATATTTGATAGTTAGAATGATCAGTATCACTGAAAAAGCTATCAAATATCCTGGTTACAGGCAAGTCTTTAATTTTGGATGTACTCATATGCTGCAGACCAGTATGTATTAGATGCATAGTCATTATTCCACTTCACCCGAACAGCATGGGTAGAGGAATTGCACCGGGGAGAATTTACTCTGCTTGAAAACATAGCTGCACCATCCACATCAAAAAACTACCCTTGGTTGCAGCTGTCCAACAGTGCCTCATGAGCTGGCTTCATTTTTATACATCTACATTGCCATACACATGTTTTAGGTTAAAATAATTCAACATCTATTAATCTTCGTAATGGAGCCTTAGGGATCCGCTTCAAGGCTGCCTCATCTTGTTCTGTTTTTCTGTTAAATCCATGGCATTGTCTTTAGAATATATTTTTCTAATCCTTTCTTGGATTTTAAGTTTGTTTTCTTTGTACTGTACTGAGCTCCCAGTTGGAGGAGAATTACTGTTGTTTGCTTGATGAGTTACTCATCTGCCAGGAAGCTCAATGAAATCAGATCACTTTCTCCTATAGTTCAGCCATGCACAGAAGCTGAGTCATGACATCATAGCTACAAGGAGTTAGAATAGTACTTTGTATAACTTTTAGAATAGTTTAATAAATAATTTTCAAAACTGGACAGGCCAAATCACCATTACTAGAAGTTTTTATGCCAAGAAAACTTTATTAAAAAAACACATAGAGCTATAGATGGTCATCTATTTGTTGTTTAATGAGATCTTATAGCTGGTGTTCCTAACGAGGAAACTTTGGCTGACTTGGATTTGTTCTAGAATGGAGATCAGTAGAGCTTAAAACCCAGTTAGTGTAGTCCTCTGGTCTGCAGCTACTCTACTGATTGTACAAGTCTGCTGATGCTAGGTGCAACCTCTTGCTTGAAATACTTTTCTGTTGCCATTCAGCCTAACAGGCCAGGAAAGGACATTTACCTACCAATGGACAAATTTGCTAATGTTTATACTTTTGAGGATCAAATGCACAATTCTAATGTTTGCTCTAGAGAGTGAAGTGAAAGGTCTTTGTATTCCACATAGCCCCACCTCTAAATGCCTTGCTTTTTCTTCCAGAGGAAACACAGGAACAAGTGTTAGAGTTAGAAAGGTAATTTGGCAAGATGCCATCTTAGAGATTTTTATCCCTTCTCATCTAGCTATGTCTGCAGAAGTACTCGTAATTAAATAGCAGTCGTGTTCTGCCTCTGTAAACTTGTCTGGTAGTGGTAAAATTAGTGGATGTTTCTTTGGCAACCAGACTGCACAACTACTGCTCCTGGGACTGCTGCAGCTTTTGCCATTGCGTGTGGCTGCAGGTGCTTTTCCCAATCTGGTTCCCAGTTACAACTGTAGTGGAAGTATTTCCACTCACTTTGTGAAACAATGGATCAGACCTTAATGAATAATGAAAAGGCCACAGTAATAGGTTATTTTTGCATTTGCATTTGCATGAAAGTTCCAATATAAAAGGTGTCCTAGGGTGACATTATGATGCTTATGTCCCCAGTCGTCTGTTCTGTTTGTGCTGTATATTGAGTTTTGTGCCTTTAGGACTGCTTCTGAGGATGAAGCAGGGAAAGAAGCATGCAGTTTGTTTCAAAAAACAGTGTTCACTCCTCTGCATTTTTTTTTTCTCCAGACTCGGTGTGTTTGTTGGAGGCATGGATAGAGGTGGGACAGAGATCTCCTGTGCTTTTAAGTTTTAGCTAGCTGAGGCAGAGCAGTTCCCTGGACTGTTTTTTCCCTTTTTCTTGGGACTGTTTAAATCTGCTCTGGACTGAAAAACCCAGAAGTGCACCAATGGCTCACACCTGTGGCCCACCGGGGCCTGGACCTCTGGAGGGACTGGGACTGGTGGGAGACTGAATGAGCTGAGCTGCACCCATGGCAAGGACTTCCTCAGTTTTGCCATCTCTCTTCGGAGTGACAGGAGGTTTTATTGTTTCATATTATTCATTCTTCATGCTTGTGGGCATTTTGTTTGTCAAATAAATAGTTTTTTCCACTTTTTTTCCTGGGGAAGTTATTTTCCCAGACCGGCTGGGGGGAGGGCCATTTGGATTTGCTTTCCAGAGGAACCCTATTCGGAGGTTTCCTCCCAAATTTGCCCTAAACCAGGACAAAAGATTTCTAACATTGTTACTGAGATTCACTCTTCTCTCAGGTACATTAAGCAAATTCTTTTATGTGACTTGCTACTCTATAAGGTAGTGGTGTGACACCTATCTATCTGATGTGCCACTTTCTGGGAGATGTATATTTACATTATCTTTTGAAGATGAAGAAAACTATTTGGACTTAGTTAGACTTAATAATTATTTTTTGTGACAGCTAAGGAAATTAGGTTTTCAAAAATATGTCTTCAAAGTCATTAAACAGTTGCTTTTCCAGAAATAAGGGCATTTCTTTGTGAAGACTTTACATAAAACTTGAATTACAAGCTGTATCAAGCAGCCTTAACTGGTCTTTACAGGTAATATAGAATGATTTTCTTCCTATTCTGCCTAAAATTGAAAATTTAATAATCTCAAAACAAACTTTTTATTTCAGCTTGTAAGAGATATCAACTTGTGAGTATAATTTTATTAAACTCTTTATCTTAAAAGGGAAGATAAACATATTGAGAGTATAAGTCACATGAAAATTAATTACTTTATTTGTACAAAAATTTTGGAAAGTATTAAGGGTTTAGGCAAATATTCCTCATTTGGTAAAATTATTAAAATCCATCAGCAAAGAAAATCACAGAAAATCATCATATTTACTTTTCAGATGTGCCTAATAGAAGAATGGTGTTATAGCCATTAGACTACAGTATTTTGTCCAGTGGTAATTTAAATTCAGTGAAGTTGTTACCACCTCCAGAGAAAGGTTTCAGCTGTCCAGTTTTTGAAAGCTGTAAATGTTGTCTGACGGCTCATAGTTGTGGCACACTGTAGGTGGGGTAGTGGAAGGGGCTGGTCAATGTGCAACAGCAATCAGAAATGACAGTTTGCAAAGTAGTGCAATGAAGGAATCATAGATCCCTTATGGAATTAGAGAGTTGGCTCTCTAATTCCATCCTGAATGCAGAATTGGACATCTCATTTTCAAAGGCATACAGCAGAAGCTAAGGAATTTCAATAAAATGGCAGTGAGGTGACAACAGACATTAAAATCTTGCCCTTGCTTTTTTCTCCCAAAGAGATGACTGAGGTGTAAGAGAAGAAAAGCTCTAAATAATAGGACAGTTGTAGTTAAAAATGATACTTTGATGTGGGTTTATATTATAAAATATTGCACAAGTGATACTTTATAATTTTTTGCTTTTATGCTTGAATATCCCCTTTTATACAAAGGGAAGAACTCTATCATAAAGTGCAGCATCTAGAGGACTCACAAAAACATTTACCATGAGAAGATCCTTCAGTTATACAATAGTGCATAGAATGCAATTGTGGGGGATAGCAGCATTAATCTTTTAGTATAAACTGGGTCAGGGTTGTCTATGGCAATTATTATTATTGTAAAATGCTTCTTTATTGTAAGTAGCAGTTGGTCTTGCTGTTTACTGGTAAACAGAAGTATCATGCCTACTGACTTCCTAAAATTAATTCACTCACATCCTTTCTTTTCCACAGAATAACTTTTCTACTACAAATGATAGTTCTGTGCAAATGTGCTTTGCTTTGGAATAAGAACACTAAATATAGTTGTTGGGGGTTAGGTTTGTTCCTTTTTTACTCTATAGAGTTTTTTTCCCCATAAGATACTTAGGAGAGTAAGTGTTGGGTGCTTAAGGGTGCTTGACCAAAACAAAGAGGTGGCCGAAACCTCAGAGAGGGAGATAACACGAGTTTTGGGGCAGGTAAAGGACAGAGCTGGAGGCAGCTTTGCTCTCTTGCTCTAGACATCGGCATCGCATCAGAGAGGACACGGCCAGGCTGCTGCTTGCTGCGGGAGGAGTTCACTGTCACCAGAAAATCCAGCCCTGGGAAATCTACTATCATCTGCTCACGTGCCCTGGAATTCTGAGCTCCTCTGCCTGCCGTGCTGGAGTTGGGCCAGCCCTGCCCCGCCATCACACAGTCACGGCTTCTTCTTCGCTGCTTTTTTTGCTACAGTGTGACTCTGCACCCCGCCCTGCCCTGCCAGGACACCCTGACCCTGCCTGCCGGGGACATCCTGCCATTCCAGGTACCAGCCCGGGACTCTCCACTGTTCCAGCTTGGTGTTCTGAGGGTCCTGCAGGGTCACTGAGACCAAACTGCCCTGGGTTTTTTGTGAAGCAAAGCCCTCAAGGTTCTTGGTACTGTTTTGTTATTAATGCTGTAGTTGTTTTTGTTTGCTTTGTTATACATACTAGTAAAGAATTGCTATTCCTACCCCCAAATCTTTGCCTGAAAGCCTCTAACTGCAAATTTATAATTGGAAAAGGGGGGGAGGGGTGGTTTACATTCTCCATTCCAAGGGAAACTCCAGCTTTCCCTGGCAGATACCTGTCTTCCCAAACCTAGACAATGGTATTAATCAAACTTTTAACTGGGTCAAATACTCAGCTGAACATAAACTGGCTGAGGTCCACTGAAGATCTTCCAGTATGCAGATTTGGTCCAGAGCATTTCATGAAGCTAAAGGAATGCCAAATGCGTTCTTCAAAGGGTGCCCTTCCCCAGGATTACATGTTTGGTGGAATTCATTAGAGATTAGAACAAATGAACTGCTATTCAGTTCCAGAATAGCAAAGTACAAACAAGAAAACAAACAATGCTCCCAAATCAAATCACGTTTTCTGTAATATTCCTTTCAATGCCAATCTTCTCTACTGCTCTACTGCTCTTGCAGCTGATTAAGTAGGCCATAATAAAATTTCATTACAATAATTTTTGTAAAAGATGGATGTTGTTTTTCCAAGAATAGTGTGTCCCAGATGCTATATGCATAGTGACAATAGGACTTTCCACCTTCTTTCAAGTTCACTGGAAAGCAACTATGAGAACATGGACTGTAATGTGTAAGTACCTCATCAGAAATAAGTGCAGTTCAGGTAAGGTGGAGACCAGGCCAAGACTACTGGTCTTACCACATGAAAGTCAATAAAAGATATTTTAATTAAAGCTGCTCAACTTTGCCCTTATTTAACAAACTTTAAAAATGTATTCCCCACCACCACCACCTTTCTTTTCCCATTTGCAATCTTTTTGAAACGACTCTTCTCAGAATTCATTGCAGTGATTAATTCTTTATCAATCTTCTTATTTGCACAAAGAAAGAATTGGACAGTGTACATCAGCACAGGGATGGCATGTTGCAATTAAAGAAGAATGTGCATGTCATTGTAATAAATTAATAAGGATTGCTAGGGAAAAAATGTCACTTTCATAGTTTCTTCTTCAATGGCCTGGGAAAGATAAAATTTATTCATAGCTGTATGTTGAAAAATATTTAGTTTTGCCAGAGCCTGTCTGAATGTCAGTTTTAGAGAAATATATTAAAGCCAGCAATAAAGCCAACAAGTTTCTGAAACCTGTGTTCAGACAGCACAGTAAATATCAAGAAGGAGGTGAAGTAACTCATGGAGAGTTGACCTGAAAATCAGTTGATACCAGACCCAGGTGACTTTGGTCTCATACAGGTTTCTCTGCTGATTTTGTAGGTGTCATGCACAAGTCTGGGACATGGATCACTTCCAAAAGGTAATGATTTCAATTGAAAAATAGTCACCAAGTCCTCAGGGTTGGCTGCAGTCCTGTTGGAACTCATGGATTTACTTTTATATCAAAGGCTGAACAAGACCCCTCTTGTGGTATGTGGTTGGAGCTGTGCTTTAGATTTTTACAAGAGCCTTAATTTCTGAAGGTTTACTTCAATTTAGTGAGCCAGTCTGTATTTCATTTTTATGCATCATTTTCTTAATATCTGCTTTTTTCCTCCATGCATGCCTCTAGCTTTCACCACTGTATTTACCACCCATTGCTAATGTATCATAGGAGAGATTTTCAGTTGCACTGCTGAAGGAGAATCAAATCTTAGTGTTAGTGCCCTACAATTTCAACAGAAATAGCAACTTTCCCATTTGAGAGACTTATGTAGTCATGGGACTTCAAAAAATTTCAGGCTTGTGGCCCACTGGGGCCTGGTACACAACATTTTCCAGCGCAGGAGGGACTAAGAGACTGAGCAAGCCAAGCTACACCCCATGAAAAGGACTCTCTGGATTTGCCATCTCTTCAGAATAACGAGAGGTTCCATTGTTTAATGTTACTAATTTTTCCATGATTGTGAATACTTTGTTTATTAAATAAACAGGTTTTTCCACTTTTCTCAAAGGAGCTTTGTCTCCTGAACCAGTTTGGGGGAGAGGCCCCTTGAATTTGCTTTCTAGAGGGACTCCTTCAGAGGTTTCCTCCCAAAATTTGCCCTAAACCAGAACAAATACTTTTTTTGGACCCAATGTGGGGCAATGTCCTAGGGAAAAGTATTTTTTAATATATATACACATATGTATATATTTGTATATATGTATGTATTTAACAAGGCAAACAGATAACAGCAACAGCAGCAACAACAAACAAAAATCCCAGAAAACCATTCAAAGCCTTCTCTTGGCTGTCAACCATGTTCCCCGTTGCTGTAGTTACGGTCACAGCCGGCAGGGGCGCTGGTGGCTCCCAGCTGGGCAGGGCAGGTGTGATGATTCCCCTGTGGCTGCAGGGGGCGCTGTGATGTGATCTCAGCTGCCTCTCCCCTGGTTAATGGCAGCTCAGCCAGTGGGAGAGATAGAAAGGGGGTTCGTTTGCAAAGTCGCAGGAAGCCACCAGTCTCAATGCTCCTCTGGGTTGTGAAATGGGCTGTAGCAGGAATCTTGGAGCAGGCCAGAACAGCAGAGGCAAACACACCCAGGGTCACAAAAAAGTGTAACAAAAGCTCCAAAGCTGTGCCAGGAGCCACAAGGGGACATGGGGTGTCAGGTTAAATTATAGCAAAAAAGCCCAAAGCAGTGGCAGAAAACAGTGAGGCTGGGCTCCTGCAAGCAGACAAGGAGACGTTCCGTCTGGAGGGGGTTGGGAATTGGGGATCAGGGTCCTGAGTTTTCCCCTGAGGCACTCAAGTAGATGGTGAGGGTCCTTTACAGTGAGATTGGATGTTGAACAGGTTCAATGGCCACTCTATTGAGCAAGGGTTCACCCATGCGTGAAAAACGAGGTTTACTTTCCCGGTAAAAATTTAAAGTTTAATAAAGGACAATAGGAGACAAAGACAATAAAACAAAGTTTTTAATGGCTGGGTGCTTGGCATTCAGCCCAAAGCATACCTGCTATTTCAGAGACACCCTTTAAATACCTTTTCTATTGCATCAGCCTATTGCATAGTCATAAATCATTATGCATGTTCTAACTTTTCCACAAACTAGTTTGCATATTCCAAGAACTGTTTAGCATGGCCCCTCCTTGGGTCCACCTTCTTAGAGCATGCGTGTTTCTTAGTTGTGGTTTTAGTCCATCTTCAGTATCACCTCCATTTTGGGCTTTGGTCCACACTTTCCACAGACAGTAGGTGTTGATAGTTGGCATATCAGTAGCAGGGTCCAGATCATATGTTCACTGGATGTTATCCCAGCCAAGCAGACAGTTCAAACATAACTATCAGCTATCACTACTATGTCTAAGTTTTGTTAATAGCAGAAATAAAAACTATATCCATACAGCAAAGTTTTTTTAACATTATACATACAGAATTCATCTTAATATTTGTGAAGAGCCAATAATATAATAAGTATTTATAACACATGGTAAGGAGAAGTTCTGTGCAGGACAAAAACTGTGCAGTGGCAGCAAATCCTCTGGGTAGCAATGGTCCAGCACCAAAACCCCACCTGTCCCCAGTCCGACCCCAAGAGCAAGAGACCGAGGGAGGGTCGAGCCTACCCCTCACCCTACAGCTAAAATCTCAAATCTCTGCACTTCCCAAGAGAAAGCTGCCCAGTTAAGAGATGGCAGCAAACTGCACCCTTCCCCCTCCATCTCCTCCCTACCACATCTTTTGTCTCTGAAGTGTCGTAGTTATCGCCTCTTTGGCAACACGTGGAAGAAAATTCCCTGAGAGGAAAAAAAAAAAACAAACAGGAAAAATCCCAACCTTGAACACACAGAGAAGAGATATTTCCAGGACATTAAAAATAGGTCAGATAGCAAAAAGCAGCACTGACTACTTTTCCAGAAGCTAAAAAGTGAACTAAACTGAAAAAAACAGTTTAATGTTTTAATGAAGGTATTTTTTTCCATGGAATACATTTTAGCCAGCTGAACTGCTCCCATTCCACCCCCACTTTTTTTGGCAGTCAGCAGTCTGAAGCACTTAGAAAGCAGGAGACTTTTTTTTTCTTTTTTTGGCAAACAATTTCCCAGCAAGTTACCATTATAAAAATATTTTGGAGTCAACAAAGAATATTGTAAATTAACCCAAGCAGAAATCCTCTCCCCACAACACCATGCCTTTCTTAATACCTGTTTCCATGAATTTGATACCATCAGAATTTGAGGTTAAAAGAACCGCTAATCAAAGCAATGGCAGTAGATGAAAGACGATGGCTTTTGAGTCCAGGCAAAACTCCTAAAGTATTCTGTCATGTGAGCAATTGGCTGTCATGTTATTCCTATGACAGCCTTGGTGTGGAATTTGATTACAAGGGAAAGGCAATTTTGAAATGAGGAATTTTCCTTGTATTATCAGAAAACTTCCTCATAGTTCAATTTTTCTTTTCAAATTTATTCATACAATGTGGGGGCAAGGTCCCAGTTTCAGAGAGAGAAGTAACATTTTTTATTCCTTGGGTTACATTTATCTTCATTTAGAGAAATATTCTGAAAGTGCAAAAAAGTAGAAAATGAGGTATTTGTCAGTTATGTTCTCTCAATCTACTATATGGCAATGCATAGTTTTAACACTCGTGTGATCTTGTTCACTGTTCTTGGTGGCAGATTGCTACACAGCTGTGCTTTAGTTGTGTAAATTCCAATCCTGAATCACTTGTCTTTTTTTGCCTTATTTTCTTCAGTAAATACTACTTCACTTTTTTTCCCCACTATTCAAATCTCAGGTAGCTGAACAGAACTGGATGCTGCTACTTTAAATTAGTGTTTAAAAAATGCTCTGCCACAGGAATTATGTACAATTGTGTGTGAATAAATGAGCAAGACAGGAAAAGAACCATGTCTTTTTTAAAAATAAATCTCTAATTGCACAATAAAGCATCAGAGCAAAATTATATCTGATGAGTACATGCAACCTTTTGCTTCTTCAGAAATGTGGCGGGAGGGGTTTATTTGCCAAAGCAAATTAGAGTAGTTTCACATTTCCACACAGACAGATCCCACTGGAGCAAGTAAGAAACACACTCATTTATGCTTAAGCATTCCTTAATTTGATTTACTCTAAAATAAACATTTTGTCCCTGTTTGTGTGGTCATGGCAGCATGGAGGGAGTGGGGGGAGAGCTGTGGCTGGGATCAAACTCAACTATTATAAATGCTAAGTATGTAAATAGACTATACTTTTGACTATAAATGGGAAGTTAGTTGAAAGAGTGCTTATGAGGTTCAGGCTCAAAACAGTGGCTTGGCAGAAAACTGGGTTTAAGCTTTTAACTCTACCATAAACCTCCTGAGTGAAACAGTGTTTCCTTTGGGTTTCTTTTCCCTTAATATGTATGTAAGAAATAATCAGATTTTGTTTATTTTAAAAGATTATTATGAAAAGAAGATCACTGTTTTATTCAAATGACTTTGTTACTAGATATAGTAAACCCAGAGGCCACATAACTTTGAAATGGGTAGTCACAAAGCTCAACCTTAGTGAGATAAAATTGATAGCATATTATTTAGCATTTGAAAAAACATAGCTATATCATACAGATGTTACCAGAATATAAAGCACAGTTGGGAGGAACAAGGTTTACAAACTAGAGAGAATTGA
The DNA here is from genome assembly GCA_013397395.1 of Sinosuthora webbiana. Lineage (NCBI taxonomy): Eukaryota > Metazoa > Chordata > Aves > Passeriformes > Sylviidae > Sinosuthora > Sinosuthora webbiana. Next base: position 121,040 of record VXBN01003152.1, on the reverse strand, counting down.
TTCTAGCTGTCTTCCTCTTTGGGATCAGATTAATTTTGAATTAATCCATTAAGTAAGTGACACTGTTGTATGGTAACACTGTTGATTTATGAATTAATTGTTTTTCAGATGCTGTTTTTGTAACACTAAGCAAGTGATTATCTGTTTTATGTTTTGTCTATTTGTGGGTTTTTTTGTTGTCATTGAACCACCATTTTTTCTTCTCATAGAAATTGGGGTAAATGCCTTAAACTTTTGTTAGCAGTACTGGTTGGCATAATGGATGTCACAGAAAATGAACTGCCTACAGGTCTGGTTAATTTCAGACACGAAACAAACGTAGGACACTGTCTTTTCAAGGAGTAGTTATGCCAGACACAAACCATAAAATATGACATAGTAAGTGAATAAACCGGCTGGATCTAATAATGCACAGCTTGAGGTACTGTGATCCATGCTGTGAACATATGTGAACAAACAGCACCCAGCAGCCATTGCTTCAGAATGGTGCACACCAGGAATACTATTCCTGGAATAAGTGACTTAAGTTCTTAGAAATCTGTGGTTCTGGACATATTTTTCCCTTGTGGTACACATAATATGATATCCAACATCTGGCAGTAGACAGGTTGCTACTTGAGTTTTGTGTACCAAAACACACAGATCTGGGAAAGAAAAGATAATGACTGCTTCAGAAACCTCTGTGGGAAAACATATTTTCAGAAAAACATGAACAAAATGAAAACAAAGTTTACAGACATCTAAGAAACATTTGATACAATAAAAGGAAAAACAAACAAACAAATCATCAGCAGCTGATAAATGAGTCAGAAGTCAGTGACATCCCATTGCAAAAGTAAGTGTGAGACTAGGACAACACTGGCTTGTTTTTGATACATGAGTCTGAGACTTGACCTTGCATTGAAGGGTGGGTAGCTGCACATGTGTAGGCTAATGTTCTCTGGGATAGAACCCTTGCAACCTCATTTATATGCTGATTAAAACAGGAAGTGCCAACAGGCCCTAGTGAAGTTCTGACCAAATCATTGAGAGTGATCAGAAAAACTGTGAAGAAATTTCTGCATTTATTCAGAGGGGTAGAACTATGAAGAGAGTAATGTGTTTTCTGTCTTTAATTTGTTGTACAATTACTTACAGTAAAATAGTAAACCAAAAATCACTAGTAAAAGAGAAAAAAAATATAATTAGTGGACATAATTTTTCACTCTAGAAAAGTGAAAATATGCAGTACAGTTAATAGAAATTGCTATGTGGCCTCCTATCTACCCTGTTGCCAGTGAAGAATGACATTCGTTTTTAAATAGTGTATGAAGTGCCTTGCTGTAAATCTCAAGCAAGGGAACATTTATTGTTTCCTTCCCAAACACTAGGAAGTGAAAGCATTTTAGCTATTGAGTTTTAGCCTCCCTTTCCAATTATCCCACAAATTATATTTTCAGCTGAGATACATGAGACTTTCTGCTGTCTTGTTCTATGACCTGAAGTAGAGTGGGCATCCCCAAAATGGAGACTTTCCTTATTGCAAAGGCTTCATATCTTCTCTACCAAACACATCTAATACAGCTGCTTTTATGCTGAACACTTGTTTCATTGTTAACCTTGTTTTCCTAAATCACATTTCTTTGTTTTAGCCTGTCTGCCTGTCTGACAAGGCAATTGCAAACCTTCTGAGGCTGGAATTGGGAATTGGAATGCCTAGGACAATCTATTTGCCACTTTTGACCAGACATTTATGCACAGCATCTTCATTTAAGAATATAATAGTTAATTGTTCCTCTTTTTGTTACAGAACAAGAGCTATAGTGATGGCTAGCAGCTAACTGTATACTGTACTTCTTTCTACAAATTAGGAGCTTTCTTGCTTTTCTTCAGTTAATCTGTGGTATGTTCGGTACTTAGTAGTTATAGTCATGCCAATCTAAATTAGTTATGCAATTTACACAGTGTAAGCTTGCCTCAGATGTTTAATTTTAAGGGGAAATCACCTGTTCTTTGATACATGATCTTTTTTTTCCTCTAGTCTTATAGATCCATACTTGCTGATCATTGTTCTTGAAGTATGGACCTAATAACTGTGTTGTCAGAAACCTGGAAAACATTAGCATCACATGAGGCATTCTTTTTTTTATTCTGACTAAGCATGAATATAATTGCACACATAGCTCTGTTGACCATAAGTACAAAATACTGGTTTTCCTCTCTAATATTGATTCTCCAGTTAGGCTTACAGTTTGGTAACTGTTGGTGTCAGTCCTCCTCCTAATCCGAAATCTGGTAAAGTGTTTGCCTTTCCTCTTACTTCAATAGTTTCATCCTTTGTCTATTCTTTGAGTATTGAATTTTCTTTTAGCAACTCTGGCAAATACCTGTTGATCTGTTTCTGTGTGTACATGTATAGTAGCACTGGTTTTTTAATAAAAAATCATTTTATTAGATAATCAATCCTTCCAATAGATATTTTTTTACATTGCATGGCTGCCAAATCCTCATCCAGCTGTTCTTTTTTCTGCATGCTCCTTAACTGGACAAAATGGGCGAAAATGAGAAAAAAAATTGTGAGTCAAGGCAAAGACAAGGTCACATACTAATTATTATCACAGGCAAAACAGACATGACTTGGGTAAAGTTCATTCAACCCGTTTCTTCCTTTTTCCCTCGATGCCCCCCTGCTGGGCAGTGCTCTGCCCATCCTCAGCGGTGCTTCCCCTATGGAGCTCAAGGTTGGAGACCTGAGAGGCAGTGGGGACACTGGAGCTGTCTGGAACCAGTCATGTTTGGCCTGGGGTAGCTCAGCCCTCTCTTCTCCCAAAGAGCACACCTGGGCACTTGTACATGGTAAATACCACTAGCAGATTTGTGTGTCTGTTTCCTCTTAAACAGTAGAAAGCAGAACTGAGTTTCTATTTGTAATGTAAATGACAGCTTAGCATGGATATTACCTGACTTGGCTCAATCAGAGCTAACTCTAAATGTTTAAAAAAGCCCAACTGTGGCAAATTAACTTACATGTGATGTGAATTAGCACTGATAATTATGCTGACTTCTCTAAAGTTGCATTGGTTAATTCATATTGTCCTCAGTACAGACCTGTTTTTGACTCACTGAGGCAGAGAGTACAGAATAACTGTATTGTATCTGATTGTTTTCTTTCTTACTATGAAATCTTGACAGGATGCTGAAATAAGAGACATGCAGTATTAGTATAGACAAAGTGGTTAAAGGAAGCTGAGCCTTAGAGCTCCATCTTGAGCTCTAAGGAAGAGGAGCTAGTCATCAGGCTGTATTTGGAGGCCGGGTTAAGTAGATTGAAGTATGTATTCCTTCGTGAAGCCATAGACTAATGAAGTACATATTTCTTGCTTGCCACTGAGAAGATTTTTTATGTTATTTCTAATTTCCTTTTACCCATGGGTAAATATCTGTTTTATAATGAACAGACTCATGGCTTCAGTAATACCAAAGGACTACGTAAGTTCCTACTTACAGTAGATAGATATCCACTCTGTTTCCCTGGGGTATGCTGATCACTCTGGCTGCCAAAAATTACGGATGTCTGGAGAAAAAAAATATTTCCTTGTGATTGTAGGTTTATAAACATAACAATGGCACATATTTAAAACTTGTTCTGCAGCAACACACCCTTCACTGCAAAGTTATAAACTCAAAGTTATAAAGCCCAACGCTACCTGACAGAAGAAAGCAACATAGTAATTAACAGGCTTTGAAGGTCAGGGAAAATGCTGAATTGTAGATTATTGTCATAGTTAGATTTAGTCTGCAATTACTTTAGGTTGTCAGTAATAAGAGCCTTTGTCCATAAGTCTCTGTGTAATGTTGTGCACACTTTGTGCAGTGGAGTTCAAGTGCAATACTAAGCATAGAAATACCAAGGACCAGAGGCACTTATGGAACCTGGAGATGCTTCCATCTTTTGCTGGTAATCTGATGAGGAGCAGGCAGTGAGGAGTTTGGAAAGAAACTATGGCTGAAAAACCCCATTATGGTCATATTGGAAGAGAGTTGGGATGTAGCATTGAGATAAATCTGGTACATGAGAATCTCATTCAAACTATCAGGATCAGTGAATATCCTGTCTCTTCCATTTCAAATCTGAGTTGAAACCTATATTGGAATGTAATATAGAATAATATAGAATAAAGCTAGAAAGCCAAGGTGGAAAAAAGAAAAAAATATTTCTAAAACTGCATGGTCATTCTGTTTGTGCTTGCTTCAATAGATGTCATATTACAAAGCAACTATTATTATAGTGGTAATGATCAGTTAATCTCAGAGTATCTAAATTAATCTAAGAGTGTCTAATCTTAATCTTGGAAGCTAAATAATTGCATACTAGAGTACAGTATTCAGAAAAATAAGCTTTGGACCTCTGTCCCTGTTCTGTGCATGTTCCTTTGGGCTTTCTTCAAAGAAGTAATGCCATTCAGTAGAATTTTAAGTCATGAGGCAGATAGTGGAATGTTAATCATACTGAAAGGAGACGGAAAAATTCACCCATCATTTCTATACAGGTCTTGGTTGACTTTCTAGCCAATAAAAAAATCTCTGTGCCTCTATTGCTTTGCTTCTGCTCTTCTTCACAAGTTGCTTACTTATACACAGCCACTAGTGGACTTGCAACAAATAATAGATTTTCACATAGTTATTTTATTGACACTGGCACAATGTTGTTTGGACAAGATGTTTTTCATATTTAATATGAGCTATCATGAGGCTGAGGATTCTGACCTCTGATTGAAATTCCTAGACTGGACCAAGTTTTTGAGAGGTACACAATCAAGAAATATTAGACTAAAATGAATGATTTATCAGAACACTGGACAGAATATTTATGTTTCCCAGTGAGTACATGTTGATATAAAGTTGTTATTGTGCAAGTTTTTAGAAGTTACATTACTTGCTCATGGTTTACTGGGGGGTTGAAAACAATCATCACTTTCAGTCCTAATCAAGTACCTTAACCAAGACATCAATCATTTAATGTACTACTAAAGCAGGGAATATGAATGACAAGTCACTGGACACATTTTGTGACTTACAGACATATTGTAAAATGCTATTTAAGTTGGAATCTATTTTTTCTGTCTAGTTTGTAACTCTTACCATTTGTATTACCTCTCACCTTGAACTAGACTTTTTTATGTAGTTTTATTTGCTTTATGTTTAGGCAAATTCAACTGAAGTAAATGTAAATGAAAGGAGATTTTTGATTCTTGCAGCTTGCTTGAGGATGAAAGGAACATAAATTGCTCTTGCAGTTGTTTGTAGCATATTCCTTTGAGGCAGTGTGTGGATGAGCTGAACACAGTTCTTGGGCTTTCACATTAAAATTCCTCCATCTAAAGGAAGTGAGAGAGTAAAAATGATTACTCAGTCTTTTGCCATTCTCTTTGAATAGAGCTAAACTTTCTCTGCCAGATACAGCTCATCTCTTAAAGCTCATAAAAATATTTAGGAGCATTTCTTCTGTTTCCCTTTGGAATGGCCTTGCACGAACTGGCAAACATTTAAAAATATGCTGTGAGAAGACATTCAAGTATTGTCATAAAATCTTAACTTCTCCTCTGTCTAAAGTATTATGGCTCTAAAAGGTACTGTGCTATTTTTATGCACAGTTATATTTTTCATGAGTATAAAATCTAAAATAATTGCCAAATGATATCACTTCCTTTCAGTATAACTTTCACAGATTAATTTTTGGGGCAATTGACTTTGGAGAAATGGGCCTTTACTGCCTGATGTTTAACTGATGATAGAAAGTTTTTAAAAAGAGATTTTATTCCTTAAAAAAGATACACTATTTTTTGTTGTAAATGGAAAAAAATACAAAAAAAAAAAGCTGTTTATGTACTTACTTATAATTTCTACTAAAAGAGAAACTGTAATTTAATCACTCTCTTATGATAACTGTTGTTAAAGTCCTGGAAACTTTTGCATTTATGTAGATGAAGAGAAGGAAAAGTCTTAGAGAATAAATATCTCCAGTACTTCAAATTGCCCCTGAGGAGAATACAACTATGGCCTGAACAAATACAGCGTATCCTTTTTTGAAGATTTTAATTGAGTCACATATATTTGATAGTTTAAATGTTCCCTGTAGATTTTAAAGATGAGAAATATGATGAAAATTTGATGTGGATTGCTTCATTACAAAACTTAATATGAACTCTTTTAGGAAACCTTCCCTAGGAAAAACAATATGATAGTTTTTTATTATTATTATGAGATACTAGATTTATCTTTTATCAAGTCCCATCTCATATGGCAATTCATATAGTTTTTAAAGGCTTCAGTGCAGTTTACAGAATGGATAGGAGTTTTTTTGTATTTCTGCCAACGTTGCTGATTTTTTATAACTTCAATCATTTGACTTCTTACTCTTTACTGGCCTTATATATTCAAATAATAAATCCACCAAATTGTATATGATTTTTTACCTTTTCTATCCTAATGGCATGTGTATAATGGATTGGAGCTTTGGGTATTCATATACAAGATATATATTTCTACAAGAATAACATTCGGAACTTGTGTTCCAGTTTAAATTGAGACTTCTAGGTACTTCTGCAGTTGAATATTTTGTAAGCCTATTTAGGAAAAGAGATGCACAGAGGTATCAATGACACTATTGGCTGAGATAAATATGGTCCTGAGTAAATGCTTCCCAGTTGGCAGTTGCTTGTACTCACATAGTCAGACTCTGACATTAGGTTTCAACATGATTGAGCAATCGAAGCATGTTGGAGACATGAAGAGCTGCATTTTATAGTTATTATAAATACTTACTAGCCAGGAGAACATTTCACACCATCTTAAAAAATGGACATAAAATTAAGTATTTTGTAAGAAATGAGAATGCACAGTAAGTCCAGGAAACATTATTTTCTTTGTGTTGGGGTAGTGAACAACCAGTAACAATTCTCCCTTGTGTTGCCAATCTAAGTCTATCTTTGATACCACTGTCTCTGCAGGCTGATCTACCTGCTTGTTGTTTTGGTTCTCCTCATTAGCCAAAGTCTTTGAGACATGGGCACCTACCTGACAGACTTTCACAGGCAGCTTCTCTACCCAAGTGGCAATGTCCTTCCATTCATCAGCAGCCCAGATTGGTTTTCCCCTACACTGCCAGTTGGCCTTTTTTTTTCACCTTTCCAGCCAGCCCCACAGAGCATTGGCTACCATCCACGAATCAGTGTAGAGGTAGAGCTTTGGCCACTTCTCTCTTTTGATAATGTCCAGGGCTAACTGAATGGCTTTGATTTGAGCAAGTTGTGACTTGATCTACCTTCTCCTTCAATAGCTTCTGTGGGACTCCTAAGCTGTTTTCCACTTCCAGTTCATCCCTACAATGTGACTGAAACTGTCAGTGAAAAGAGTGTACTGTGTTTCTTCTGCTGGCAGTTGGTTGTACAGTGAAGCTTCTTCAGCACGTGTCACTTGTTCTTGTTCCTCTTCATCAGTGAGACCAAAGTTTTCACCTTCTGGCCAGTTTGTAATTATTTCCACAGTCCCAGGGTGATTTGGGATTAGGTGATTGGGTAATTGGTAACCAATATGGGCGTGCTTGTGTGATGAGGGCAATCCATTTGCTCCATATGGTGTCGGCAGCGTGGTGGGTAGAAGGAAACTTTCCTTTAAACATCCACCCCAGCACCGGTAATTGGGGTGCCAGGAGGAGTGGTGCTTCTGTGCCAATCACATCTGAGGCAGCTTGAACTCCTTCATAGGTGGCCAAGATTTCCTTCTCTGTGGGAGTGTAGTTGGCTTCAGACCCTCTGTAACTTCGGCTCCAGAATCCCAGTGGTTGTCCTCGAGTGTACCTAGGCACCTTCTGCCAAAGGCTCCAGAGCAAGCCATTGTTCCTGGCTGCAGAGTACAGCACATTCTTTACCTCTGGTCCTGTTCTGACTGGGCCAAGGGCTACTGCATGAGTGATCTCCTCCTTAATCTGGGAAAAGGCTTGTTGCTGTTCAGGCCCTCAGTGGAAATTATTCTTCTTGCAGATGACCAGGTAGAGGGGGCTCACAATCTGTCTGTACGCAGGAATGTGCATCCTCCAAAAACCTATGGCACCTAGGAAAGCTTGGGTTTCTTGCTGGTTGGTGGAGACATTGCTGTGATCTTATTGATGACCTCAGTGGGAATCTGATGCCATCCATCTTGCCCTTTACTCTCAGCATCTGGATCTCTTGGGCAGGTCTCTTGACTTTTCTTGATGGCGAAGTCAGCTTCCAGGGGAATCTGGATGATCTTTTCTCCTTTCTCGAATACTTCCATTCACACATTCCCCCACACAACGATGTCATCGATGTACTGCATGTGTTCCGGAGTCTCGCTCTTTTCCAGTGCAGCCTGGATCAGCCCATGGCAGGTGGTGGGGCTGTGTTTCCACCCCATGGGCAGTCGGTTCCAGGTGTACTGCACGCCCGTAGAGGTGAAACCAAACTGAGGTCTGCATTCTGTGGCCAGAGGAATGGAGAAAAATGTGTTAGCAATGTCAATAGTGGCATACCATTTTGCTGCCTTGGACTCCAGCTTGTACTGGAGCTCCAGCATGTCTGGCGTGGCAGTGCTCAGCGGTGGAGTCACTTCATTCAATGCACGATAGTCCACAGTCAATCTCCATTCTCTGTCAGACTTGCGCACAGGCCAGATGGGGCTGTTGAAGGGTGAGTGGGTTTTGCTTACCACCCCTTGGCTCTCCAGCTCATGGATCATCTTGTGGATGGGAATCTTGGCATCTCAATTCGTCCAATACTGCCGGCAATGCACTGTCGAGGTGGCAACAGGTACTTGTTGTTCTTCCACTTTCGGGAGTCCTACTGCAGATGGGTTTTCTGATATTCCAGATAAGGTGTTCAATTGCTTATTGCCCTCTGCCTCTACAGCAGCTATCCCAAAAGCCCACCTGAGTCCCTTTGGGTCTTTGTAATAGCTGTTCCGGAGGAATTCTATGCCCAGAATACACGGGGCCTCTGGGCCAGTCACAGTCGGATATTTCTGCCACTCCTTCCTGGTCAGGCTCACCTCAGCTTCCAACAAAGTCATTGCTGTGATCCCCCCGTCACCCTGGCAATGGAAACAGGTTCTGCCTCCACATGTCCCAGTGGTATTAGGGTACACTGCACCCCAGCATCAACTAAAGCTTCATATTTTTGTGGCTCTGATGTGCCAGGCCATCAGATCCACACCGTCCAAAATACCTGGTTTTCCCATGCCTCTTCCTGGCTAGAGGCAGGGCCTGTCTAGCACTGGTTATCATTTCCTTCAACGTGGGAAATGGATTTGTTGAGAATTCTCAAAGCTTGACAGAAGGCTCACATAGTATGTATCTGTATGCAAACATCGAGAGAGAAAATGCTGACTTAGAAATGCCATGGAATAGGACATTGTTGAGAGAGAAATGGAACTAGAAACAAGTTTCAAATGATGGCCTTGCAAATAAGACTAGATACTTTGGAGAAACAGAATTATGAAAGTGCATTGTAGTAGGACCCACGAGGGGTGATTTTAGATGATTGGCTTTAAGGCATCAACAGCATTGCGTAGCAAAAGCTGGTAGGCCAAGAAACACTTATAATGTATTGTAATTAGGAAATAGTTGACTTCTGATTGTGATGGTGTGAATTATAACATCTGTATTTTCTCACCCTTCACATGAGACTGAAAATGGAATAAAAGTTTTCAAAATGCCTCTCAATTGCCCCATCTCTGGGTCAGAAAAGGGCATAATCTGACATTTCCTGGGCTTACATACTAGAGATTCCTTCAAGGGGATCTGACAGAGCATCCTCACTTCTGTAATACCTGTCAGCTTGGTCATGGGAGGCTGAGGCTACCTTCATTTTAGTGGAACCCCCTCGGTTAGTTTTTCCCTCCTTGAGTTGACGCACCCATGCTTCCAGGATAGAAGTGGGTTTCCCATCCCACCTTTTCACGTCTTCTCCATGGTCACACAGACAGAACCAAAGGTCAGCTCATGGAGTATACCCTCTCTCTCTAGCTGGGGAATGTTGGGCTGTGACTCTGGGGCCTGTGACTCATACTGGTGCTGCACCAATTTTCCTCATCTCCTCCCTCACCTCCCTCATCTCCTCTTTGAGTTCCTTGACCACAGCAGAGACGAGTCTGCATCGGGCCATTGATCATACTCTCTTAATTTCTAAGCTTGTTGGCAACAGAACCCACTGTCTCTTGGTTGTCCTTGGCATTAATTGTTCCAATGAATGTGGTGTATTGAGATGGCCCTAGATTTGCCAGATTACACATTTGTCTTGTGCACCTGACCTTTGCCAGGGTGATTATCATGCTGTTCATCCCTCCCAAAGAGTACCTCCAATACTGCCACTTCTCTCAGCTTTGGATCCCTTCCTCAAGGGTCTTCCAGTGCATTCTATGATGGTATTCCTGCATTCTCTCTCTGTGGACAAACCTCTCTTACACTCATTAAAAGCTGCTCCTAGAGGGAAAGGGGCCCTGGCTCCCTTACGAATACCTGATTCACACCTGAGTCCTGGGTCAAGGGTCCCAAATTCCTTGCCTCACCACTATCCAGTTACACACCTGGACCCATAACGTCCCAGACCCGAAGTAACCAGGCTGTACAAGCCTCATGTCCCCGTCATGCAATATATTTTTGCAGATTATGGAGACTTTCATGCGTCAGGGACACGGTGATGATCTCAATCTCTGGCTCCCCTGTGGATTGTGAAGACCCTTCTTTCTTATCCTTATTACCTGGGTGCTCTGATTTCACCTTATACTTCTTTGTTTCCACAGGGGCAACTGCTGCTGGCTGTGACTGCCCCTGTGGTTCACCTGGAACCTGGATGGTTTTAACATCTGTGGGTTCCACTGCTGCACCATTAGATGCTCTTTCTTTGAGGCAGTGGGAGGGTTTCCCACCAGCTGGGGAAATGTACTCCTTTAGCATTTGGCCCATCTCGTGCATCTCCTTCACCAGAACCCCCACTCAGTCTGGGTAGTTCATTTCTGAGCTGGGCTGTGGGGCAGGGTCAGGCTTTGGGGCAGCATCCCTATTCTCTGGGGTAGGTATCAGGATGGTTATCCAGGTCAATCTCCCCTTATCTCTGAATGCTGACTAGAATAGGCCTATCAACAATGCCAGCCACTGCATGATATCATCAGCATTTAGAGAAGATTGGAACCCTTTGAAAACTGGTGGGGTAGACCCAAAGAGCTGGGTGAAGCTCTGGGAGAAAATTTCCCCTGGTGTCATTTCCTCACAGTAGGTACCATTATTAAAATAACTCCAAAAACAAAAAGTTAGTGTGTGATAGCTCTGAATCCATGTGCCTGCCTTCGAGAGGAAGTTAAAAATCCATGAATTCCTCACCTTATTAATCCAAAAAGCAAACTGGGTAACAGCCACAGTAGCCTTAGTTATAGGACCCATGTTTAGATAAGGACTTGCAAATGGGAGAAATAGAGCCATGACCATATGCCACCCAAACCAGGATAAGTAGACCACATGGTGCCAGCTAATGAGGTTTCTATATCCAGCACACACACACACACAAAATCAGGTTACTTGAGAATGGTTATTCTTTTTTTCACCCTTTTTCTCTCAATGCTCTCAGGCCCCAGATTGGGCATCAAAATTCTGTCTTGGTTTGGAAAGACAGGTGTCTGCTAGGGAGGGCAGGAGCCTCCCTTGGAATGCAGAATGCAAACACCCTCCCTCTGAAATAATATAACTTTGAAATTAAGGGGCTCTCAGGCAAAGATATGAGGATAGGAGTAACAGTTCTTTACTAGTACGTATAACAAGGCAAACAAACAATAACTATGGCATTAACAACAAACAGAACTAGGAACATTGCAACAGCCTTCTTGGCCGAGACAGGAAGGGATGGAGGAAATGCTTTGCTTCACAAAATCCTGGGGCAGTCTTATTCCTGTGCACCTGCAGGACTCTGAGGAGCACCAAGCTGGAACAGCAGGAATGAGCAGGAATCCTGGGCTGGTGCTGAGATGTATCAGAAGCTCTGCAGTGGTAGCTGGAATTGCTGGGATGTCCCGGCAGGGCAGGGGGTGTGGGGCTACAGCGTAGAAATACCCAGAGCGGTGCCGAAGAATCAGCAAGGGTGGGATAGTGGCAGCCTGACTCCTAGCCTGACTCCAGCGGCAGCAGGGCAGGAAAAAGCTCAGGATTTCTGGACACATGGTGTCACCATGGAGCAGATGGTGATAGGTCCCTAGGACTGGACTCTGGTGGTGACAGTGAATTCTCCCCCTAGTAAGCAACAGCTCGACTGTGCTCCTTCTGATGCCGAGAGTGAGAGCCAGCAGCTACCCTCAACCCTGTCCTTTACCTCCCCCAAAATTCACGGTATCTTCCCCCTTCAAGAGAAACTCGCAGAGACAAAAGAAGTGTAGCCAGATGCTATACTCCTCTCCCCACCCTAGCAACTTCTTTTGTTTTTTCTTAAGTACCCAGAAGTACCCAGTAGTTAGTTTCCTAGCAACTTATGGGAAAAAATTCTGTAAGTAAAAAAGAAAGAAACCCAACATGTGTCTGGTACAGTGCACAGTGCAAGGCAAAGATGGCAATTTGATTTAAATGGCTAAATAAACATGTCAACATGATATATTATTTGACTCATTTGCCTTGATTTTAATGATAAACATAATTGTCATTAACTTGGAAATTCCAGAACAGTGTCATGTTCTCTCCTATATTTTTTTAAGACACTTGATAGCTTTGCAGCTGCTTTGCTAGAGAGAAGAGAGATTGTGCAATAGCAATTGGGATATTTTTCTTCAATTAAAAATACTTTATCATAATGGGTATTATTTGTCATATGATTTTCTATGACATAGAGGCTACTGTGAATGTCATGCATCAGAATAGACTCCCTAGACAAGTGGTTGAGTCACCATCCCTGAAGATATTTAGAAGATACAAAGATATGACACATAGGGACATAATTTAGTGGTGTATTTGGCAGTGGTAGGTTTAAGATGGACTCTATGATCTTATAGGTCTTTTCCAACCTTAAATATTTCTAAGAGTCTATATATGATTGCACAATTTTTGAGAAGCAGGCAATTTTCTGCAGAAGAAGGAGGACTGAGAAGTTACTTCAAGCTTTAATTTTTTTTCTAGTTTCTGAGAGCAAATATATCTACCTAATTTAACAGTATCTTCAAAAAAGAATAATCTCTAATCTGAAGGCATAATTGAGTAATTTTTTCCTCAATCTCCTCAGGCTCATCTATTAGTTGATGGAAGTGTTTACAGAAGTCTTGGCATCAAATTATAGTATCACTATGGGTCAAATCAAAGGTCATTGAATGGGATTTATATGTCTACAATTAAATGTTTTCACAAATAATTGTAAAATTGTGAAATCAGTATCATAAAAGTGTGAGAACCCTGTCTATTTAGGCAGTGGTGAATGTTGCTATCATTGTGTAAAACTACACAGCAGCAGAGCCAATGTTTTAGCACTGTAAAATATAGTCACGGTGCCTCCACTTTACGGGAAAACAGATTGCCATCAATTTACCAGAGCTTTCACAGTCTTAAGTATTCCCTTAGAAATTAAAACAGACAGTAGCCCAGCATATACTTCCTAGAAAGTTGCAAATTTTTTTGCCTTCTGGGGAGTAACACGTAAGACTGAGATTCCTCATTCCTCCACGGGTCAATCCATAATTGAAGGAGCTCATAGCTCACTCAAGCATCTTGTATTACAACAAAGAAGGGGAATGGGGAACAACCCCCTGCCAAATGCTTACAGAAGGCATTGTATGTTTTTAAAGTTTTGAAGTGCTCCTTGATGTATCCTAATCCTCCAATTATCAGACATTTCAGTAGTAGTCTGCAATTACAGTGCAAACAGAAACCCCCAGTGTTGGTAGGGGATCCAGAGATGGGTAAAACTGTGGGACCTTACGCCCTTGTGGGGTCGAGGTTACATTTGTGTTTTCACAGAAGCTAGACCGAAGTAGATTCCAGCAAGGAACATGAATCCTTGGCGACACCACCTGAGAATCCAGCCCTGACATCAGCCTCTGAGGATTAGATGTCTTGCATGACTCTATCTGACCATTCCCAATCTATTCATGCTAGCATTCAGGCGCTGAGAGACTGCATGAGTAAATCACAAGTTCATGACAGCTTATATTGGTTAGGACTGCTTTTAAGAGACTGGGGGCTTAGTGGCTGGATAAGGAACTTAGTTAAAGTAGCCATTTATGCTTTAGGTGTTATCTTGTGCATACTTCTTGTGGTGCCTTGTATTTTGCAATGCTTACAGAGATTGATTGACAAATCAATAAAGAGAATTTTACTGGTGCAAAAGGAAGGGGGAGATATGGAAGAACACATGAGAGATAAAACAGAAAGCACAGATATCCTGGCCTTAGTAAGATACAAACTGTGGGATAAGTGACCACAGATATGAAAAAGAACTGGGAAAAGAACCGCGTGTGTAGCTATTAAGGTCTTTTAAACTATGTAGTTTTGTAAAGGCTGCCAAATAATGCGAACCATAGGCTATCCATAGTTTGTGGGAAAATTCTTGCTTAAGGATGTGACTGTTTAGGTCTGTGACCTATTTGAGCTGTAACAAGTATATAACACTGTACTGTGAGATTAATATCTGACTTCAACTCCTTTTACTCTGACTTCAATTTAGGCTTACGCTTAGTCTTTAATAAACTAATTTCAATTCAAACGCTGACCTATTTTTGCTCAAGCTTTAGCTTAAGGGTCCCTACTTAGACTACTTTTGCACCCCCTCTTTTGAAGTCCCATCTCTCAGTTGCACACCATTGGGACACAATATCTATCATAATTGTAAGTATACTTGTATACATTTTTCATACATATTTTCAGGTTGTTTGGATATAAAAGAAGGAAGAAAACAATGGTTACTTTAGCTTTGTTAATGACACATTGTAATATTCCATTTTAAATAAGATTTCTTTTTTAAAACAGTTTGATGACGTAACTGTTCCTGCTGAAGTCTTTGATTATTGTATTAATAGGAAAAATGCTTAAGTAAATAAATAAATATATTTTATAGTCGCCTCACACAGTGTATCTATGCAATTAATACCATAACACACCTTACATAGATGCTTATAGAAAATGTGTGCAAACATCCTGAAAAATATTCAAATCCTACTGAACCCTGAGGGTATTAAAAGCAACAATCCAGGTGAGTTTCCACCCTTCAAGGTATAGTGGGTCGATCCTGACTGGATGCCAGGTGTCCACTAAAGCTGCTCTATCACTTCCCTCCATAACCAGATAGGAGAGAGAAAATAGTCCATAAGGTTCATGTGTTGGGATAAGGACAGGGAGAGATCACTCACCAAATACTCATGGGCAAGAGAGACTGAATGTGAGAATACTGATTGAATTTATTCCAAACAAAATCAGAGCAGATAATGAGAAGTAAAATAAATCTTAAAACCATCTTCACCCCTCCCTCATTAACAGACCCTCCTCCTCCCCAGTGGCGCAGGAAGAAGGGAAATGGGGGTTATAATCAGTTCATCACAGTTGATCCTGCTGCTGCTCAGGGAAAAGTGTCCTCCCTCTGCTCCAACATGTGATCCCTTTCACAGGAGACAGTTCTCCTTGAACTTCTCCAATATGAATCCTTCTCATGGGCACCAGTGCTTCACAAACTGCTCTGTGGGTCACTTTTCCATGGGATGCGGTCCTTCAGGCACAGTCTGCTCTAGCATGAGGCTCCCACAGGGTCAAGGGTCTTACCAGGACACCTGCTCTAGTGTGAGCTCCCCTCTCCAGCCTGCTTCAGCACAGGATTCCCATGGGTTTGCAGCTTCTTTTGGTCATCTACCTGCTCCAGCATGGGTCTCCTCCCATGGGCTGCAGGTGGATCTCTGCATTCCCATTGACCTTCACAGGTTGCAGAGGCACAGCTGCTTCACCATGGTCTTCATCATGGACTGCAGAGGAATCTCAATTCCAGCAGCTGGAGCACCTCCTCCCCCCTCCTTCTCCAAGGATCACTCCTCTATTCTCTGGCTCCAATTATACCTGGACAATAATTTTTTCTTCTTCCTTAATATGTTATCACAGAGGTGTTACTACCATTTTTGATTGACCCAGCCTTGGCCAGCAGTGGGTCTGTCTTGGAACCAGCTGGTATTGGCTGTGCTGGACATGGAGGAAACTTCTAGCAGCTTCTCACAACTGCCACCTCTGGAGCCCCACCCCTGCTACTATGGAGCCCCATCCCTGCTACTAAAACCTGGCCATGCACACCCTATCCGTAATGTTGGGCCCAGAATTCTTCAATGTGTATCTTAATAGCTTATTTCCCACTCCCAGGGAGATATTGAAGTGATTTCTCCAGAACTGGTGCTGGAGCTATAGCTAAGCAGTTATCCCATTTAAATTCTGGCCATTTCTTTTTTCCAGCATGGAGTAGTATCTTCTGAAATAAACATTTCTCTTTGTAAATAACATTCAGGGTGCCCATTAGTGTTTCAGTTGCCACCTGCTGACTGACTGTCGAAAGACTTCATCTAGTTGAAAAGCCCCTGCACTGTGACAAGTCAATAATATTTCTACTTTTGCTAATTGTGTTCTCATGTTTGTTGTGTATAGATGTACACAGGCTTATTCCTTGGTTTTTTTTCTTCTCTCACCTAAACTTTTTTTTCACCACTTTTAATTTTCCTTAGCACAGGCAAAATAGGTCCATATTTTTCTACATTTTAAATTAACTCAAAGGCTGTGTACAAGTCTCATAAGGAGTCAAGATAAAAAGGTTTGTTTGTGTCTTCGGGTAATTTTATGATGATACTCTATCCCATAAACTTCTGCTCCATTCCCAGAAATGGTTGCTGTAGCTTTAAGGTGGGTCCTGGGGAGGGGTGGGAGCCTTCAGGGAGGGGTGGGAGCCTTCAGGATTTTTTGTGTGGGCTTTGTTCCAAGCCTCAATCCTAGGCATACTTGATGCTGTGTGGACTGGTGTTACTTTGTTGTTTAGCTAGCTTGGTTTTTTGTTAGCTTAAGTAAAAAAGTTTCTTTCCCTTTTTCCCTGGCCTTGGAGACTGCAAGGCTTTTGTTTTTTCCTTTAATTGTTCAGCTTGGTTTTGGTCCAAGATCAGAGAGGCAATGGGCCAGGGATCTGTGGAGAGCTGTGAGAAGCTGCTCTGTCCCAGCCCCAGACCTCAGGAAAAGCTGACACAGCAAAAGAAAGGTCCCTGAATCCACTTACTTCGTATACTGTGAGGAGGAGACCAACACTGGGGATTTACCAAGTTCCCATCTGTTTTTCTTTTTTCTAGAGCTAGAACTATTTTGTCTTCCCTGAGACAAAAGCTGGTACCATTTTGTTCCTCCCTGCCACGTGGCCAGCCAGTTTTTCTTCCCCTGGCATTTTGTTGTTTTTTGTTGTTGTTGTTTCTGTGTGTGCATGTAGGGGGAATAAGGCTCTGACATTTCAATATCTAGCATTTATTCCTGTTTTGTGTGCCATATGGACACTTTGTTTGTCAATAAACAATTGGGGTTTTTTCACTTTCATGCACTAATACTCATTTCTTATCAGTGGAAAGGGATTGCTGAAACCCTTTTCTTTAGAGGAAACACTAATTCCAGCGTGTTTTCTCCCAAACTTATCTCTAAATAAAGACAGTTTGCTTAGTTTCTAAATAGTTACTGTTTTCCTTAAAATATTTTCTGTACAAATATTTGCATTTCACAGAAAAATTTATTTCTCTTAATTTTAAATACAGTTCCTACCAACTTACCAATACAGGAAAATTCTAGTTGTTTCTAAATCTGAGGAAATTTTTTTTTTTTTTTTTTTTTTTTTTTTTTTTTTTTTTTTTTTTTTTTTTTTTTTTTTTTTTTTTTTTTTTTTTTTTTTTGGACTGTACTTCTTTGGAAGAAAGACGTTAGGCAGATCTTCCTGGAAGAAAAGGGAGACCATTTACCTGTCTTGGGAGAATGTATTGTGAGAAGAATGTGAGAGGAGGCTCACAAGCCTGCACCATATAGAGTGCTTAAGGTTTACAGGAGCACAGCAACCCCCTACATATGTGGAAACATGGGCAGTTTACTGTGAAGCAAAGAGAATGAAAAGTCAGGACTTGTACCCAGAAATACCTTTCTAGGGGTCAGATAGTAGGAAGCTATGTTTACACCTTTCATAGATCCTATTATTGTAACCACTGTGTTTTCCTTCTTCCTCATTTGAACCCCAGGTAATATATTTGATATCCAAATGATGCATGAATTTCTTGGTATTTTAAGCTGTCTGGGTTTTGTTGGTTTTTTTGTTTGTTTTTGTTTTTGTTTTGTTTGTTTGTTTTTCCCAGCAACTTGCTGTAGGTGAGAAGCCTTGGCAGATTTGCCTTGAAGGTCTAGTTCTTTTGGGGCTCTATCACATGTTACTGGTGCCATCAATGAACTGGTCATTGCACAGATGAACTCTGTCTCTGGTTTTTTTGCTGTTTTCAGTAGAGAAGAGCAGATCTCAAAACCTTTATATTGCATGCTTGCCTGGCTCATTATATAGTACTATCTCTTAGCCTCCATCCCCTAGATGGAAGAATAGAAAGGAGGACCTCTGTGGGGTCTCACAGGGAAATAATGAGTATACATTCACTAAATATTGGGGTATGGAGTGCTATATGAATGTCAAGATTGCTAGGGGTTTTGTGGACAGCAAGCTTCTTCTTGATTTCTGAAACTCAAATTCAAGCTGAATTTGAGTCACCTTGTGCTACTATGTAGCTATAATTCACATTCATGCTGTTTAAAATGTGAGAAGAAACCTGCAGTAACTTTGTCAAACTGTAATACTTGGCCAAATTGTTTCCTAGTGGTAGTGTTTAAAAGATTTTTAAACACGCAAACACAAATCTTGATTTGGTTGCCCTGCAACTGGCATACTGTTCCCCTCTCATTCAAAAATTTGTGTCTAATGGACTGATCTAAAAGAGGTTTTCTCAGTTTGTGACTTTCTTGTTGCATAAGTAACAAGTAGCAGTTAAGGCCATTTACTGGTTAAATTGCAGTCCATTTTGGGAAAGTAAACTGACGTATATATTAGGAAAGGTAATGTATATACTAGAAAAAATAAGAAAGGCATAAAGCAAGGAACTGCGTACAAACACCAAAAAGTTCACTTGGATCTAGGACTGGGTCACTTCCAACTGGGGAAACTCTCATAACAAAATATTGCACATTCCACACCAACATGGGAAATGCAAGGGCAGGTCTGCCATGTTAGCCAAAAGTGTAAGCACAGTGCAGGCAGGGCTATTTGAGCCTCTTTTCATCTGGATAGAAATACCTTCCAGAACTGTATGCAAGTCTTGTATTGCTGCTTTTATTACCAATTCCTATTCTCAGACATCCAAAACCTATGTAATTGCTCTCTCCTGCTGTCGGGTCTCCATTCCAATGTTTCTAACCAGGTAATTTCCTATGTAACTGTAGGACTAAGCCTTGCTACATTATCAATGCAGGGAGATGTCAAATGAGTAGCATTTTGAAAGGAGTTGGGAATGTGTTGATGATTGAGATAGTTGAGAGTGGATAGCATGAACAGGACGTCCCCTTCTCCCCCATTTAAAAGTTAGGCTTGTTCCCTGCAAGTCCTGAAGCTGAAACCTTCAAAAACTGAATTGTTCAGAAATTTGTCCTACTCCATTTTAGGTGTTCTAAGCATATTTACTAGCTTCAGTATTCTTCTTCATACTATGGACATGCTTCACATTACACTGTTTCTCAAACTTCAAGTTTTATGTCTTCCTTCCTTCTCTGAGAATGAATTCTCCAGGTGTAAGAAGTAGAGAACAGACCATAGGTACCATAGAACTGACCATTTGGCTAGAATAATTTTCTTTGTAGTAGCTAGTTGTCTTGGTTTAGATAGACAGGTATCTGCCAGGGAAGATTGGAGTCTCTCTTGGAATGGAGAATGTAAGCTCCCCCTGCCCTCTTTTTTTTCCAGATTAATATAAATTTGCAATTAAAAGGCTGTCAGGCAAAGATTTTGTGATTAGGTATAGCAGATTTTTACTAGGGATATTAAAAATACAAATGTTGTAGTACAAAAAGAATTAGCAAACAAACAAACAAGAAATCTTAGAAAAACCTTGACAGAGTCAGAAATACAACCTGACACCTTGTTGGTCAGGGTGTTGGGAACAGTCTAAAAGTAAGTCTTCTTGGAGTGGTTTTGTTTGAAGTAGAGATGGTTCTATAGAGAAAAAGGGTGCAGAGATGGGTCTGGTCTTCTTTTGGGAGTCTTGTCAGAACACTGGATGACTGGTGACACTTGTGGCTCTTTTTTATCTAGATGGAAATGGTTTGGCTCCTCCTCCCTGGGTAGAGCATCTCACAATGGGATGACGTAATGTGTCATGTTATTGGTGAGCTTTAATGCCCCATTAACAAAAGATATCCCCACGGAGGGAATGGGAGGGTGAGCAGAGATAAGAAACAATGCTTCACTTGGTTTTAACAACTAGCTTGTTAACAGAAAGGCAGTTACACGCTCCCTCCTGGAGTTATAACACATAAAGAAAAAACACCTCCCGAACTCGGTTTCAACAGATGGAATAGAATAAACTTGTTTTTTTTTTCTTTTTCCTTACAAAACTCAAGACACTAGTATAGGGCTATTTTTTGGATTTGTGTTCAAGGCAGTGTTGATAATTGTCATAGTTTAATTTCAGCTAGTAACTAAGGACCATGCATCTGCTCGCTTACTCCCCCAAGTGGATGGGGGAGAGAATTGGAAAAGTGGGAAAACTCACGGGTTGAGATTAAGCCAGTTTCATAAGGAAAGCAAAAGCAGAAAATACAAGTAAAGAAAAAAAAGGAATTAATTCACCACTTCCCATGAGCATGCAGGTGTTCAGCCATTCCCAGGAGAATAGAGCCCCATCATGCGTAATTGTGACCTGGAAAAACAAATGTAATCACTCCAAATGTCTCTCTTATTCTTCCTTCTCTCCCTACAATCCCCACCACCCCCCCNTCCCCCCCTTTTTACTGAGCATGACATTTATATACTGAGCATGACAGCATATAGTATGAAATATCCTTTTGGTCAGTTGGTGTCAGCTGCCCTGGCTGTGTCCCTTCCCAACTTCTTGTGCACTCCCAGGCCCCTTGCTGGTGCGATGGTTCAAGAAGCAGAAAAGGCCTTGGCTTAGAAAGCCCTCAGTAAACCTTGCTCAGCAATAACATAAACATCTCTGTTATAGATGAGTAATGAGATGGTTTGCTCTCACAATTAAAGGATAAATATTATGTGTATGTTAGAAGAAGTTTTGTAGATGTATAGTTATGTTATTGTGATATGTCCTCCCATAGTCCTCTTTCCCCTCCCCCTTGTATTGTTGTCACGGGATGGCCTTGGTAGTTGGGGCATTTGGGGAGGGCTGGCTTGTTACTAGGAGGCGCAGCATGGCAACACCTGACCTCCAATCAAATTGCAAGAAAGTGATCTCCACCAATGAATGGTGAAGAGAAGTTGATTGACAGGCTTTGGGAGGGGCATATACACCAGGAGTATAAAAGGTGGTGCAGCCATTTTGCAGATGAGCACATGGCAGCTAGTTATGGCGATCTTCAGCACTGCCCTTTCTCCTTATTCAGTCTTTTGTTATATTTTATTAAGGTTTAATATGCCTTTTAAATTTTAAAAGTGAGCATGGTGTCTTACATCTGTATACTATCAGGACTGGTTTCAGCACAAACCCAAAGCATAGGTCCATACCAGCCACTGTGAAGAAAATTAACTCTATCTGAACCAAACCCTTCTCTGTTGAGCAGTACTTGCACAGCATCAAGGCCTTTCTTTTGGATGTGATCAACCAACCAATTTCTCATCCACCAGAGTCCACCCTCAAGTCCATCTCCCACCAATTTAGAAAGAAGGATGTTATGGGGAACAATGTTAAAGGCCTTATAGAAGGTTATTATTTAAGTATCTCATTTGCTTTCTATAAAACCATAGTATTAGACCCTCTTTCATTATAATTTAAAACCGCTAATTTCTTCTGTAAGAAAAAGAAAAAAACTGCTGTAGCATGACAGCATTTCTAAATGTCTAAAGGTCGGAATAAGACTGAGCTGATCCTCTTTAGAAGGAAACTGTTCTATGATTGTAACTGATTTAGTTCCAGCACATCTTTCTACTGAGAAATGCAAAGTACAGAAAGAAGACCTTATATAGCTTTATATTTCAAATTAGTAAGATAATATTAATTTTCTTTTTTTTGAAAGTAGAATTGCAATCAGCATCTTCAATATAATTTGCTGTTTGTCTCTTAATGAGAATTGCATGCCTGTACAGTACTTTGGTACAGATGCTCCCAGCTGTAGAGGTAGAGCTAGTCATTAGATTGCTGCCACATTATATAAAATTGCAAGAACAGACTTCTGGACTGCACCATGTATGGGTGATGGATTAATCAAAATAGATGCTGCCTCTTAGAAGCTATGTTTTTCCAGACGTTCCCCTTTTGTATCTTTACTTGGGACCTGAACACAAAAATATTGCAAGTTTTTTTTCCTTCTCTCTCTGCATTGTATGTTGAATATATTCTCACGTAAAGTGTAGGTGGATTTGAAAGGGCACTTTGGCTCATGCCTCACGCCTCGCAAGTTCTGCCTTCATGTAGTATATGGTGTATGGGGGGTTTTCTTGCTTGTTTTTTTGAAGGAGTTCAGTCCAGTTGTTTGGCAAATAAATACTCATGGCTGTGGACCAGTACACCCAGAAAAGGGTTTGTTGTCTGATTATATGAAAACTTGCTCTGTGGCTGACCTTGTGTTTTAAAACTTGCATTGATGCGATTTAACAGCAAATAAATGTGACTTCTCATTACAGGTTTGTCTTTTCATTAGTATTACCACACATAGGGTGTTGGGCAGAGGAATACTCTATTCCCAGAATCTTTAACAAAATGATAGTTAAAGACCTTCTAAAGAATGACAGAAAGATATTTTTCTTATTATTTAAGAAGGTCTATGTTAATTAAAGAAGTTAGGACAGCAAAACCTGCTTTATAAGAAGAGTAATTGTGTCACTATGATGATACAGGATAAATAATGTCCCGTTCCACTATAAAAGTGGGAGTCGGAGAGGATTCTTTTCATAGATTTCTCAGACAAAAATATTGTGCAAACACGGCAATATTTTATCTGACGCCCTTTTATTGATTAATAAAAAAAAAAAGGGCTAAGTGTTCCTATTAAAGAGGGATAGGAAAAGGAGCAGAGAGAAAGAGAGAGATGGGGAAAGAAATAGAAGACAGGGTAGAGTATTGCCACAAAAACCCCAGCTCTTTGTCAGCATCGGCTTAACAGGCAGAGCTTGTGTAGTGCAAACTGCAGTGTGTTTGCGTAGCTCCCGTGGCGGGCAGGGCACGATTTCTAAACAGTAGGAGGCTGCATGATCTCTCTGTCTCCGGGGAACAGGCTGCCATGGCCACGGGCACAGTCCTGGACCAGCTTCAGGCTCCCAGGGTCGAGGCGCAGCGGCTGCAGGCACGATCAAGTACAGGCGGCAGCTGCAGGCTAGTGCTACGGCGAGCTGGTGTGGCGGCAGCGCAGGAAACAGGGTGGCGGCGGCAGTCACGGTGTCGGTGCGAGCGAGCTGTGCTGCAGATTTGGCTGCCCACAGGCCGGTGGCGGACGCGCAGCAAGCACGGCAGGGGCAAAGGGCTGCAGCGGCATCTGCTCCGCTGGGGAGGCAGCGGAGCACGAGGTCATCGTGACGATAAGCTGGTTTACGGGAAGGATGAAGCAGGCCCACAGGGAGGAAAAGGCAAGGCAGGGGGAGGGGGGATTGAGTGGACCCTACAAGTGAGCCCCCGCTCCCTCCAAGACACCCAACGCAAAATGGTTCTCGTTGTGTCGTAGTTAGCTGCCCTAATGTGCTAAGGTTCCTCCCACAGCTTCATTTCCCGGGCATTCTTTGCAGCATCCAGGTATTTGCCCCATCGTGGAGACCTCCTCTGCCCTTATTGGTTGCCAGGTGAAGCCCCTCCAGGGGTGGGGATGCCAGCAGTCTTTATAGGAATCTTTCACCTCATGTGTAACATATGTTAAGGCATAAAGAAAAAACACTTTGGTGCCTGTCAATTAGGTTGCTACTTGTTACATGCAGCAGAGGCAGGTAAGACAGATTTGAGTTTGTTCAGTAAAGGAAGGTGCAAAATCCTTTGGGATGGAATAACCTTATTCACTAACTAGTACAGGCCAGACTGCTTGAAAGAGGCTTTGCAGAATCAGGACTACTGGTGGAACACACATTAAACATAAGTCAGTAATGTGCTCTTGATTGGGGGAAGTGGTTTTACCTCTCTCTGTGATACTTGTGAGGTTATAAATGCATAAAATATATAAAATTGGCTTATTGCAAATATTAAAATGAATACTATATGTGTAATATAGGAAGGTTTTACTGTATTGTCTGTTATTATTAACAGAAGTTTAGAAATGTGATGAATGTATATTTTGTTTGACTTGTAACGTAGTAAAGACCTTTTTGTAACATCTAAAAATCGGAGTGGGGATCCTCCTGCATTCCTGAATTAAACTAGATCAATATAGCGGTGAACCAAAGACTACAAGAAGGAATTTCTTGATCTCTGGTATCAGAAGAATGAGACATAAGACGACGAAAAGCACCAACAGGAACTTTATCTACAAGATGTAATAAAATGTTAATTTGGTGACATGAGACAAGCTGGGGGGACCAAAACCAAGAAAACATCTGAACTCAAAGGAATGTCTGAATAATGCATTAAGGTCTATTGAATATTGAAATAAATGAAAAGCTGGAGTTGACAATGCATCAAGTAATATAGCCAATTTATTAATTTGTTCAATAAAGAGAATGAGCAAATCGCAGCACTGGCTGCATGAGGGATCTCCATCCCAAGCAACGCATAAATTCAGCTGCCAAACGTTGGTCTCTTATACTGTTCTAGGCACTTCACTTACCCAGATTTTCAGTTATTTTCTACTTGCTTTTCTTCATAATCAGCAGTTGTAGTTTTTGAAGATCTGTTGGGGAGGTGGTCCAAGGTGGTCTTCTGACTGGTCTCTCCAGTCTCCTATTCTTTTTAAAATATCTTTTTCCACTAGCATTATTTTTGGTTATATAGTTTGCTTAAGCAAGCATATATATTTTGTTAGTCACCATACATTTTGCAAGCCTCCTCTTAACTATTTCACAACTTCACTTTCACAAAGCGTAACATGCCTTAACACCTGTTTGGGGCCCCCTCTCTCTCAGTTATTACAACATGTTTCGAAAATAACTTTGTAAAGTCCCCCAGTTTGTTAGTCCCACATCCCCTTGTTAAAGGATTGCAAATTCTTCTATACTAAGAAAAAATTTATAACTTATACAAAGGGTAGTTTAAACTTATACTACAAGGTAGTTTAAGGTTTACATCGCAAATAATTACAAGTTTGTTGTTGAAACAAACTGTTAGCTAAAATCCTGTTGTAAAGTTGCCTTGTTAAACCCCACTTCCATGCCTTACTTAGTTGATTTTTTCTTTTTCTTAAAACTCTTCTTTATAATAATGCCATGGTCTCTGTCCACATTGCCCACAGATACATATACTATTTGATTGACACAAATCACAACCTGATTTCTCACAGTATGTAACATACAGATCCTTAAAAACAAAGGATCTGAAGGTGTGGTACGTGCTGGCTGGCTGCCTGCCAGGCACACTTGGCCAAGAACAATTTGCTTTATTTCTGTCTCCTAATTGTCTTTTTATTTTTTAATTAAACTTAAAATTTTTTCTAAGGAAGTGAACCTCGTTTTTCACATACGGATTGTATGTGGAGTGCTGTGCAGAAATTCTGGTCAAAAGACTGTCAGGGAAAAACTGGAGCAAGTCCAAGTGGATGGCTGCCACATATGCCACATATGCCACATATGTAGTGGATGGCTTTACCACATATGGTAAAGGGGTCTAAGATATCAAACTCCCTTCAGCCTTAGGAAGAGAAGACTAAAGACAGATCTTATTGGTGTCTGTATATACCTGCAAAGAAGATACAAGGATTATTCTCAAGAGTGTGTGTTGATAGTACAAGAAGCAGTAGATGCAAGCTGCAACATGGAAAATTCCAGTTAGAGAGAAAAAAAAGAAACAACATGATGGTTGTCAAAAACCATAGTAGTTTGCCCAGTTAGGCTGTAGTAATCATCATTCATTAGAACAGGGCCCTGAGCAACCTGCTTTGAGCAGGATGTGAATTTGACTTAGATGACCTCCAGATATGCCTTTATTGGGAGTTAAATTTCTTACTTTTTTACTTATGGAATTTTTCCCATGAGTTGCTGGGAGACTAACTGCTGCGTACTTGTGGGTGCTTGACCAAACAAAGATGTGGCCAAAAGTTTAGAGAGGAGTGTAGTCAGAGGAGAAAGATACTGCGAGTTTTGGGGGGCAGGTAAAGGACAGGGCTGGGGCAGCTGCTGGCCCTCTTGCTCTCGGCATCAGAAGGAGCACAGTCGAGCTGTTGCTTAGTGCAGGGAGAATTCACTGTCACCACCCAAGTCCAGTCCTACCTAGGGAATCTATCACCACCTGCTCGTGTGTCCAGCAATTCAGAGCTCGCCTTCTCCTGCCATGCTGGAGCTAGGCCACTGCTGTCCTGCCCCAGCTGCTCCTCCAGCACTGCTCTGGGTCTTTTTGCTATGCTGTAGCCCCTCACCCCCTGCCCGCCTGTACGTCCTGCATTTCCAGCTACCACCTTAGAACTTCTGATACATTTCATCCACCAGCCCGGGATTCCTGCTCATTCCTGCTGTTCCAGCTTGGTGCTCCTCAGAGTCCTGCAGGGGCACCGAGAATCAGACTGCTCCAGGGTTTTGTGAAGTAAGCCTCTCCTCCATCCATTCCTGTCTTGGCCAAGAAGGCTGTCACAAGGTTCCCGGTTCTGTTTTGTTGTTAATGCTATAGTTGTTGTTTCGTTTGCCTTGTAATATGTACTAGTAAAGAACTGTTATTCCTATCCTCCTATCTTTGCCTGAGAGCCTGTTAATTTCAAAATTATAATAATTTGGAGGGAGGGGGTTTACATTCTCCATTCCAAGGGAGGCTCTGGCTTTCTCTGGCAGACACCTGTCTTTCCAAACCAAGACAGCCTTCTAACCTTATGTGAGAGCCTGGAAAGATTGATGTCTTTAGACGTTTGGCATGCATGTGTGCAGGGGAAGGGGCAGGTCAAGCCTTGTCCTGGTGAGGCAGCTATCTGCCCTCTACAGCCCCACCCCTATAGCCTATATCTCATCCTAGTAGTGGCTGCCAATCATGGAACACCAGATAATGCCCCACATTCTCCTAACCCAACTTCTAAGTGGCCAAATGACCAGAATTCCCACCTGGGTGAAGGGCCCAAGAAGGCCAAGGGATATTTACAGCCAACCATGGGCCCATCAGTTTGTCTGGACCCTACCTCCTTCTGGAATTGCTATTGTGATGGGAAATTGGGAGCTGGTAGCTATATATGTGCTTTTTTGTATCTTTTCTGTCCTTCTCTTTTTCTTCTTCTTAAATTCCCTCTTCTTGGAATTCTTGAGTGACTTGTAATTGAACACTTTGAGTTTGCTAACTTGAATGGGCTAAATTAATGCTTTGAGAAGTCTTTTATATTGACTGATTATTGCACTAAGCCTTTTGCCAAAGCTTCCTTGATTTTCTAAAGTTGCTGGTATAGTTCTTTTTTGTTGTTTAGACCTCTTGAGAATATCTTGTCAGTATTTCTACTATACATCTAACTCACTGTACATGAACAATTTGTAAGCCATGTTAAAAATCTTGTCAACCAAGTCTAACAACTTGGTAGGGCCTTACAACCCCACACCAACATGAACTGGAAATCAACTGGAGATGAAGCTCCTTTCTAAGAGAGCTTTGATACAGTAAGTCTAAAAATGAAATGAAACTATATTTGAATGAAAAGTAATTCCTGTCTTTGCTCACTTCTCTGTTGACTACTTCTCCAGACAGGAAAATGAGATTAATTTTCTGATAGCTCACTTGTTTTCAGTATAAACTTCACTTTGATTTGACTGAGGACTTTGAAGGTAAAAACAATATATTGCTTGCCTTTTCTTACACACTCCCCCCCTCCCCCTGCCCCCT
>VXBN01003152.1:50567-92816 GCA_013397395.1 Sinosuthora webbiana | reverse complement strand
TTTTAAAGGAAGCTATGGTTGGTTTAAAGTTCAGTTTTCTGGAGTAAAAGGTTATGGAACTCCAGGGAAATGTGGATTTTTTAATGATGTATTTTGTCCAGTAGGTGTCCCTCATTCATAAAGAATCTTAAAAGGATTTTTCCACTTCTTGACTGTGGATAAATGAAGAAAAAGGCTTCAAAAACAATTACCTGTCTTATCACTTGCCCATTTAAAATAAGGTACAAATTACTTTACTGTATATTACTGGACTTTGAAAGGAAGAAATATTCATGAGAAGTAGCTCCTATTCTGACTCTAGTTCAGTCTGAACAAAACCAATGGGAAGCATTGTAGCAAGAAAAGGCAGGGGAACTGGCATGGTGGTGATTCACAGCCATTAGGTAATCCTGATGTGGTTTGAGCAAGGCTTCTCTGGTGAATGGTAACCTGGCAACGGCTTTAAAAATAATTTTTTGTATCTGCTTCCTTTGCTTTTAAAATAAAACCCTTATCTTCTCAGTGTCCTGTTGAAAGACTATTATTTCTTTTACGTCAGCCAGCTTTAACATTTCCAGATGGTGCTGGAGAAATTAGGTGAAGGCTTGGTGGTGTCAGAAACAGAGGCACTGTGTCTTTGGCTCACTATTGGCAGCTGTGCTTCTGGCAAAACCTAATGTTTTTAGGATGGAAGAAGTAATTGTGCTTGATAAAGGGCACCCAGCTGCCTCACAACTGTTTATTTCCTTTATAATTTTAAAACTTAAAAGCTATACATTTTTACTGTAACTGCAGGAGCAGAAAAAAGAACTGCAACAGCATGAATGAACTGCAAATGCCATGATGACTGGAACAAGCTAGGAAGAGTCTAGGATATGGGGGAAGCTATGGTTTCTAGGAATACTTTCAAAGAATAGGAGTGTTTGAGTAATATGTTTTAATTGTAGTTAAAGAATGTGAATGTTCTTGAGCCACATCTGCTTGATGCACATAACCTCCAATCAGTAACAGGTCTTCAATTAACGATATGGACAGCACACTGCAATGATGCTTCAGCATTTGCTTCTGGGTCTAAATGTATCTAACTTGTAATAGACTGGGAACTGTTGTATGAGAAAGCAATCAAGAGACCTGCTCAGTTCCTGCTTTAATCCATGCATTGGGGAAGTAAAGAATATGTGGCTAAATGGAATAAATAGTGACAATCTCCTGGAGGCTGACCCATAAGTCTGTACTTCTAATAGAGAAAGTGAAGGAGGTCTTTTTGCCCTGGCCTGGAAACTGCACCATGTGCACCTCCCTTCCCCATTCAGTAATAACCAGGAAATCAGGAAAGGTGACCGTACTTCATATATTGGCAAGCCACACTAGAGCAGCTAGGCACAGCAGAAAAAATCAGTGAGACAAAGAAAATGGTCAGTGAGAAGTTCTGTCTCTTGTAGCCTTATTGAGCACCTGATTGCACAGGACTCACAAAACCATTGCGGTAACAATCTGTTCTCCCTTTAGCTATTTTCATAGTACAGCAATCCAAATCCATGTCTTACTGATTTGGAGAAGACAAAATAACTAGAACAACAGAAAATACCTGAAATTCTTTTTCTAGCATTCAAAAGTATCTTCAAAAAAATTGCTATTCTGAATGGCAGATCACAACTGTCTACTCTATGCTTCAGATTTTAATTTTCTACTAGCCTTTTATTGGAAAAGAAGCTGTCAATATTTTAGTTATATTTTCTTCGTAATTTCAGGAAGCCATCCTGAATCATGGCCTTAATTTTTTTTTTTTTTTTTTTTTTTTTTTTTTTTTTTTTTTTTTGACTCTGCCACTAATTCATGCTTTAGTTAGTTTTCAAGGTTTAAAAGTTGCTTTGTGGCTTCATATTTATAATTCTGCAAGTAATTTAGGCAGCCGTCCTCTCTTCTCTTCTCTTCTCTTCTCTTCTCTTCTCTTCTCTTCTCTTCTCTTCTCTTCTCTTCTCTTCTCTTCTCTTCTCTTCTCTTCTCTTCTCTTCTCTTCTCTTCTCTTCTCCTCCTTCTCCTTCTCCTCCTCTTCCTCATTCTTGTTGATCTTGTTCTTCAACTGTTCTTATCTCAACCATTTACTTTTTTTCCCTTCGATTTTCCTACCCACTGGGTTTGCATCAGGGAGTGTGTGAGCAGCTGCATGTTAAACACAGTTTCTACCTGGGATTAAAATAAAACAGCAAGATAAACCCTCAATTCTTCAGTGATCTTTATATTCTAAGTAATAGTGCATGGGTGCTTAGGGAAATGAGTGTTCATGGCTGCCACCTTGGTTGAACTGCTGGGAACTGGGATTGCTGGAGCAAAAACTGCTGGGAACTGGGATTGCAAGGATCATGTTTACCTCACTCCCCTGTAAGACTAAGGTATGGAGGATTTGTAAAGAACTCATTAGGATCAGGTCCTAACACTTTCCAAGTCTGCACTTTCCTAACCAAGTATCAAGCAGCATTGCCAACAGTAATAACAGCTTCTTGTTCAGAGGGTCGACTCACACATTTGTGTGTGCCATTTTGGAGGATAAAATGTAGGTGTAGTACCACCACCATAGTCTTACTGAATTTGTAATTGCCATCTTGTTTTCTGCTCAAAGACCAGAGGAGCAAAAAGAAGAAAGGATCACAGTTCCCCTGGCCTTATCTTTTCTTTTCTACTACTAGATCCTAAAGAAGGTGCTAGAACATTTTTCTTCGCATTTTCCCAACATGATGATATTTTTATCTTGTATTTATGTCTCACAGTTGCCAAGTTAGCTGACTCAGGAACACATGTCTGGTCTACTCCCTGGACAGATCACACTGCTATCTCTGCCAGTCAGGAAGTGGTGAATGCACATGAGGATTAGGGTAGGACCACTAGTAAACATTAGTAGCATATTTTTTAATCAACAGGAAATTGCCAGTATGATATATAGCTGGAATGAAATATGGTCTCTCTGGGTTTTGAGCTCTGAGAGGTTAAGAAAACACAGCAAGTAATATGAAAAGCACATTGATTTTCTGCCATGAGTTCTAACAGAGAACTACCTAGTCACAGCAAAAAAGAGTCCCTGCACAGCAAATCCTAGGAATTTAGCCTGAAGCCTCAGACTCTGGAGAGGGGCCAGCTATAAAGCTCCCCTCAAGTTAAGACTTGAGTCCATTCACTTGGACACAGAGGCTATTTACAGATGCTAAATTTTACTTGGTGGCAATGTTGCACAAGCCAAAAATAAATCAATTTGTTTTTTCAACTTCACAAATGTAGTTCACATTTTTTTAAAGCTATGGTTCCCAGGCCTGCCAGTGACTCCAAGGTAAGATATTTTTGAAAATAGAATAATTACCTTAGCAGGCTTTTGTGTAACACATCTGTTGACACATGCAAATGATGGATACTGTAGTACATTTTGGTGTACAATGACTATACTAATCTTCTATGACCAATGAAGTGGTAACCTTTTCAGAAAGAAGAAATAGCCATGCTCCTAAGTGTCCCCTTTACTTTGAGTACAGAATGTTCATCTTGCTGCATAATATAGGTATTTATTTTGTTCTTTGCCTGAAAGACTGTGGCTGGAAAATATTTGGTGAGATCAGTAGTACTAGGTTATAGGAGGAATAAGCCATCCAGAAACTTATATATCTGTTGAGATATAATTACTTAAATAATTGGTGTTATACTGTAGTAATTTCTTCAACTTCCTATTGTAGAAAAATAGTTATTTTTGGACATCATGTCACTCAAATAACTACATATCTATTCTAATGGGGAACTTGGATATGCCAGGAAATATAAGGGATCCAATCTACAAACTACACTGGGCTTTGTGACTTTAAGCATCAAATATTATGTGGCATACAGAATAAAAGGTAAAGAATTTTTTTACCCTGGCTTATCTGACGTATTTAATAAAGTTAAGTTTGGTGGAATTGCATATGAAGAAATAGAAATGGAACAAAATTCCTATTTTGCTGCAGATATTTTTTTCTTGAAATTCTTTTCATTTTCTTTGATTAATTAACACACATAGTAGTGTTTAGGGCTCCATCAAGAATGCAGGTTAACTCACAATTGCTACTACATAAAATATTTTGGTTCATATCCTGAAACAGTCTTGGAGTGCAGTCTTGGAGTACTTCTTTCCTCCTTCCCTCCTGCTCCATCCCCCTGCCCCCTCAAGCTATATCAGAAAATGTGCTCCAAAAGTACACCTAATGCACTTTGATCACTAACAGGTGCTCAGACTAAAGCTACTCCAAAATAAAGGCCCCAACTGCATGTGTTGTGGACATGAAGTCCTCAGCACTAGGTGCTGTGCTGTACAAAACTTCATTGATTGTGCTGTACTGCTTCCTAATGCAGTCAAAAACTGTGATGTCATAAAAAAATTAAGAACAAAATAGAGTAGAATTGCAGAGTATTTGGGTAAAATAATTTTTAAAGTTTTACACATCTGTGGGGAAGGTATTAGATTTTAAGCTGATGAATTGAGACAGGGAAAAGCATCTTCCTGTTGTTTTAGCTAGCAGTTCTCATGTCTAAGATTGTGACCTGTTGTATCTGCATATGGTTGAGGAATACATCCAGTGCAGGCAGCTAAGGAGCAGCTGCAGTGCAAGTTGCAGGTTGTGCCCTGGGAAATGGCTGGCCCCAGCAATGAGCCATGACCTGTCACCAACCCTTTGCACAGCTGAGGATATGGGGACTTTGGGGGCAGGCTGGTCCATCACTCGGGGACTCTGGCAACAAATGAAGGACAAAAAAGGTTCCAGACCCAAAATCTCCATTGGAACACGTGCGCAGACTGTAAGGAAACAAAAGCCCAAGGATTTCTTTGTTTGAGGTCCCTCCTGGGTAGCACCAGCACAAGCTTGTTGTGCTGCTGCTGCACCACAATAAAAGGCTCAATCATAACAGGAACCCTGGGGGTGAACCAGTGAGGGAAACCTGTCTGTTCATGTAAGTGGAATGTGTAGGGAGTCAAGCAGGGCACCTGCTTACTCACTGGAGTCACATGTTGCGATGGGGCTTCGGTCCCAGTGGTAACAATCTTAGGTGGTGCAAGTGTGACTACCAGAGCAGCTCCTGGATGGTCAGACAAGAAAGTTTCTTCAACATTAGTATCATCC
Organism: Sinosuthora webbiana; assembly: GCA_013397395.1. Lineage (NCBI taxonomy): Eukaryota > Metazoa > Chordata > Aves > Passeriformes > Sylviidae > Sinosuthora > Sinosuthora webbiana. Next base: position 87,699 of record VXBN01003152.1, on the reverse strand, counting down.
AGTGCATACAAAGGAACCTCATGTTCAGGCTGGGTAGAACATGTGGTATTGCCACTGAAAACCAGGAAATAAAGTCTCTAACTAGTTTGTTAGGTTAGAAAGTCAACTTTAATCAGTGTTGAGCTATATGGGGATCCCTCCACAAATCATGTACATTGGTTATCAAAGCTTTTAACTATTCATTGATTTTAGCAAACAAAGGAATTAGTGTTCATTGACTAACAAGTTTTTCTGTCTTCTATTGGTAATTGATTTCTTGCTTCTCATGCCAATTAGTCCACATTTTCCATCTTTTTATTAACCTTTTCCCAGATAGGGAGAATCCCAGTAATTGTCTTAGTTAGTTTCCTCTTCATGTCTGGTTTCTGTAACTTGTCTTTGTGATTTATAAATTCAGCATCTTTGGTGCCCAGGTCTCAACAATAAATTTCACTTCCAGGATTTGTTAATTTCCTCTCCCAGGTTTGAAGCATGACAGACCCTAAACATTTTTCTAACACGTGGATATCACCCAGAGCTTACTTGTTAACTGCTATCTATTTCATGGAATAAATCACCCTTCTTGTTGATTATGTCCTAACATTTTTCCCCACTGCTGAATAGGGCCCTTTTTAAAGGAATATAACTTGTTTGGTAACAATCTATCTATTTAGTTAGTTAGTTATTTTATTTCAGAGGAATAACTATAATGAATAACAAGGACTGAAGTTATGATGTACAGAGTAGCCCAGAATGATTTCCTCTTCCTAAGAGCAGAAAAAATATTTTGCAAACATTTAAGTGAAGCCAAATATTTTAATGACATCTTATACTGTGGCTTAGCCTCAGCTAACGGGAAAAATCCCAGCCAGCTGCTTGTTCATCCCCTGTCTTTTCCCCAGGATGGGGCAGAAAATAAAAAGAGCAAGAATGAGAAAGCTTGAGGGTATGTATAAAGACAGGGAGATTGCTTACCAGTCAATTTTGTGGGCAAAAAAGTCTTTTTGTGGGTAAAATAATTTAATTTCCAATTAAAATAAAAACATAATCACTAGTTGGAGTAGTGGGAAATAAAGACAAACTTTAAAATCTCACCTTTCCTTACCCCTTTCTCAGACACAGTATCACTCCTTCACTCTAGTTTCCTGCTAGACCTTTCCTCCCCTTCAAGTGGTGCAGGCAGATGGGAAATGGTATGCTGCAGTCATGCTGTAACAGCTGTTACTCCTTCCTACTCACACTTTATCTCTGCAACAGTGAGAGGATTCTTTTAGGCTTTTTAATTTATGATTATTCTCTTTGGTAGTTTGTCATTAATGGTTATGTACTGGTTCCACATGGTCTTATCTGCTCTGAATATTTGAGAAGAATAGAAACAAAGAAAGATGATCTATTCACAGGTGTATGTTAATGTGCTTATTTTTAGGCAGGCCAGTGACCATGAAAGCTGATTTATAGCCTTAAAAATAAATATCTGTCTCTACTACCATACAGTGAAAGAAATAGTGTAAATTCTTTACTTCTTTTTTTCCCCAGCATACCTCTGTTGAGCCTTTGTCATTATCATGACATTGAAAGCTCATGATTCTCTAGGCCCAGATCTAAACCTTTGGAATGAGGGTTAAGCATGAAAATTAATCATCCAAATGTGTGAAGCATGTGAGATTAAGCAAATCTACATCTTCATGGTTTTTCTTCTTCTCCTCTTTAAGCACATTTACACTTATACATGGAGTGTAGTCCTAGAATATCCAGACTAGAGACACTGTAATTGTCTCAGGACTGCAACATACATTTATTTACGAGCATCACATTGGTAACCCAGCTGTTATGGGCTAACCCTGACACACTGTTGAGCCCCATAGAGCCACTCATTCATTCCTCCATGGTGAGAATATAGAAGTAGGAAAACTTATGGCTTGAGATTAGAGGTCTTTATAATAGGTAAAGCAAAAACTGTGTGCTAAAGCAGAACAAAAAAGTTAATTTAGTACTTTTCATCTGCAGACAGACATTTAGCCTTTGCTTGGAAATTAGGACTTCATCACACATAACAGTTACTTGTGTAGACAGAGCCCATAACTCCCAGTATCTCCCATCTTTTTTTTCCTCCAGCTTTGTAAGCAGAGCATGACAGTATATATCTGGTTCCTTTTCGAATCTGTTGTCATTTTGCCTTCTTAGCCCATTGAAGAACACTTTATTAATGATTGAGATGTTCATAGAAATGATACATAACGAAATACAGGAAATAAAGAAATGTATGCTAAGTGCTATAAATAGCCAACACTATCAGCCCTTTTGAATTAATCAATTTGAATCTTCTACAAGACACTTTCTATAGTTGGAATAGATAATTTCTATTGTTTGTGTAATTTGTTCAGTTCTTTCTGCAGGACTTTTCAAGTTCTGGAAATCCACTTCTGATTTATCTGGCTATTTCAATTTTTTATTTTTAACCCTGTCTACCACCATGCTCTACTCACTCACAGAAATGAAAAGTATTGAAACTATATACTGTTCAAAAAGTTTGGCTGTTGGAACAGTTGGGGAATTCCTTGTATCAGAGTCTGAAATATTATAGTTTATGACTTAAACATTTTCATGAAGGACTTTTAAAACTATATTACAAAAGCTGCAGAGAAGACTACCACATCCTGAATGGGGCTCTGGGAGGCCCTAAACTCATTTGCCGATGAAGATAGGATAAAGTAACAACTCAGGGCTGGGAAAATTTACAAAGCACAAGCCTAATACCTTCAGGGTGGAGACCACAGCCCCAGGGCTATCAGCTGCCAGGCTTCGAACAGACCCTTGCACCAAAGGGTGGGGAGGACAGAGGCTTTGGGTGTATACTGGAAAAACCTCTGGTTAGAGGTGCAGTGATCTCCCATCCTCCGTTGTGCAGACCAGCTCAGCTGTGGGGCCCTTCACCACGGAAAGCTGCATCCATGTGAAGGGCAGCAGAGGGGAATGTCATGGCCTGTCAAAGGCCCGCCGACAAAAGGTCCCCAGATCCTCCACCAGAGGTGATGCAACAGACCCTCAGTGTTGCAAGGGACAGTGTCAAACTGTCCCCCTACAGGGGAGGCACGTGGGCATTCCCACCTGGCCCGAAGTGTGTATTAATCTGTGGGATTCTATCCTCTTTGGTGTGTGGCGGCATGGCGGCGGCGATGAGGGGGCCCCTCACCACCAAGAAGACCAGATGAAGGGGTGCAACGAGATGTCATTGGGACCCTCAGATGGGTGAAATGTTTCCACCTAACCCCTGTCACTCTCCCTCTGTCCTGTCAAGATCTGATTACTAAAGTTATTAGAAATGCCCTTGCCTGAATTAAGGTGCAAATGAGAGCATATGCCAGTGACAATAATATGGATTTTATTTGATAGTTAATGTGGGAAAGAGTAAGAAATAAAGAAATAGGAAATAGATAGCGGGGACAGAAAGAGAGTAACAGGGACAGAACAAGGAAAATATCAGCACTTCATGGATCCCAACGACGTTCTGTTGATCCACTCCAGGTGGTCTTCTTGATGGTGAAGGTTCCCCTGAAAAGCACAGAATCTGATGGGTTAATATATGCTCAGGTCAGGTAGTAAAATACAGGCACCTCCCTGGGGCGGGGGAGTTTGCCATTGTCTCTTATAACAGACTATGGGTTTATTGCACCATGTGCAATTCTGTGGTGTAAGGCCTCAGGAATGACTCTGGGGGGTGCTTTGGGGGGCCTTTGATGGATTAAGGCACTTCCTCAGCTGCCTCTCACCTGAATGTCCCATGGATGTGGCCTTCCCGGGGCTGTTGTCCCATAGCCGGTTTGTGTAAGGGAGGATGGGTTCATAGGCCCTGAGCAGAGGTTACAACACACTGAAACTTCCTCCCCCCACCATGGCTGGGGGACAAACCTGCTCCCAGCAAATGGGTGTGTGGGCTATGGCCTCCCCCATCCTAAAGCAAGTCAAAGATGATTCTCAGCAGAGCTGCTGCGTTTGGCTCACATTCCTTTCCTTGTTTACTTGTTTGTTTCAGGTGATGGAAGAACAGGTTTTCCCTTTATCTAATCTCAGTAGTTTGACTTACAGACCAAAGTATCAGTCAGGCATCTTCATGGAGGATTCTCTGGTTGTAGCTTCTTTATAGAGTTTTTGTTATAATAAGCAAAACTTTGTATGAATGCTTGAGACATGACATATGCCCCACCCTCCAAGCACATTCTCTCTTTCTTCCTTTCCTTTCCTTTCCTTTCCTTTCCTTTCCTTTCCTTTCCTTTCCTTTCCTTTCCTTTCCTTTCCTTTCCTTTCCTTTCCTTTCCTTTCCTTTCCTTTCCTTTCCTTTCCTTTCCTTTCCTTTCCTTTCCTTTCCTTTCCTTTCCTTTCCTTTCCTTTCCTTTCCTTTCCTTTCCTTTCCTTTCCTTTCCTTTCCTTTCCTTTCCTTTCCTTTCCTTTCCTTTCCTTTCCTTTCCTTTCCTTTCCTTTCCTTTCCTTTCCTTTCCTTTCCTTTCCTTTCCTTTCCTTTCCTTTCCTTTCCTTTCCTTTCCTTTCCTTTCCTTTCCTTTCCTTTCCTTTCCTTTCCTTTCCTTTCCTTTCCTTTCCTTTCCTTTCCTTTCCTTTCCTTTCCTTTCCTTTCCTTTCCTTTCCTTTCCTTTCCTTTCCTTTCCTTTCCTTTCCTTTCCTTTCCTTTCCTTTCCTTTCCTTTCCTTTCCTTTCCTTTCCTTTCCTTTCCTTTCCTTTCCTTTCCTTTCCTTTNAAAGGGACAAGATGCTGTCAGACCCCTCTTGGGAAGACAGAAGCCCTACAGGGCAGTTCTAGCAGCAGATGATGGCCCAACAGCTTGTCTGGAGTCAGCATCCTCCCCACAGCAATGCACAGCAGGACAGGCAGGCAAAGCACCTGAGCTGGAGTCACTGGGTGTTTTCTTTTCTTGGCTGAGAGAAAACAGCCAAAACACCATGGATGGTGACCCATGGAGATGCTCTGCTACTGTTGGCACATTAACTGTAGACAGGCACCTGTAGAATTCACCCCAAGGCAGGTCAAAACTGCTAACTGCAGCCTGTCTGAGCCAAAGGAAAAAAAAAAAAAAAAAAAAAAAAAAAAAAAAAGGGGGGGGGGGGGGGGGGGGAAGAAAAAGCCCTTGCCTGAGCAAAGACCAAGCAGCTTGTGAAGCAAATGCCACATGGCAAAGACCCAGAAGCTGCCTGGGATCACAAATTTTAAAAATGCCAGCAGTAGCATCCCTCACACACACAGGGTTCTCATTTGTAGTGCCATAAACATACAATAACAACTTTTGGGTACAGGTAGATATAGAATACAATAGCATGTATTTCAATGATCTGCTATTATGAATCATGTCAGGATGCATGTATTGAATTAGGAAATAAAAATAAAACAAATTATAAGAAATAACTATGGCTCTAAGTGATTATTTCAGAATAATTTTTTCCTTCTGTTTTTCATATTCCAATTACTTATTACATCTCTTCATATATTTTTGCTTGAGCTGATAACCTAACTACTGAATTTGAACCTAAACACTCTAATTGAAGAGAAGGAAGGCAAATTTTTTTTTATTATGTTGAGACAGGAGGGTCTGTTGCATCACCTCTGGTGGAGGATCTGGGGACCTTTTGTCGGCGGGCCTTTGACAGGCCATGACATTCCCCTCTGCTGCCCTTCACATGGATGGAACTTTCCGTGGTGAAGGGCCCCACAGCTGAGCTGGTCTGCAAAATGGAGGATGGGAGATCACTGCGCCTCTAACCAGAGGGTTTTCCAGTATACACCCATGCTGTCTTGGGAAGGATATTTCTGACATTTCAGGTCTCTCTTTGTTCCTGTGGGGCTGGGGATGTGAGTTTTTAATAGTTTGGTATCTAGCAGTAATTTACTTTTTTTGTCTCTTGCCTGTGTTTTGGTTAGTAAGCCTATTTTTTTGCTTGTATCTACTTGTATTCAGTCCTTATTGGTTGAAAGGGATTGGTTGAACACATAGAGGGAGACAACTCATTCCAGAGTGTTCTTCTTTAAATTGTCTCAAACCAAGACAACATGAGAAAAAAAAAATTCAAAATTGATTTAGCAAGCTAAATATTCACTAAGTGTTGTTAGAAATATGCCTATAAAGTAGCGCCATGTGGGAGGTTAGTATTACATGCTCCTACTAAAGAATATATTTCTGTAGGCCTCTTAGCAGTCTTCATAACATTTTCTAAATGGGGCATCTTATTGCTGAATCACAATGGACTTCCAAAGAATTCTGTCTATTGCAAGGTTTCAGTCTTCAATCTCTCTTGTGCAGAAGCATTAGTTGCTTAAATAAAGTATTGCAAGCATTTCTTAAAATGTTTCTTTCTTTCAACTGCTGTTTTTAGACAACAGATTTAGTTTCATACTTCAAATCAAGCTGGATAATACTATATTTGACAATGCTACTAAGTGAAATGAGCAAATGTATCATAAACTAAATATGTGAAAGAGTATAATGTTTCAGAATCAACCTCAAGAGATTGACCTTTTCATGCTAAGCTTTGTAAAATTTCACCCACAAGCAGATGCCGGGCCTATACTATTAGGCAGGAATGCTTAATTTCATAGGAGTAAGATATAATTTTAGATAGTGTTCTTTAAAATGAGACATGCAGATAAATTGAGGTATCGTTTCTTACTCTGTCTGCATCAATGGCCATCAAAAATGAATTTTTTTTTACATTAGAGAGCATTTTATTGTGTGGATTTTTAAAGTCCTCATTCTCCATGAAGAAAAGCTACAGCAAACAATAACTACACATCCTTGACACAGCCATTAGGCATGGAGCTGGATATGATTTCTTTAGAACCTCAATATGTTCAACAGGCTCTCTAATTTTATTTATTATATTTTTTATGTAAGGAGAAGGCCAGTTTTATTCCCACTCTTAAAATTTTCAGGGAAACAATTAATGGATATTTATTTTGGTGCATTTTTTAAAAGCAAAGGGAAAATAGAAACTGTTGTAGCCAATCATTGTATGTTATCTGTCACCCTAGGACTGAGAAACCCATTTTCCAGGCAGAACAGGGCTTTTAAGTTATATTTTTAGAGTTTCAGGGAAGAACTCTAGTTCTTTTCTCTTTGGCCTTCTGGGACTTCTCTTGCTTACCCTTGGTCCTATTCTGATGCTGAATGAAATAATATTGAAATGTTTGCATTTCTTTAGATTGGCACTTGGCCAGTTCAAAATTCTGACTTTGTCCAGTTCAAAACTCTGAAGCTGGTGCTTCACATGTTTTCTTTGAGGAAAAAACATTGGTGTATTAAGTCTGGTGAGAATGATGTATCCCTTTAATGAGTGGCATAAACCTATTTGTTCTTGTTTTTGTTGTACTATATTCAAAAGATTTTAACCTTTAAAATTCAGTGAGACACTAGAGTGGTTGCAGATATTTCCATGTTAGGCCTTAGGACTAATTTGATCACAGAAGAGCAATGCCTTAGCTGTTGCCTTGTCATATTTGTGCCATTGGAAAATCAAACCTGAAATATCTAAAAACCAGATAACCTGTGCAGGGCATATCCTGTGCTTTTCAGTCTTGTACTCAGTGCATGCTTTACAGCTATAATCTGGATATGCCTATGAATTTTCTTCTGTGTTGGTTTTGCGGTGTCAGAATGTTTTAATCTTCCAGTTTGGATTTTTGAAAGATTACCAGGAAGAAAAAAGCAGAAACAAGGAGACATAGAAACTATTGAGTTTGTATTATCAGGTCCTTTCTACTGCTTTTCTGGCCTCTGCTTTGTGGCACTTTCAGCTGCTGAGCATTTCTTAAACAAAGAGCATTTTACATTACCGGTATGTTATTTTTTCTTCAAAAATTAAACTGCCAAACTGCTCTTTGACAAAAGAGAATTTCCCTGGTCAGAATCCAGCAAGTAAATGTAAGTAGTAGTGTGAGAAGCATCCCATCTAAAAGATGCTGTTAAATACAAAATTAACAGGGCTTGGTTTGACCCTCTGTTAGTCTGGAAATCCTTGTCCATCAGGACTGGGTATATCTCCTTCCCTGTATGAACTGAGCTTTATTGTTCACAGATGATGAGTCCTTGAAAATCCTTTGACTTTTCTAGCTGTTTATTTTATGATATTTTTTTAAAGCAGGAATGGTAACTACACAGTCTCGCACAGTTTAATTTTATAAGAAGTAGGCAACTCAGGTTTACAGAGATACAGATCACAGAATTCAAACAGTATAAATTTGAATGCTTCCTATAATTGCAAAATACTTAGTAGAATAAATACTTGGATTTACTTTGCATATCTGTGCCTCCAGCTCTTAACTAGTACTTGGACCTCAATCCCTTCACACACCATGCACTCCAAATCTCTCCATCTCTTGACTCTGTGGTTGTGTGCTGTGTTCACATCATAGTATATCTGCAATGATGATACCATTGTTTGTTGTAAACATTAAAAGGTCATATAATTCAACACTCCTTTTGTGTAGTTATGATAATTTTTCTTGTGTCACATGTTTCATCATGTTATGATTTTGAGTTTTGGCATAATATATTGGTATAATCTCCACGGCTTGCATTTTTTTCAAGATAAGTTCTTTTTTGTTCAAGTGCTGATGGTACTTTGGACCTAACCCAGAACTGTTGTTTCATGAGTTTGTCATCACATATTGGGAGTGTAGGAATAGCAGTAACATCTTTGTTCTACCACTACAGCCATTTTAATCAGGTTCTAATAGAAAAAGTGTCTATTATTCCTCCTTTTGCTTGGTTTTGTAAGTCATAGCTCCTTCGTCTTTGTTTTAACTTTTATTACCACACTTCTGGGAATTGAGAGGATTCAGTTACTCTAGTAACCTAGGACTTGAAAAGCAATGCAGGTAGAGCCTATTTGCATGATGAGTAATTTCCACTTTTTGTTTAAGAGATGAAAAATCCTTTATACTTTTACAGAAAGGAAGAACTTTTGCTTCTTAATGAGTGCTTTCAGAAAATGTATCCTGAATATGTTACCCTGATGAGACTAGAAAAGGAGGATAGAGAGACTGATTTAGCTTGGACTGACTTAACTTAGGAGTACACTGCAGTAGTAACAAATTATGAATCAGCTTTATAATGCATGCAGTGTGGAATGTGACTGTGAAATATCTCACAGCCAAGGGAGGTAATTCTAGGATAGAGATCAGTCAAACAAATGCCATCAAGAATCAAATTTATTTGGAAAGCAAGCAGATAGGGTTGCTTTCACAAGTGCTGTGATGTTGGTAGTAATTCTTTTTCTTGAGGGAGTAAGAGAAGAGAAAACTGTACTACTAACTGTTGTTGAAGTGCAACTACTTATTGACTAAATAATCAGTCTCACTATTTTCAGTTTTTAGGTATATTTGAATATACTGTGAAACAATATAACAGGTTAAATTAAATTCTGGGATTATATTCTAAACACCAAGTTTCATCTTCTGTTCATTGAAATGCAGGAATACTTTTACCATCTCATAACAGTATCTCATGGCTTTCATCTCACTCTTTCACCAGCAGAATTTGAGATACGTGGTGTGCATACACCCTTCTAGACGTAGGTACGAATGTAGGATTGATAACGTGTTAATTAGAAATTATTTTTGTGAAGATTCATAGACACTAGATGTTTGGGGAACATATCACCTCTGCTAAAAGCTTTTCTGGTGTGGGAGGAGTAGGCAGGTGGGTGGGGGAAAGTATTTTCATTTGCAGAGAGGAATGTCCAATCTAGGATCTGTTCTCCCTTTTTGTGGCTTTACACTCACTATCATGAGACAAATCAAACTGGATTAAACCCACACAGTGATTAAACATGCACTTATTCGTGTCTGTATAGCATGAAGTCCTACACAGTCGTGTAATAAACTTCAGAACTATGTTGGATAAAATGGAAAAGTGTGGTGGCTCCTGAGACATCCACTGATGGTGTTGCTCACCCTTGGATAGTTTGCAGCCTTTAGGCTCTTTAAGTTGTGATAGCTACCCTGGGGAAGCCTCTTTAGGAGACTGCTCTCCTGGTTAGGGTAAGCAAAGTAGTTCACACCCCTGGAGCTTTGCAGTTCTATGTTAATTTGTTATTCCCTCTTGATTTCTTCCCCTGTTCCTGGTTTTTACCCCAGTTGATTGGTCCCTTTCTGATCCTCTCCCCAGCAGGTCCCTTTCTCAATCCTTTGCCCCATTGGCATTGGCCAAGTTGTGAAACCCCATGCCCTGACTTCCCTGTATAATCCCTGCTCCCCTGAGCTCCCTGGTTCTTCTGTCTCTGGATCCCAGAGAATAAAGAAGGCTTCTAGACGACAGAAGGACTCCATCTTGCCTCATTTCTCCCATGTAGCCTCAAGTGGCAACAGTTGTGGCTGTGCTGCTTGGCAGCACTCACAAAAGAGCATAGAAATCACTCTAGGCAAGGAGTCTCCCTGTGCCTGCAGGATGACTTTCTAAAACCGCTTCTGGCGAGAAGGTTGTGGCATGTTACCACTGCCTTCGTCTGCGACAGAAAAGTACAGAAGTGTGTATGGAAAGTTATGTTTCAGCCATTTTGGCAGAAATTTATTAATGTTCCCTCACACTGAAACATCAAGTAAAATGTAAGTACAAATGTATATTTTTTTCTTTTCTGTCATGTTCTGTCTCCATACAACAATATGTCTTTTACTTGGTATGAGTTACATAAATGGTATTTTACTATCTATAGTAGTTAAAATGTTACATGAAGAACTTGTTTTGTGGGGTATTTTCCACACAGAGCTGAAGAATAGAGGAGTTTCAGCTGGATAAATCTGTAGAAATGAAGTGTGCTTTCTCTAATTTTGAGGCAAACCATCTGATGTGAGCACATCCCTTTTTGTGACTCATAGCAACTATATTTACCTTCTTAAATTTGGGGTTGCATTTTCTCATTGAAGAGTACACTAGTTCATCTTTCCTGTCTTCTGCAGACTTCATGGTAAAAAAAAAAAAAATACATAGACTTAGCTTTGCTGAATGAAGTTTGAGAAATTAAGCCCTTCAATCATGTTTCATCTCCTAATAAATAAAAAGTGTCTGCTATGGGTCACTCCTCTATGTCAAGCAACAGCAACCACCTGACAAGTATAGAGCATATTTCCCCCCAAGTACTTTTTCAGCCACTGGGTATTTTCACTCCTTGGGATTTCTTGATCCTGTTTTAGTTTGGTAGTTCTCAACATTATTTCTCTGTAAGTACTTTTCTGATCTCTTCTACAACCCATGAAAACTCTCAAAATCACAGTATTCAGTAGCAAAACAACCCAAAAGTCTGCTGCCTGTTGCATGAAGAAAAACTCAATTACTACTTGTTTTGCTTTTTTTACTTGATTTTAACCCAGATATGTCAATACTACTGTTGAAGACCTGGGAGAAGGAGAACACCTAGAGACAACCACTTTAGCCAGCCTTGTGCAGCTAGGTCTTTGATGGGCTGATGACTCCTGGGATGGTATTAATTGGATACCCCCAAATATTATTGTCTTGCGTCACATAGCCTGACATCATCTGTCAAGGTCCAATGCACTTGCCAGAAACCAGAAGAAATGAACAGATGGTATTGTCTCTCAGAAAGGTTTCTTAAGCAACTACAGATTGCTTAAAACAATATGTTGTTCTGTATATTTTCATTTATGCTTCTTTGTGCTTGCATGTAAAGTCCACCTGGTAATTTTTTATCTTTTTAATTTGCTAGTAAAAAAAAAAAAATCCTAAATGTTGAAGTTAATCAGATCTGACCACTTCATATTTATCAATCTTTATATCAAAACATCAGAGTGGGGAAATGTCTGAACTTTGGTAATTTTCATGTTGGCAGTTGAGTAATTTTTAGAATTTTCTCTGCTTCTGCTGGGTATCATGTCAAAACCAGAGAATGCAATTTGGCAGCTGTGTTTTGTTGTTACAAGAAATTTATAGGGAAAGAAACAGTTAACTGAGAGAGGAAGATTTTGCAAGATATAAGTGCATAAAGAAGTCCCTCCTTTGGTGATGAGAGCCTTTCAAACCATACTCAATTCTCTTGTAATGATACATAAGCAACATTCTTTCTGCCATTTGCAACTTAAAATGCCTTCTTTAATATTCAGTGGAGGCTTCACTTTATACAATAAATACAGAAGTACAGCAGGGCAGTATAAACAATGCTTACAACTATTTTGGATTATATGGGATTCTTTTTCTGACATTAAGAAAAATAATTATCATCTATGGGATAAAATTACTTTTTTCAACTCTGTGATTATACCTATTTGATCTGAAGTTTGATTCATAACATTGGTGTTTCTGAGGGCTTCTGAAAAAAACATTTAGAAGAGAAGTGTTTTTGATTAAGTTATTGTGACTAAATTCACTTCAATTGTTTTGATTTACCTACCTGAAAATGAAGAGTGGTAGAGAAAAAGCTGTCAAGGCTTAATGATTTATATTTCTGCATCTGAAGTCAGATTCTTGTCTATGAATCTTTATCTTCACAATCTCTGCTGCAGATGAACTTTTTGAATATGAAAACTAAAAATGCACGCTCTTCTAAATACTTTCCGTAAACTCTCAGAAAAACAGCAAAGATGAAAGATGTGAAATCATTTTATTTTTGTTTGATGTATTTTTATCTGTGTGTGCTTTAGTTATAAGGGATAGATTAAAATCGTAAAGTGGCTTAAGAACTGGTAGGTACTAGCAGTGGAATTTTGTTTTTTTTTTTGATCGTGGGGCAATTTTTACGGCACCAGGCCTGCTAGGGTCAGATGGGCTTCATCTATGTAACAAGGGCAAAATGATTCTTGCACATGAGCTGGCAGGGCTGATTGTGAGGGCTTTAAACTAGCTTGAAGGGGGAAGAGGATGAAGCCCAGGTCTCCAGAGATGAGCCCATGGGTTGTAAGCCAGATTCAGCAGTGACATCAGCCCAGCTGAAGTGGATGTGCACTAATGCATGAAGCATGGGTAACAAATGAGAGCTGGAAGCCATTGTACAGAAGGAAAATTGTGATGTAGTTGCCATCACAGAAACATTGTAGGATGACTCTCATGACTGTAGTGCCGCAATGGATGGCTACATGCTCTTCAGAAGAGACAGGAGAGGTAGGAGGGTGGCTCTGTTTAAGTCTCTTAATGCTATACAACTTGAGGTTAATGACCATAGGGCTGAGTGCCTATGGGTACGAGTCAGGGGGAGGTCCAACAAGGCTGGTGTGCTGGTGGGCCTCTGTTATAGACCACCCAAATGGAATGAAGAAGTGGATAAATTTTTCTATCAGTAGCTGGAGGATGTATTAAGATTGCCAACCTTTGTTCTTGAGGGAGACTTTAACCTGCCAGATACTTGCTAGTAGCTCAACACAGCTGAGAAGGGGGAGTCTAGGATGTTCTTAGAGTGTATGGGGGAGAGCTTCTAGTCACAGCTGGTAAGTAAGCCTGCCAGGGGTGAGGGTCTGCTGGACCTGCTGTTTACAAGCAGAGAAGTCCTGTTTAATACCTTTATTGATGATTAGGGGATTGAGTCCACCATTAGAAAATTTGCAGATGATACCAAGTTGGGGGACAGTGTCAATCTGCTGGAGGGTAGGAAAGCTCTGCAGAGGGACATAGACAGGCTGGATGGATGGGCCAAGTCCAATGATACAAGGTTTAGTAAGTACAAATGCTGGATCCTGAACTTCGGCTACAACAACCCCCTGCAGCACTACATGCTGGGGACAGTGTCTGGACATTGGCCAGGCAGAAAGGGATCTGAGAGTACTGACTAATGGCAGACTGAACATGAGTCAGAAATCTGGACTGGCAGGCAAAAAGGTCAATGGCTTCTTGAGTTGTATCAGGAATAGTGTGTCCAGCAGAACTAGGGAAGTGAGTCTTCCCCTGTACTCAGCACTGGTGAGGCTGTACCTTGAGTACTTTGTCCAGTACTGGGCTCCTCAATCTAGGAAGAATGTTGAGATGCTTGATTGTGTCCAGAAAAATGCAACAAGGCTGGTGGAACACAAGTGCTATGATGAGCGGCAAGGAAGTTGGTATTGTTTATCCTGGAGAAGAGGAGGCTCAGGGGAGACCTTATCACTGTCTACAACTACCTGAAAGGAGGTTGTAGCCAGGTAGGGGTTAGTCTCTTCTCCCAGGCAACCAGCAACAGGACAAGAGGACAAAGTCTCAAGCTGTGCCAGAGAAAGTTTAGGCTGGACATTAGGAAGAAGTTCTTCACAGAAAGAATGATTTGGCAGTGGAATGATTTGACCAGGGAGGCGGTGGAGTCACCATCCGTGGGGGGTTTGAAGAAAAGACTGGAGGTGGCATTTAGTGCCATGGTCTAGTTGGCAAGGTGGTGTTAAGTCATAGGTCTTGATGATCACAAGGGTCTTTTCCAACCTAGCTGATTCTGTGATTCTGTAATTCTGTGATTCCATGTCATGGTGCTCTTTTAAGTATGATGCTGAGAATATGGAAAATGATAGCATTTTCCACAGTGCAAAATGTTTTTGACTGGAAATGATTTTGTGTGTACATCCTGCTTCTTTTTATGAGAATAAACTTGGAGAAATTGAGCTCTGAAATTCAGAACTATTTCTCATTTACTGTTAAAACATTTATTTTGCAGGGGGATGTGCAAATGAATAAAGTTTATCTTAATATATTCTTAAAGGCCTGAAGTGTTGAACAGCACAGCTACTCAAACAAATATGCTCCAGTGTTTCACGTTTTTAAGGCTTTTTACACCCCAAAGTTTAAACCTAAATCTTTCTTTTGCAACTTAAACCCATTACTGTTTACACTTTCTATAACAGAAATAAAAAGAGTGGTGTGTCTTACCTTTTTCATAGAGATTTGATTTCTAGATTTGAAAACTATTGTCATGCATCTACCTAGGCTCCTCTATATTTCTTTCAGTCTTCTTGTACATTATACTTTTATAAAGCTCTCACCATCCCTTCTTGCTCAGCTTTGAACTTTTAATATCTTCTGCATTTCTTTTAGAATATGTTATACAAACATATATATACAAACAGCTCAATGTGAGGCTTATCTATTTGCATATTTAAGGTGATGTTTCTCAGGCTTTCTTTCTATTTCTAAATGTTATTAAATTATTCTTTTCTACCTTCTGATTTCTATACTTTTTATATCCTATCTGAATTGTATTTTACTGATTTTTTTAGACCATGTGTCAAAAAATTTGGCTAAGTAACTTTGAATTCTATTCTGCTCTTCAGTTTAATAGCATTTCCTCCAACCCTGAGGGTACTAATACTAAACACACTCTCAGCATTATACTTATTGGTTAATTAATGATAATAGTAAAGTACTGAAACTAAAACCTGAGGGAGCCTTTTTGTTGGGAAGTAATAGCTACTACTCTGAATACAGACATTAAAAATTTACAAAAGATTCAACTAGACTGTGGTTTTCTCAACCACAGTGGTTTCTGTGGTTTTCTCATGAGCATGTAAAGAAAAGAAGTATCAATAAGTTTTGTAAAAATTAAGGCTTCTAACTGTAGCTGCCTATTCTATATTCATGCAGCTTGATAACATGTTTTACTGGAAAAATAGATTAATTTCACATTCCTTGTTCTTCGTAAAATATGCATGTCTCCTTGTGATTTTTTGGGTTTTACAAATTATCTGTCTCTTTTCCTCAGTGTTCTTCCTGGGGGTTGAAATTGCCCTGTGCTGTGTAATGACTTATTTTTGGTTTTGATGGGTTTTGCAAAACACTGCTAATGAGGAAGAGGTTTATTTAGTCCAGTTTAATAAATGTTATGTGGCAAATTAGGGAATATGCAGTCAATCTGGAAAAGGTAAAAATATTTTTTCTTATCCTTGTTTGAGATTTTAGTGTAAAATCACTAACATTACATTGCATTAGCTTTTTAATTTGCAGTTGGTATTTTGTAAGAAGACAAGAAAAGAAAACCATTTGTTAGTCTGGCATCTTAGTATCATCACAGGTATACATGATTCTATGAAACTGTCGGCACTAAGTTAGAAAACACACTCAGTACTTGTATTTGCAAAAAAAATCTGGAAAATATAGCCAAACACATGATGACATCATGTATTTGACTGTGAAGATTTCTAGAAACAGAAATTATTATTTAATCTTGTGAGGCTGTGCACTTCTAAAAATCATTGCTGTGCAAGAAAATAAGACCTTGTCTGAAAAGGTAATGTGATAGAAATAAAACTATATGGAGTGTCTGTCTTTTGGGACTAGGTCTGCCTTCTTCCCATTCTGTGTTCTTCAAGAAATGCTGCTGTGCTGGAGTCTCATTTAGATATTTAAGATCACACATGTATTGGCCATGTAGCAAAATGGAGTGGTACAATTTCTACTCATTGCCTTTCTGCTATTGAACATAAAAAAAAATTCAGTGCTCTAGAAACCAGATGGGCAGTTGATTCTATATTTAAATACCTGAAATACATACTAATTTTCCCTTTTACTAGTTACTATTCAAGAAAATGCAATCTTGGAAGTAGGGTAAATGAAAGTGCTCTTTAAGAATTGTGCAAATGAAAAACAAAGGTGAATCAAAATTGATTTTTAGAAAGAAAGATGTGGAAGTGGGTTCCTTTCTATAAGATTTTTGATACTGTATGGTAGATGCTTGATTTCTTCTATAATGTTATGGGGTTTTTTTAGTATAACTCATATCAAGTAAAGAATATAAAAACACAGAAGAGAAAGGAATTTTATTTGAGATCCACTTTCTAAAGCAAATTTTTTACTTGCAATGTTAAAACTCATACTGGAAGACTTTAACTGAATTATGAGAATTGCAAATAAAACCATACTGAACACATATCTATAAAAGCTTTGTGCTGTGATTCTTGTGATATTTTGAGAGAGGGGATATTTTTTTCTCAAAATGAATCACTTTGAAATCTGCTGGTTAGGCCTATAAATCTGTGCCATTGATACAGCAAATTATGTTCTGCAGTTCTCTGAGCAATCTCAAACTGAAAAGTGCAGCTGCTTTCAAGTTAGAATAGCAAGTGTTTTCTGTTTTGTCTATTAAGAAACGTGATGTAGCATTTTTTTAAATTTGGGAATCTGATCAAATATTTTATCAAATGAAAGTTCTAGTTATACAGAAAAATAAAATGTAACAAAGTTTATTTGTTGAATTTATCTTTTAATTAAATATTTTTTTTATATTGCAGGTCATAATTATAAGGTTAACTTAGACAAGAAAATGGGAGTAGAAGCTACAGTTAATGCCATCTGCAGCGGCAGTTTTTGACTAGAGATGATTACTGTTGATTTGCATAATAATATTAATCAGCAGTGAAGGTCTTGAACTGAACCCGAACTTACAGCTTTGGGCATGTGTTGCCATCTCTGAATTTTCTTTCTATAAACCTAGCCACAGTAAACTAAACAGAAAGCAAAAGGACTTAACTGACATTTAGGCTTAAACATGTTTAAAGGAATTGAATTTTGGGACTTAGCTGAAAGAGGCATCATCACATGAATGAGAAAATAAGCAGAATTAAGAAAAGTAGCTGTGAAATTGAGATGAAATAGAAGTGATGGTAAGAATTGGTAGCATTTCAAAATTACTTTTTTTTTCAGAAGCATTTACACAATATGAGTCAGCATTTGTTCTCCATTCATTCCTCAGGCAGTAAAATAATTGTGTACAAGACTTAGAATAAGTCTGACTAAGTTGCATGTAAGCGAATTCCTCTGTGAATATCCTTTGTGTTACCTTCACACCTGCTGAGCTAGGAGAAGCATAACATCTCCTTTCATTGCTCCACTGTGTCACCAAGGTGACATCATTGCTGCCACAGACACTAACTTGTGGCTCTGGAGCCAGTCTTTCAATTTTTTTGACAAATATCTGAACATCTATGGCTGATTTTGCTAATTAACTTCCCAGATTCAGTTTGCAGGTATATATAACTTCTCCAGGAACAGTTACATCAGCTAATCATTGTTCGCCATTTATTTTTCAAATAGAGTTTCCACTGCTGTGAAAAGTGCAGATCTGAGTCCTAGATGAACTTCTCCAATACATCTGAGATCTGAGTCTCAAGGACAGGGTATGCAAAGCTTTGGCTTTTTCTCAAATCCTCAAAGAACCCCAGAGATTGTCCTAGTCGAGAATGGGTTTCCAACTGTCGCCCTGACTCTTCAGCCTTCTGATGATTGTTTACATATTTCTAGTGGAGATTCTCATGCATGTACCATAAATGAAGTGGATTGTTTTCATACCTCTCTGTGATGGACTGCTGAATTGACCATTGGGGTCAGAAGGGTGTTACTCTCCTCTACCAATCCTTGATCAAATCCCAAATCCTATTTAAACCCCAAATCATTATTAACTTCCTCTTTCTCTGCTCACCTCTCAACCTGAGTGAGTCTGGTTTTTCTGTGTCCCTACCAGTGACATCCAACTTTCTGAGTAAGCAGAAGAAAAAAAAAACATTAAGTGAGACTTATAAGTACAAATCAACAACAGCATATTGTTCTTGGCTCTCAAGACATCTTTGTTCATTGTTGCCACTGAAACTGTAAGAATAGGAAAAGACTGTATAAGAATGAAGAAATAGTTGAAGAGCAAAGTGGGGTATGGGGAAATCCATTGCCTACTTTGTAAACTTCAAATTTTAGTAGAATTTTTCTTTCTTAATTCTGGCATTTCTTACTTCATGGCATTTTTGTTTACATATGCAGAAATAGCAATTATGAGAGAGTAATCATTATGACTTTTTATAATCACAAAGAATTAATTTCTATGAATTGCAAATCTTAGATCACATCAGAAACAAGGACTTTGTTACATAGCAAATAAATGAAAGTAGCAGATGAGTTTAACAAAGAAGGTGAACTATAGCAGGAAAAAAGATGGAAAAAAATCAATTAATTATATTCCTATGGAAATGCCCACTTGCCAATTTAGAACACTGTCTTCTCTATTTTTATAAGCCATTGTTAAAAACATTATCTTTGCTAACTGGAGTTGTGGGGAGCAGTGATAGTGCACATATCTAACATATATAACAAAGATATTAAAATATTTTCCAGCTCATTTTTTGACTTATGTTCGGGGAACAGGATACTGGCAATGCCTGTAATAAAAATGGAACCATACTTTCATTCTGCCCTACAAAGCATTATGAAATAATCAAATAAATAATTTAAATCTCTATAAAAGTGCAATAGTCTGTGCTACTTATTGTCAGATCGAAACAATTTTATGCCTTTTATTGCAGATGCTCCTCTAGAAGTGAATTGTTCTTTGCCTCAGTTCCTGAGGGAGTCGATGGGAATATTTATTATTTTTGTTTAATCTGAATTAGTCATTAGTGAGCAGGAAGAAGAGTATGATTTTATACACTATCTTATGGGATTTGTGCATACTCATTTTCTCAGTATGTAGACAGGTTTCCAGGACCTGGAATTTTTTTTTTTTTTATATACCTCAGTGATTTCCAGAAGAGAAGGAAAAATGCTGTATGATTTTTTCTTTGCTTTTGGGACCTAGACATTCTATGTATATTTATTTTCTTCACTCTAGATACTTTTTTAAACTAAGTCAGCAAAACTCTTCTACTTTCACTGCACAGCATGTCACTGGAAATGACAACAGGGACTACACTTACTTGCTGGGCTTCCTGTAATATATGGAACAGCCTAATTTTGAGTGCAAAACAAATCCTTGCTTTCAGGCCTGGTTCCCAAATTCTATGGTTAGATTTCACCCCGTACCCCCTCCACCTCCATTTTAACATGAATTTCTTTTTCTTTCCTGGCAAACACAACGAATGATAGGAAAACCTGACTAAAAAAGAAGACAGGTGAAAATTGCGACCAACTTGCATACTGAATTTTCTGGAAGAGCTTTTCTTCCTAGCTCCCTGTGTCTGAGAAGTTGTGAGCATTTTGTGAATAGCTATGCTTTTGTTCATGGAAAATATTACTTTATTTTCAATTATACTGTATGTAGCATCCTTAATAAGCATACCCTATCATTGATAGTAACAGAAAGATTCATGTACATAGTTTGTAAATTAAAATTATTTTTTTAGAAATAGATAATTTCCTTTGATCAGCCATTCTTTGAAGAGTGCTTTCTCCTATACACTTTCATTTTGCTAACATAGTAATATGTTAGTAACATAGTAATATGCCAGTTTCTGTACCTAAAGTTTTAAATTGATTCTGAGCTTTGCTTGACTGTACTGAAAACCAATACACTAAGGTTTTTTCCACACAAAAGATTGCCTACCAAAAGTTTACCTAAACTCAAACTTAGATCCCAATTCAGTTGTTCTGAGTTTGAGTGTTGAAGTATGAAGTTGTGAACACAAAATGACTGTATTAAATCACATTTTCTATTTTCAACTGAAAACCTTATAAAGTTTTTTTTTGGTGAAACTTCTGTCATTTTTTAATGGAAAATGACACATGTAAGTAACAGAACTACAAGATGTTGAGTATCAATGTATTCTGAGGCTCTTGTGCAAAGTATGCTAATCTTGAATAAATAGCTTGACCATGCTGATATTGATCTAGTCCTGCCATAAAGTTGATGGAAAAAAGTGAAATTAAAAATAAGATTCTCCTTAGTATTGAGGTGGCCATGGGTTAGAAAAATAAGAGCAAATGAATTGCTTTGCAAAGCAGTTTGAAGACTAGATATAGAAGCACTACAAAGCATACAGGTAGAATTATAGGTGCTTATGGCATATAGACATGCTTTATGGTTGTGTTTGATATATCCTTTAATAAATCTATTATTTTTCATTTCTAGGATAGAGAAAGAGCCAGCATCTTTCTCTGTACGTACCGGCAATAAAATGAACTTTCTGAATCAGAGAGTATAATCCACAAATCCTTACATTGTTAGAAATACTTTTACAAAAATTTCAGCTTCTGTAAACAAGTAGATAAAACAGAGAAAGTAGACTTTGCTGTATGTTTGGCAATAGTTAAATTTTCAGTTTTGGTAAAAACATGCAGAAATAACGTTCTGTTCTATTTCTTCTACTGCCAGAAGCTGTTTGTTTGAAACAAAAGTTGGGAGTGGATCACCGTGTTTCTATTGTCCTAATTCAGTGCAGGTTTTCAGTACATTCCATTCTCTTCATCCTTGGCATATCTGCTCAGTTCTCTTCCCTCTCCTTGCTCCTTTTCCCTGCTTCTGAGAGTTGACACGGCTCTCAGAGCCTTCCTTCTTGTGCCATTGTATGCCATGTATCTACTTGCCATTTCTCATCTTCATTCATTTTCTTCATAGCTTGTCTGCCTAGAATTATGTTTCTTTGCCTTAATTCTGCACATTCACTCAGTGTTCATTGAATTTTCTGAATTCATTCTCATGCACTGCATGAGAGCTAAGCCTTCAGTATTTTATCCTATATGTCCTCCTGCCATCACAGACTTCCGTTTGTGGGCTCCTTCCTTTTTCCATTCATTACGAACTCAATCACTCAACATGCCCACTGCCTGTTGGCAATAGCCTGCAAAGCAAGGCTGAGCACATTCCTCTTTTATTATTTAAACCTGGATCACAATCTGGACTAGAGTGAGAATCTATCTTCCATTCAAACCACAACAGCCCCTTGTTGAAGTTGATTGCTAAGATCTTTTTTAAACCACAGATTTTTAAGACTACTATATCTACTTCCAGGAGAGTAAACAAAAAACCTCCCACAAAATAAGTTTTGAAAAAGGTTCCATGCATTTTTTCTAAATTATTTTTAATCCTAAAACTTGATTACCAGAATTTTTGGGTAAAAACATTTAGAGATGCAATATTTTTGCCTGTATAGATAAGTCCTCTGGTAGTATATTTGCCAAAGTTCTTAAGAAATGTACTGTTTTGCTAAATCTTAAATTTGTCACAGAAATACTACAGTTCTACAATATTTTATTGACGATATTTCAGTCCATTTGTACCTTCTGAGTGATGACTAGAGATAAGATAGTCTTACAAAGAGGATTCCAGGAAAAAGTTTGGGACAAAAGTTTCATACTTTATTCTGGTATATGCAGATTGGTGTGCACTAGAAACCTATGTGTTTGATCAGCCCAGATCTGTCAGTTAAAAAGAAGTATCTTTCTATGGAGAAGGAATGACAATGTCACATTTGAAAGTACACTGACAGATTCTGGGGTGCAACAGTTTTTTTCTCAGGACTTTTACGACTTTCTTTCCTTTATTCCCTATTTCTTTTTGGTTCCGCTCTAACCTCTTCGTATCCTTCCCCCGTCCCCGCCCCCCCATCCCCCTGCTTCCTTTTAGATGGCCTTTGTAGTCAGTTCAGACAGTATTCTAAAAAAATCTACAACCTTCTGATGTAGAATCCCCTCCAAATAACACCACCAAACATTTACAACTGCATTTATTAATTTGACTGACCTGGAAGCCAGTGTAAGTAACTTTGTGGCCAACACAGTAAAGTTTAAATTGTCTGTGAGAAAATGTATATGAATACATTGGATTAAAACAGTATTTATAATTTTTCTAAGATGCTGGGTAAAATATGTCTTCAGTCATAACATGTGGAGTCCCTTGCGCTCTTAAAGGAATTTCCAACTGCCTTGCCCTGGAAAACTGAAGATTAAATATACCCTTCCAGGTGTGACAAAGGCTTTTCCCCCACGTTTCCTTGCAAACATCGCGCAATTTGCTCCCTAGATTTCTCAAGTCCATGACTCCCTCATGGTATCCCCTTTCCCTGTTTCCCCATTGGCTAGGGGGCCTGGTGTCCAGTTCCTGTCCTCCCTATGGTCACTTGCCCCCTGCTCTGCCCCCCTGTACCACCCACGAACCTGAGACACTATATAACTGAGAAAAATCATATGATCCCCCTCTTTGGCCTCCAGATTCGGCACATGGAATAAACACTTGCTGGAATTGATCTGGGGCTGGGAGCCTTCTGCCTCTCAGCTGAGCTAGCTGGTAATGTGTGTGGATATGTGAGCTTGAATGCTTGCCTGAATTCTTGTCAAGCAGTTTCTCCACTGGAGAGGGACAGATCTAATTAGGCTGTAGCTGCACTCTGAAAAAGACACACTGTTACAATAAGGAATATATCAAAATAGAAGTTTCATACAGCTATATTATAGATGAATTTTCTAAGGTGAGTAGATACTTACTAATAAAAAAACATTAGTCTGACAAACAATTGTTTAGGCTTGTGATTAATGTTGTGGTGGGTTGTTACTGCTCCTTATCACTTTATGGTACAGAACTGTAATTTACATATGCTATAGGAATGGAAAATAGACAAGGAGTAGATTTATGTCAGCGGTATTTATCACACTAGGTGTACTGTGATTGAAGTATATCTACATATGCAACAGCAATTCTGCAGGGGATGAGGACAACCTTGCTTTAAACTGGAATTTCAGTTAGATGCATAAAGATGAAACTGTCTTCTTGAGGCCAGTGAAGCAATTTCTAATCTAGACTCTCGTTCTCAGCATTGCTGTAACTCTGTTTTAGTGAAAATAGAACTATGAGCCTTTCTATAATGATACTGATTTAATATCAAATGATAGACATCTGAGGCACTGTACATTTGTGAAGTATTTAGTTCCATCTCCTACAACCCTCTTTTTCTCTTATGCTCTTCTCTTGAGAAACATACACTTGGAATGGCATTTCCAATTTTAAGAAGTTTTTATGAAATTAATTTTTGTGCTTAAAGAGGGATCTAGCTGTGTATGGTTGCATGGTAAGATGCATGAGAGCCATTTAATTTGTACTGATTGGGCTTGGAATCTTAATAGTGATTGTGAAGAGAGTGGAGAGATAAAGGAGATACAGTTTACTTTTGGAACATATTTTAAGTGTATGTATGCCATTTTTCTGATGCTGTTTATATTGTTTTCCTTTGACTGCACATTTTGTTGAAATTACATGGAAAGTCTGAATTATAAGAGCATTGGGTTTTCTGTTAGTTTGGTTAATTTTAGTGCTCATGTTAATATTGTAATAGTTCTCAAACTTCCTTTTTGAAGTTGTGCTCTGAAAATAATGCATTGTAATAGCTTTTGTTATTAGAAGAATTAAATTTTAAAAATAAAATTTTAATAATGTTTAATATGAGCTTCTGTGCCATATGAGCTTACATTCAGACATAGGAAGAATCCAATAAAGGATATATATTTTTGTCTATGAGCCCACTTGTTGCAGCTGGTCTGTAGCTAGACAAGATAAATCTAGTCATAAAAAATCCCATTCGGATAACCTAGCTTGTTCTAGAGACAAGCCCCTAGGTGAACAATGGAACTCTATACAGAGACCTCAGCCAGTCATGGTCAGTCCAGAGAGCAGACATATCACTGGTCAGGGAGCTGGGTGGGGTAAGACTCAGACCAATCAGTTGTCTAGACCTGGGAGTTTTAAACTACTATATAAGAAGGATCTGAACAATAAAATGTGCTGTTTGCTGATTACTTTTGGTGTGTACTGTCTGTGTTGTGTGCCTGTCTCCAACCCACAACCGTCATGTAACACACATGTGACCCCGATGTGATGAAAGCAGCCATTTCTGTGTACAGAGCAGGGGAGATGAAAAGCAGAACTGCCTAAAAGCCAGAGAAGTGGAAGGCTGAAAAACTGAGCAGCGTAAGAGTTGGAAAAGTGAAAGCAAAAAAGCTGAAAAAACAGAAAAAACCCTGCTGGAAACAGGGCAAGATAGATTTCACTGAAAGGAAACCTCATTGTCAAGGCATTGATCCTCTTTTTACCTAAATGGGGAGTAAAGTATATGCAGCAGGTGTTGTTGGCCTTGCTGGCATAGCCTGGGAACCACAGACTAAATGTTATAAAGCCCTAGAAAATTGTTTCAGGTTTACTAAGGTAGTTAGAAGCCAAGCAGGACACAAAGATGGCAGTAAAGATGCCACAGATACCACCCACCAAAACACCTGCCAATGATGTGGAGCGGAGCAGAACGGCTGGTGAAAAACCAAAGGGGGAGAGGCCATTATTTGTCAGAGCTCCACCGCCACTGCTCCCACCAGGTCCATCCTCAGAATGCCCAGGTCTGCCCACGTCCCAGCTACAGAGACCATCTTTGGGCTCTGCACCCCATAACACATCACAGAGACAGCCTGCCAAAGAACCTTAAGAGGGTGGAGAGCACATGGCACAAGAGTCACCCACCCAAGGTGGTGCTTGCCACATGGTGCAGGAGCTGCCCGTTCAAGATGGCGGAGCATGCATGCCAGAGGCTGGAAAAGATGCAGAGTCATCCCAGTGCCGTCTGACCCATGCATGGAGCCACCAGAACCCAGGGCCACAAACTGCCACATACCACTGCATCTGCAATCAGGACTCAAGAAACCTGGGAAACACCGAGGAAACCAGCACGGTGGTCAGCGCCCAAGAGACTGGGAGACTCAGCAGGCTTGGGTGGTGCCCAGGACTGTGAGGCATCACATCATGCCAGCTGCAAGCGGCCCCAGAAACCTGCAGAGTGAAGCCGGGCCTTCCGCCACCACCAACCAACTGCATTGCCAAGCAACAGCCGTGGCAACCGCATCAACTCCTTCTGAGCAGCCAATAAATGCTTGTAAGTCTGCTGGGACTGGGGGATGAGAACCAAAACATAGCTCCTTGTCCACTGAGTTGTTTAATTTTAGAGGGGACACTAACAGCATAACAAAGAAGCTCTCACTGCCCTGCACCATGAGGCATCAGCTACAGCTGTGTAGTGGCAGGTGGCTGAGGCTGGGGGGTCCTTCCTAGCAGTGTGTCTCCCCCTCCACCTGCCCTCTGCGAAAGCAGAGCTGCAATGACAGAGGCATCCGAGTGGGGAGCGTGTGAAACCATGAGGAGCTGTGAAGCAGAGTGGGGCGGTGGCAGAAGTGGCAGGACAAGAGGCCTTGAGGGACACTAAGCACATGGCACAGCCAAGGGGTGGCAGCAAGTGATGAGCCACCTTATCAACAGGTCTGGCAAAATGCCCGCAACTCCCTGCATATGAACAGTGAGGAAGCAACCCAGGGAGCCCAATGGCACTGGCAGGGGCAGTCCAGGCAGGGGCAGTGCCAGCACAGGCAGGGCCGCATTCTCTGCCTCCTCCCCACAGAGCAGGATTTGCCTGGTACGGTGTGGCTGCCATCTTATGGGCTGGGAAAGCACTACAAGCTGCCCCGGTGCTACCCCCAACCTCTGCTGCCCCCACTGCTCCTGCTGCAACCAGGGTCCTGTTCCTATTTCCCCCGACAGCAAGGTGGGGGAACTACCACAACCCACTGCAGCACACCATCCTAGGGGGGGGCCCAAGCAGCGGGGAGCAGCAGGCAACCACCACAGCCACCACAGCCACCACAGCACATTCACCTGTGGTGATGCAGGTGATCAGCATACAGAGCAACACCAGAAAAGACTAACCACGGAATTGGGACACATTGAAAGCCTCCTTCAGTGGTCTTTTCAATAATTGGACACAACAAATAGCTGCCATAGAAACAGACACCCATTCTAATGTTGGTTTCTAGGTACTCTTAACAGTGTAGTCCTAACAATACTAAACTCTTTTCTTGTCAGGTGTGCATTGAAATTACAATATAGTGCTGTGTGATATTTAAGGATTTTGGTTTAATTTGATAATTTTCTCCTGTATAAAAACTCATGATAATTTACAGGCTGTTTCTACCCTCCAAAGGAAAAAGGAAGCATCGAGTTATTTATTTTCCTCTTCCAAAAATCCTACCATTTCCATTACAGGATTTCAACAAAAGCATTTTCATGCTAAAAATCTCTAACAACTACCTTTCATATTTCACTCAGGCCAATTCCTGTTAAAATCAATAGCAGGTTTCTGAATATAGCAGGTCTGTCACTGCTCTCCCTAAAATACTAATTTACATGTTTCCATATTTTTAAACCAAAATATAACCATGACTTTTAATGCTGAATTTTTTGCAATTAGGTGTGCAAATATTAATCACAGAACTAATGTGAGATCACAGAAAGGTTAAAAACTATACATGAGAAGGTAATAACAGAAACTTCTAATTAACAAAAATAATTTGCCTTGTAGCTTTGAGGTCATGTCTTTACACCTTTCCTAAAGAAAACATATACATGGTAATCCCAAAAACCATTTTAAAATTAATTAGAATACTTGATAAGCACATGTATACTATAAATTTTCATATTTCCTTTTTATTTTCACTGACTAACTCTAATTCAATTTCAAAACTCCTAACAAAAGGAAAAGGCTCATTATTTACACAAGTGCCATTAAGCAGTGTTGTTAAGTATACGAATAATAGTACAATAACTGTGTGAATAACTTAATTTCTTCCAACCTCAAAAAACAACCCCATAAGTGTCCTTATATAACAAAATTATTCAGTTTTGTTATTTCTGTTCTGTAATACTACAAACTATCTATATTTCTAGAAACAAACAATCCAACAAATTTTACACTATATTTTTAGTATTGGGATTTTACAAAGCAATTCTACCAATACAACTGAATGACGTTATCAACATTGTATCTACCCATCAAATACTAATCTAAAATCACAACCAAGTAAAGAAGCCTTCACAAGAAAAATCTGAAAACTCCACATATATGCCTTACATCATCTATGAGACTCTTAGCATGACAATGTACTTATAACTTTATTCAAAAGACCTCAAAAA
Organism: Sinosuthora webbiana; assembly: GCA_013397395.1. Classification (NCBI taxonomy): domain Eukaryota; kingdom Metazoa; phylum Chordata; class Aves; order Passeriformes; family Sylviidae; genus Sinosuthora; species Sinosuthora webbiana. The sequence continues at coordinate 60,073 of VXBN01003152.1, read as the reverse complement.
TCAAATATTTTGAGGACATTACTAACACAAAGATGCGTCACTTTCAATCACATACCACAATATAACCTATAAAACCTGGCTGAGACAAGGAGATGTTTCCATTAATAGTTTTGAATTGGTTTGTTTGTAACAAAAAGGTAAAAAATACTTTCAAAAGAGTTATATATATATGTACATAGTTACAGTTATTTGTAATTTCTTCATAATACCAGTGATTATGTAGTTGGGGATGAATAGCAAAGCTAGTTGTTTTATAAGTTGTTACTGGAGGATTTTTTTGAAGGTGTCTTGGGTTTTGTAAAGAACATGTTATTCTATTCCATCTGTTGAAAATGGGTGGAGCAGAATTGCTTATCTTTGCCCAAATGGGTCAGTGTGGCTTATCAGATGGTGGAGTGTTACTTATCTCTCTTCATTGTTCCACTACTCCCATGGGGATATCTTCTGCTAATGGACCATTAAAAGCTCACCAATAACATAACACAATAATCGTACTATTGTAAGATACTCCACACAGGGAGGATAAGCCTAACTATCTTAACCTAGATAAAAAGGAGCCACAGTGCCACCAGGTAGCCAGTTTTCCACCGGATCCCTGGAGGAAGACTGGACCCATCTCACCATTACTGGACCCTTTTTCTTCAATGGGACCATCTCTACTCCAACAGAACCACATCTGCCACTCCAGGAGGGCTTACTCTGGACTGCTTCCAACACTCTGACCAACAGGGTGTAAGGTTGTATTTCTGACTCTGTCAGGGTTTTCTAGGATTTCTTGTTTGTTTGTTTACTTGCTCATTCTTCTGTACTACAACATCTGTATTTTTTATATACCCCTAGTAAAGAACTGCTATACCTATTCCCAAAATCTTTGCCTGACAGCCTTTTAATTGCAAATTTATAATAATTTGGAAAAGGGGGGAGGGGCTTACATTTCAAGGGGGACTCCAACCTTCCCTGGCAGATACCTGTCTATCTAAACCAAGACACAAGGATATGATAGGGAAGCTCCGCCCAGTCTAGGTCTTAGCCCTGGCCAGGCTATGGCTTTGATCAACAGGAGAAGTATCAAACCCAGGTGTTTATGCCCTGAAAATGAAAGCAAGTGACTTTGACTAGCTGATTTGGCTTTGCAGAAGCTGAACCCCTTTCCCTTTGAGATAAACATGAAAGCCTTTTCCGGAAGAGGCTCTTTAAGTCCTCGTTATGAAAAGGAGACCCCTCAGCAGTAGCAGACACTGAGTAATAATAAAGCATATAGGCAGTTATAAATTTCACCTTATTAATTTTGTTCAAAGGTCCATGTTTTGTTCCTTTGTTCCTGTTGTAATTGTTAAAACAAAGAAAAGGAGAAAAGTGTGGGGCAGATGTCCACCCTTTGCAAGAGTCTTGGGTGCTGTCATGTTCTCATGATTTTCTCATTTCTCATGCTTTTAAATCAATTCACAACATAACCTAACAAACCAACAGCTTGTCAGAAGCAGAAAATCGTTGAGTAAGACAATTTACTCATCACCCTACTTGAACCCCAAAATTAAACATTTGGGAAACATCAGTGGCAAAGCAATGTATGTTTTTAATTGAAATGGTTTTGAGTTGAATTGTTTACTGTTCTTAGTGTTAAGTTGTAACTTCTAAGCAATTAACCTGTGACATGCTAGCCTAAAAATTTGTGATATTAGTGAATTTCACCTAAGGGCTCCTAGATGGTGGTACAGCTCCAGTGAAACAAGACACACATCACTAGCTAGGGGAAATAAATTTATCAAATTAAGTAAAAGGCCTCATTCAAATTAAATTCCTACTGTCTTTGCCATCCTATCTGCAAGGCGCCTTCAAGTAGAATAACAAAAAAACACTTTTGAATTTTTTAATATTAACTGAAAGGGTGATTTGTCACAGCTGGTCTGTAGCTAGACAAGATAAATCTAGTCATAACAAATCCCATTCAGATAACCTAGCTTGTTCTAGAAACAAGTCCCTAGGTGAACAATGGAACTCTATACAGAGACCTCAGGCAATCGTGGTCAGTCCAGAGAGCAGACATATCACTGGTCAGGGAGCAGGGTGGGGCTAAGACTCAGACCAATCAGTTGTGTAGACCTGGGAGTTTTAAACTACTATATAAGAAGGATCTGAACAATAAAATGTGCTGTTTGCTGATTACCTTTGATGTGTACTGTCTGTGTTGTGTGCCTGTCTCCAACCCATGACCCTTATGTAACACCACTAATTACCAGCATCCAATACAAATGTAAGAGAACTTTATAATTAGTTGCGATTTGATTTGTTTTTGTGCCTGAAAATGATGGCATGAGAAACTTAGTTGGGAACTGACATATTATTAGTCTTCTACTCTGCTTTTTCTTCCAAGTATTACTTAGCTAATACTAGTTAACTGGTAATTAGACTTTTAACTGCTTTGGATGGTAAAGTAGGATAGAGATGTTTTTGAGAAAGGCAGTGAGGCACTGAGAGTAGACTTCATCTCTGCAGCATTCACATCTAGAGCCCATTCATTACCTGCCGGGGATGGAAGTAAATTATTTCCTGTTATGTCAATGTAACCCAGCTGGTTGATCATGGGAAGACAGTAGATGTAATTGATGAAGGACACATGCGACTGATACTAAAAGTGGTGGTGAGCATCGGCACTTTGTTATTCCTTGGTACAACCTTTTATACCCCGTTTCTCACACGCATAACACCTGTGTGCCCTTTTACTCTCTGTGATTGGTCAATACACATCACCATTCTGTACTTTTCCTTCAATCCTGTTCACTTCTTTTACACAGCTGCACCCCATTAGAGATAAGGCTCAGCTGCAGCCACATTTCTTATGTCCCATAATCTGTCCTCCTACATATAACCTTTTTGGATTTCAGTAAAGTGTTCCATACTGTCTCTAACAGTATCCTCCTGAACAAAATGTCCAGGCCGGCCATAGCTGGATAAACACAGCATGTGATGGGTGAGCAACTGGATCATGGGTCAGGCACAAAGGGTTATAGTGAATAGAAGGGGGGTGACATCAGAATGGTGTACTGTCACTAATGAGGTTCCACAGGACTCCATCTTAGACCCTGTGCTCTTCAACATCTTCATAAATGACTTGGATACAGGACTGGAAGGGATACTAAACAAGTTTGCAGGTGATAAAAAACTAGGAAGGGTTGTTGAGTCCTTGAAGGCAGAGAGGCCTTGCAGAGAGACCTCAACAAATTGGAGAGATGGGCAATCACCATCCATATGACAAGGGAAAGGGCCAGATTCTTCACCTGGGATGAGGAAGCCCTGGATGTACTGACAGACTGAGCAATGAGATGCTCGAAAGCAGTGCCATGGAAAGGGACCTGGGAATCCTGATTGACAGAAAGTTGAATATGAGTCAGCAGTGCCCTGGCAGCCAGGAGGGCCAACTATTTCCTCCATTGCATCAGGCACAGCATTGCCAGCCAGGAAAGAGAGGGGATTGTCCCACTCTGCTCTGTAATGGGGAGACCTCACTTTGAGTACTGTGTGCAGTTTTGGTTGCTGCAATACAAGAGTGGTATTAAACTGTTAGCGTCAAAATGAGGGCAATGAAGATGGTGAAGGGCCTTCAGGGGAAGCTATCTGAATAGCGGCTGACGTCTTGGTCTGTTCAGCCTGGAGAAGAGGATACTGTGGGGAGACCTCATTGCAGTCTACAACTTCCTTGTGAGGGGAAGAGAAGTGAAGGCACTGATCTCTTTCTCTTATCTTCTCTTCTCTTCTCTTATAAAATGTGACAGGACCTGAGGGAATGGCCTGAAGTTGTGCAAAGGAAAGGTTTAGGTTGGATACTAGAAAAAGGTTCTTCACCCAGGGGGTACTGGAACAGAGTTCCCAGGGAAGTGTTCACAGCACCAAAACTGACAGAGTTCAAGAAGCCTTTGGACAATGCTCTTGGGCACATGGTGTGACTCTGTGATGGTGCTGTGCAGGACGAGGAGTTGGAGGTGAAAAGTTGAAAAATTGAAGATCCTTGTGGTTGCCTTCCAACTCAGCATAATCTGTGATTCTGTAAAAATGTCAGTGGGATCTAGAAAGAAATACTTTGCATCATAAACATGTTGTCTAAGAGTTGTCAGATTCACCAACCTTTCAAAACACTGCCAGTGTCTATGAGAAGAACATGAAGGGACTAATTTAGCTGCAGATGTCTGCACTGCACATATCTAATATTAGGTTGATGTACTTAACATGCTCACTCTCTGGCCAGAGTTTCTTTATACAAGACATCAGGATAGGACAGGATGTTGCATTCCACTATGGGGAACTGTGAGGTATTCTTTGAAAATGGATGGTCTAGGATGAAATTAAGGCAAATGAGAAAAAAAATTATCTGATTACTGTTTATTGGAGAAAAGAGAGAAAAGGTGGAAGGAAAATGGAAAAGTGTGGGGGAGAGAGAGGAGAGAGAGAGAGAAACAGGAGTTACCACCAGAAGGTTGGGGTGTGCCATCGACATCCATGTGGCAGGGGCTGTGCGCATGCTGCCTGCCAGGGAACCTGTGCAGCTCTGAGAGCAGCGTGGCTCCGCAGGCACAGCTTCCTGCACTGGTGGGAGGCCGGATTTGTGGTGAGTGGGCACTCAGGCACTCGGTGCAGAACCCTGGACAGGGTCATGGTGGGGATCGTGGCAGCAGGCAGGATTGGCAAAGCGAGGTTAGAGGGAGGCAGGAAAGCACAGATGAAGCAGGCAAGATGTTGAACTGCAACACCGGGAGGGAAGACAGGTGACATAAGGCTCAGAGGTCAGCCAAGTGTAGCAGATATGGACTATAATTGAATCACCCAGACTGGGCCAACTGGGTCTCAGCCCTGAGGCCTGTAGGAGGTAGTGGCGCAGGTGGAAAATCAGTTCCAAGAGCGTGGTGCAGTAAGAATTATCACTTAAGGTGTTAGCAAGGGTCAAAGGGTTTTATCGTAGTTAGCAAGTATAGTAATTGGTGTAGACATAGTAGCTACCTTAACAGTTTATTAAACAATAAGTGTTTGCATTCTTCCCTGTGCCGTGTACCAATGAGAATGTATCTCTAACTGTAAACTATATAGAGTGTATAAAATCTGCCATCTTTCACAGAATAAAGGAGAAACGTAGCAGTGATCATATTGATTGGACCTGCGTTTGCTTTGCCAACTTCCTTTCATTATCGGGGTTCCCCTGCGATTTCGGCCAAGAAAATTATTCCTGCGAGAGGCAGGATAAGTGAGTCAGGGCGAGCAAGGGCCAGGAAGGGCATAAGAGCCAAAAAGCAGATTAAAAAAAGACAAAAACAGGCCAGAGCTGGGGCAAGCAGCAAGAAGGCCCCAGAGCTTGTGATGCAGTTACTTTTATACTCCCTGGCTCCTCCCAAAGTCTGCCTGCTGACAGGAGACCATTGGCCCAGTCCAACCTTCCACTGCAGTCTCTTGGTGGAGACCTTTCGCCATCTGATTGGAGTACCTCTCTGGACGATACAGTGTCTGGCCTTCCCCTGCTGACTGCCTGTCCCATATGAGACATGAAATGGTTGCCAGGCAAAGTCTCTCCAGAGAGAAGGCTTTCTCCCTTCTTCTAGTTTTCTCCTGCAAATGGCACATGCGCAACCCCTTCCCAATATGCCTCTGACAACCAGTGTTGAGACAGAAATCAAAATGAAATTGAGTCCTCACACAGAATATTCAAGAACAGTACTCTGGGTGATGTAGTTCCATGTTGGAAAACTATGTCTACAGTGGCATAAAGGTAATAATTACCAGTGGGACTTTGGACAGATATTTATTTTTGATTTCAGTGTGTGCATAGATCTCAGTAATACAATTTTAATGACATTCTTGAAATGTGGAAGGGTTTATAGTGGCAAATGTCAGATATTTTTTGTATTGTCCAGCCTGAAAAAGTCATACTGCTAAGAGATGAAAGGATTACAGTAGCTCTTATATAATTTCATATTATTTTGATTTGACTGTAATTCTCAAAAAGAAGAACTAATTTTGTTTGTTATGATTAGGTTAGTATTAGGTGTTTTCCACATTTTTCAGGTTACCAACCTGGACTAAATTCTGATGTAAAATACCAATGGTAATTTTTCCTGACCAAAAACTAACCAAAGCTAGGTTAGATTTTTAACTTAGATTGGAATGAGAGGTGAAATTTTCTTAGTTGTGAGACAAAGACTGCTTTCTTAAACCAACCTCTAATACATAAGGCACAGAAAAGATTTTAGGATAAAATTTTGGATACTAATTCATTTGATCAAGATTAAATAATGTTCTTGAAGCTAGGAGCTTCATATTTCATCTGCCCATCATCATGATCCATTCTTTCAGTGCGAAAATAGCTGCTTTCAGGTAGTTGTAAAGAGCAATAAGGTCTTCCCTCAGATTCTTTTCTTCAGCCTTACCAGCTCCAGCACTCTCAACTGATCCTCATCAGATCCTTCATGAGCTTCATTGCTCTTCTTTGGAAATACTCCTGCACCTCAATGTCTTTCTTGCAGTGAAGGGCCCAGGACTGAACATGGCACTTGAGGTACGACCTCACCAGTGCTGATTACAGGGGGACCATCGCTGCTCTGATTCTCTTGGCCACTCTATTTCTTATAGAATGCCATTAGCCTTCCTGGCCCATGGTATCTCATGTTCGGCTACTGTTGACCAACACATGCAGGTCCCTTACCTGGGCAGCTTTCCAGACACTCTGACCCCAGCCAGCAGCATTGCCTGCAGGTTGTTGTGACCCAAGGGCAAGATCTGGTGTTTCACCTCATTGACCCTCATAAAATTGGCCTGGGCCTACCAATCCAATCTGGTCTCAACCCTTACAATAGATTAATGCTCCTACCCAGCTTGGTGTTGTCTGCAAACAGATAGACAGTGAACATGATCTACTCATCCAGGTCATGGATGAAGATATTAAACCAGTCTGGCCCTAATACTGAACCCTGGGAAACACCAGTTGTAACTGGCCATCAGATGGATGTTACTCCATTCATGACCATTCTCTGGCCCTGCCATCCATCCATTTTTTAACCCAGTGAAGACTACACCCATACACACCATTTTAAGCCAGTTTCTCCAGGACAATGATGCAGAAAATGATGACAATTTTTTTATTAAAGTCTAGGTAGGTGACATCCACAGCCTTTCCTTTATCCACTAAGCTGGTGACTTTGTCATACAAGGAAACGAGATTGGTCTAGCAAGACTTGCCTCTCATAAACCTGTGCCATCTGGGCCTGATACCCTGGTTGTCTTGTAGTTGCCATGAGTAGGCGTTCAAGATGATCTGCTACAGCACCACCAAGCTGACAGCCTGTATTTCCCAAGACCATCCTTCTGACCCTTCTAATAAATGGGCAATGCATTTGCTAACTTCCAATCTCTTGGAACCTGCCTGGTTGACCAGGAGTAAATTGAAACTCCTGGGGGTCCAAGCCCAGATGATCAGACCCCTTTGAGTTTCCTCGGGATTCAGCTCCATGGTGACTTAATGGAGAGAGGCACCCTTGATCCAGTTGACCAAAAAGGAATTTTACTAATACAAAAGCAACAAACAATAAGGCATCCATTGTATTGGAGCAAACTGGAACAAGGCAGTTACAAGAGGCAAAAGGTGTGATCTTGGGTCAGACAGGGGTACTTATGCACTCTGGTGTGGGTGGGGAGTTAAGGTGGAGTCTGAGGCAAGGGTCCATTAGGGGAGAATGATTAAGAATATTAAAATTCCTGCACCAAAAATTAACCTATGGTAACACAGAGAACGAGGAACCTTCTAGTAACATTTGCATACTCGAACATGTGAATAAGCTTCTTGCTTATTACATTTTGAATGGGGTTCCCCAAGGCATTTTTCCAGGGTTTTCTTCTTTCCCAGGGAAACCACCTTTACAGTAAATGATTGAAAATGGCTTGCTGGGCTCTTCTGCCAGCTCCCTCAGTATTGCTGGGGGGATCCCTTCTGACCCCATGGACTTCTGCAGGTCCAAGTGATATAACAAGTCAATGACCTTTCCCTCCTGGATTATGGGGCCTTCATTCTGCTCCCCATCTCTGTCTTCCAGCTCAGGGGACTGGGTACCTTGAGGAGAATTGGTCTTACTATTAAAGACTGAGGCAAAGAAAGCATTAATATCCCAGCCTTTTCCTCATCTCCTGTCAGTATGTTTCCCTCCACACCCAATAAAGAATGGATATTCTCCCTGACCTTCCTTTTATTGCTGATGTACTTATAGAGACCCATTTTGTTGTCTTTACAGTCTTGGTCAGATAGTTCTAGCTGGGCTTTGGTCCTTCTAATTTCCTCTCTGTGTAACCTCACAACATCTGTGTAGTTGTCCTGAATTTTTCTCTTTTTTCCCTGAGTTCCAGCCAAAGCTCTCTAGCCAGGTTGGTCTTCTTCCCTGTCAGGTCTTTTGCTGATGTGGATGGCCTGCTCCTGTACCTTCAAAATTTCCTTCTTAAACCATGTCCAGCCCTCCTGGATTCCTTTTTCCTTCAGGGCTATCTCCCAAGGGACTCTCTCAACCAGTCTCCTTCATAGGCCAAAGTCTGCCCTCTGTAAATCCAAAGTGGTAGTTCTGTTGGCATCCTTCCTTACCTGATCATTGCATGATTACTGTGCCACAGACGGCTCTTGACCGTCACAACCCACACAAATCCTTCTCTGTTTCCAAACAGCAGGTCTACTGGGGCACCATTCCTGGTCATCTCCCTTACCACTGTATCAGAAGATTATGTTCCACACACTCCAGGAACTTCCCTAGACTGTTTTCTTCTCTCTGCTGTGTTTTACTTCCATCAGACATCTGGTAAATAGAGGTCCCCTATGCAAACAAGGGTCAATGAGGATGAGACTTCTCCCAGCTGCTGATAGAATATTTTGTCTGCATCTTTATCCTGGTTGGGTGGTTTATAAAAACAAACTTCTACTAAGATATTCTAGGCCTTCTACCTAGGCGTTGTTCTCCTTTCACTCGATTCTTACCCATAAACTCAAATCTATCCCAACCATCATCAAGGTCCAGATAACTGAAACACTTAAGTTACATTGCTACATGAATTATGTTGCTATATGAGTGCTATTGAGTATCACAAAGAGAATTGTTACAGTCTTGCTCCATGAAATGGAAGGAGATATTTGCAGACACCTTCAAGCTGAAATAGAAGCATGAAAATATTCTCCATTGAAAATATTCTCTATCTATTTACATTACTTTAAACTAAATTAAAACGAAGAAAAAAAGCTTAGTTGGGAGTTGGTAATTATTACTTCTCCAGAATTATGTGAAGTATTTGAACCTGCTGTATCCAATCTGTAGCCAGTCCTGCCTTACAATATTCAGAAGACCAACTAAAGAGAAATCAGTTTACTAGGAAAAAACTCTATATACTGAACAACAGAATATGTAGTTCCTAAGGCAGGAAGAAATTAACACTCCAAAGAGAAATGAAGACAGGAACCCAAATATACAGTAAAAAAAAAAAAAAAAAAAAAAAAA